>CM041295.1:6433500-7033500 GCA_023052935.1 Piezodorus guildinii | reverse complement strand
TCAGTCATAATTACTCCAAAAGATTTGAGCTGCGATCAAGTTTAAAACAGGGTGACTCTCTTTCACCTGTTTTTTTAAGTTTAGCATTAGAATATGTCATAGAAAAGTTGTTTTCTACCGAGAAAGGTTTAAATCTGGGTGATGAAATTCCTGTTCTGGGATACGCTGATGATTTGGTACTGCTAGGTAAAGACACAGAAACTATACAACTAAATACAAGTGTGTTAAAAAAAATGAGTAAAGAAATAGGGCTCGAAATAAATACCAATAAGACGAAATATATGATTAGTAGCAGAAACGGTGAAGATTTTGGTGATATCGATATATCAGGACATACTTTAGAACACGTAGAGAAATTTAAGTATTTAGGTTTAATGATAACAAGAAAAAATGAGATTCAGGAGGAAATAAAGTCCCGGAATGGTGGGAAATGCATGTTATTATTCAGTTGTGAAATTACTTAGCTCGCAGCATCTGTCTAATAACTTAAACGTTAGAAATTATAAAACTATTATTCTTCCGATGGTCCTTTATGGATGTGAAACGTGACCACTTACTTTCAAGGATGAAAAACGTCTTAAGGTTTTCGAAAATAAGGTACTGCGTAAAATATTTGGTCCAAAGAGAGATGATGCCACTGGGGGGTTTAGCAGGTTGCATAACGCGGGATTGCTATTATTATTTCAACTATTTATTGTCTGCCAACATTTTGACCCCCATTGAGTCATCACCAGGACTAAAAAGATACCAAAGAATACAATGAGTGTATGGTAACATATATATGTGGTAGAACAATTAAAGAGAATACAGAAAAAAGTTGGGTATACATAAATTTAAAAAAATTACAATAACATTAAATACAATATTTTATATACTATTGAGTTAGAGGATGTCAATATTTAAAACATAAAAATAGAAATAGATGGGTAAAGAAATCGAGTAATTAAATTACAATGACTTTAGTTTAATAGTTAAAGGGCTATACAAAACATATAATTACTTAAGATGATGTAAAAAAATATCAATATCCACATAAAATAGGAAACATTAAAATATGAAATATAGTGGATAAATAATTACAAATATCATTTCTATGTGAGGAATAATGTGAAGGAAAATGTGTGATGTAATTCTCGAAACAATGCATAAATACATTTATATATATATATATATATATATATATATATATATATATATATATATATATTTATTTTTATTTATTTTATTTGTTTGTGTACTTTTAAATTCTTGACTCTTTTTTTTATAATTTAGTTTATTCCATCATATATTTATTTTATTCCAACCTGCATGATTTGTCTATGATTTTATTTTACAATGTTTCATATATTTTCATCTTTTTATCTTTATTGGCTTAATATATTTACCATAATTAGGGAGAAGTTGGTTGGGAGGTATAATCAGTTTTACTCCATCTACTTCTTCCATCTCTGTTCTTACAACTTTAATTATAAATTTTATCTTGTGTCATTATTATATTATTACTATAATTAATTGACTAATTAATCCCTGGATGACCTAAATAATTCATGATATGTATTTCTCTGGTATCTCTGTTTGGTTTTAGCTCTGATGATGGCTCATATGCTTGGTCTGAAGCTATGGCATAAATATTTAAAACGTTTTTAAGGCTAAGTCCTGACTTTTTTTCCTCCAAGTTTTCACTTGCATCAAAATGTCAGCCGGATATATGTGCATAAGGGGGTACAGGTTTTGGAAAACGAAAAATGATGATATGTATGCTCTGATAGGTTTCTGATGGTCTAGTACTCTTTTTGGACCAAACCTATGGAATTGTTAAATTAATTAATATTGCAAAATTAAACAACTGTATCAGTCTAGTTATTGTTTATTAATTTCAGGTAATAAAGGAGCTATGTGAAGAAATAGAAGTACATTTACGGCTTCATGCCCATTCCCATTTGAAAGAGGATCCTTGTTTAGGAATCATTAGTAAAGATTATGGTGTAGTCTTACATGATTTGCCTTTAAAAATGTACAAATGGTTTATAACTATGAAAGGTGAGATCCTTAATAAATTTCAGATTTTGAAATACTATTAAACTATCAAAAAATTAATTAATAGCATAAAATGTTTTATTTATGTACCTAGTTAATTTGTAAGTAAATCAATTTAAAGATTCACTTGATGTTATCATATTAAGTGGGGAATTAAAAATAAAAATTTCATTCACCAAGGAAACGCCAATTTAATTTTGTCACTTAAAATTATTTTTATAAAATTCATCGAAAATCAACCTCCCTTGTTTATTGTTTTATATACTGTCAAAGGATATGCATTACATTAGATTTTGGATCTTTTTTGATATTCTGCATTTTTGAACCACTTAGAGCAATCAATAAAGTTTGAACTGTGCATGTTAACATTCTTACAAAAAGCATTGATGAAATAAAAAGTTCCTAGTTTACAATTTTTTGATATTTACTTGTTTTATTTTATTTTTTTATCAGGAACTTTAAATTTTTATCTAACATGATCACCATCATCTATCGTCTCTACAACCCATCACTGAGTCCTAGCCTCCTCGAGTAGCTTTCCCTGCTGTCCTCCAGCTCAGAACACCAAGTAGGTTTGTTTCTCGAGTTTTCTTTTACACCATCAGTTTGGGACGGCCAATACCCCAACTCAGTTGTTTAGCCAACTAGAAACACTATATACAAAATTTTGATTGGAATCAGTACCAAGATAATTGATGTTTCTGGGCAACATTGATTAGGGATAACCCCCTAGAGGTTCTTTTTAAAAGTTACTATACCTGCTTATGGTTAGAAATAAAAGTGTTCAAGTTATAAAAGTGCAGTGTCCTTTTATTAAATTCCTAAATACATAACAGTGACAACAAGAATCATCAAAATAACTAAAGAAATATGGCAAAGACCGGTGAAGAGAAAGATAGGGGCAGAGCTGAAACTACAAATACGGAAAGTAAGCTCAATTTCTATCACATTTTGATTCATCAATAATTATATGTAAAACATGGCGCATCAAATTTGAAGTTTGTTTACTAATTTCAAACATTTAAGATCGAAAATTAAAAGTAGCATTTTTGATTGGCAACCTGAATGGACTGTCTTTAGAAGCTTTAATTAATACATGTAAGCCTAAAACTCCTTCAGAGTTTAATGTTGATGAGTTACTCGAAAAATTAGATGAACATTTCAAGGACATGTTGTTTACAATTTCTGAAAGGTGTAAGTTTTTCAAAATGACACAGGACTCAAATAACTTCAACACAAATGCACTAGATTTGAAACAACATGCAGATAAGTGCCAATTTCCAGCTGATTTTTATGAGGAAGCTTTAATTACATTATTTGTCATGAATATTAAAAGTTCAGATGTGTTATTAGAAAAAGAATTTAAAACTTTTTATGAGTCTGTAGAGTTGGCTAAAACTTTAACAGGGGCTTTAGAAATTTCACGAGCACATCCTATGGGTTCTGATGCAAACAAAATTTCTGAAAAGAAACGTTCGTTTACTAATCGTCAGAAAAATTCCACTCAAACCTATACCAAAAATACTACTAATAACATAAAAAAGTTTAAATGCAGAACTGCTGTTTGACACATGGAATAAATGAACTTGCTGCATATGAAACTTTGCAAAACACTGCTGAAGTAAAGCCGGGAATCCAAAAGAATTTCAGTCATCACATCACAGATATTTTTATTGGGTTGATGCAAAATTAATGCAGATTTTTAGTAGGTATTGTAAATACGCCATATCTTTACTTTAACCATGTATATTTAATCAAAATAATTTCCATCTGAATCAATGCACTTTTGCCAACATTCAACAAGCTTTCTTATTCCACCAGAAAAAAAATCCGAATCCCTGGACTCAATGAAATCACGAAAAGAATTTTCAATGTCGTCCTGGTTTTGAAAATTTTTCTCCCTCAAAAAGTTGTCCAGATGCCTGAAAAAGTGGAAGTCTGTAGGAGAGAGGTCAGGTGAATAAGGCGGATGTTGGAGAACTTCGTAGCCCAACTCGTGCAGTCGTCGAAGCGTTGGTTGTGCAACGTGTGGTCTGGCGTTATCGTGGAGCAGGATCGGCCCCTTCCGATTCATCAATGCTGGGCAAAGACGTTGCAATTTTTGAGTTCCGAGTTCCGCCGCCATTTCTCGTGTGGTTTTGGTTGGGTCTTCTTCCACTTTTGACCTCAGCTGGTCGTTGTCCAGAGCAAGATGACGGCCCCGACCTTCCTTGTCTTCGAGGTCGAAATCTCCTCTGCGAAACTTCTGGAACCAACGCTGCACCGTGCACTCATTAATAGCCCCCTGACCCCACACTTCATTAATATTACGAGCCGTTTGCGCAGCGCTGCGCCCTAATTTAAATTCGTAAAAATAAATTTGACGAAAATCGCACTTTGACATTTTCGATTCAAGACCTTTGAACACACTGAACAAAACGATTTTACTAAACAAATTCATGGTGAAAGAGAGGGTATTAGATAAGGTTTGTTTTGGTATAATAATGATCAATGTTAGGATTAGCTTTGTTTACACAATTGGAATTAAGATATTGCAATAGAGGAAACCTGCATTAATTTTGCATCAACCCAATAATATTAACTCAAAGGATCAGACTTTTGGTACACATAAATGATCAAACTAAACCTACAGAATGTGAATTAGATAGTGGTTTAAAATATGGCTTTGCTCGCAAATATTTTTTTTTATCTTTATTTAAATTTGCATAAATGCCTTTATGGACGGAGTAACTATAGATTGGATATATGATTGGATCAGTTGTTTGGGGATGTGGTTACCAAGATTTAGCGCATTTACTAACGTTTAGCATCTAAAATAACCTTTGTATTTTGTAACATGTAGGTTATTAAGTTCATTAATTACGGGAATCCTATCCTAATTGAATCTGGATATGTAAAATTTAAAATTCCCTCTGTAGCATCATCCAATTGCCACAGTAGCATAAAGTGACGTTCAATGAATAGACCAACCAAACAAATATAGGGATCCTTATTCTTTCAGAGCCTAACAGTCACGCAATGAGGCGATTAAAAGATATCTCTCCCAGAAGCTAACTCTTTCACAAATTTTCGGGTACTCACTGGATAAGCTCAAGCTTTATTCCAGTGGGGTTCTAACGTGTAGAATATTATACAGTGAACTGTTCAACAGACCACTCACTGGAGACTGCTACAGACATAATTAATCTACTACAATAATAAATATCTTGTTTCTAATATTGAAAAAATAGAACAAAAACTACACTTCATTATCTTAGGCAGTTTGCTGAATTCAATGTGATAAATAAAATAATTTATTTGTAAAATTGTTACAAATTACGAAACATATTTATAGTGACTATTTTGAATGAGGTTATACAAAATAAATTTAAGTGCTTAGCCATGAGTTTCTCTGTGTTTGATAAATATAGGATTATCGCATGTCAGATATCAATTTTACTTACTCTATGTTACAATAGCACACCAGATCTAAGTGTCCAAATCCAAATTACTCAATAACTTTGGTTTTTCCCAACGTTTCCCAACCCAGATCTAACCAACATATACTCCATTCTAAATTCCTTTCTCTCAGATCTTGGAGATACCATCCAACCGCTAATCACCCTTCTCACCAGAGTCCTTTCTCAAGTCCCATTTTCTCTCCCACGATGAGCGATTATCTTGTGGAATGCTAATGGTCTGCATAACCATCGTGATGAACTGGACGTATTTCTACATGGCAAACACATAGATATTGCACTACTGACCGAAACACACTTCACACAAAGATCACATTTTTACATTCGTGACTACATCACTTACAGAACAGACCACCCTGACAACACTCCCCATACCGGGTCATGCATCCTTATCCACAAATCCTTACCCCATTCCCTTATTCCTACTACTTCAACTGATGCCATACAATCAACCTCAGTGATCATTTCAACTCGTCCTTTCTATCTCACTCTCTCAGCTGTATACTGTCCTCCTGGTAATTCCTATTCCTGCAACCAGCTTGAAACCCTGTTTCGATCCCTCGGACCACGCTTTATTGCAGGAGGAGACTATAATGCTAAACACCAACATTGGGGTTGTCGAAATTCCAACTCCCGTGGTAATATCCTTTCTAGTGTCTTGACTTCCAATAGCTTCACTGTCCTTTCAACCATGAACCCCACATGTTGGCCTACTTTCCTCAAAAAAAGACCTGATATCCTGGATATATTTATCACCTCTCAAATTTCCTCCTTACAAACAACAGTTGAATCCTTGAATGACCTCTCATCAGACCACAGTCCAGTTCTGCTTTCCTTGCATTCGAACTTTATTCCTTTCCCAACCCCTCCTAAACTGATCTTTGGACGAGTGAACTGGGACAGATTTTGGACAGACTTGGAAACCAAATCGGACTTACCTTTTCCACTAAAGACTAAAATAGACGTTGACAGTGCCGTAGAAAAACTTACAGACTCAATACATACCAGTATATTCGCTAACAGTACAAACACAAACACCAACAACCCTCAACAAACTAACCTGCCACAGCATATTTGTAACTTATTAAGAGAAAAAAGAAAAGAAAGATCTAAGTGGCACAGGACTAGATATCCAGGAGACAAAACATATTATATCAAACAGACAAACCAACTAAAATCAGAAATCAAGAAACTCAAAACTTACTGAGTATGACTGAAAAACTCACAACTACTGACATATCACTATGGACTACAACTAAGAAACTACTAAACTTCAAAGATTTTAATCATCCTCTCATTAATGAATCTCAATCCTGGACCAGATCAGATGAAGAGAAATCCCAAACATTATTCGCTCAGCATCTTTTTAAAACTTACGATCCGCATCCTGAGATCCTTAATCCGCATCAACTTGAATTCATTGAAGCAGAACTGGGTAAGCAATGTCACCATGTGGTGGATGTTTTCTCGTCTGCATTGGAGCGCTGATTGTACTGCACTGGAGCCTTTCTCGAAGTTGAACAGGACTTTGACCGAGTCTGGCACCCAGGACTGTTATACAAACTCTGTAAATTCCTTCCTCCTACATACTTCCTAATCGTCCAGTCCTACCTCTCTGACAGATCCTTCAAAATAAACCACAATAGTTCCTATTCATCTCTTTTCACCCAGTTTGCTGGGGTTCCTCAAGGCAGTATCCTAGGACTCATTCTTTACACAGTCTATACAACTGATATCCCAACCCATCCTAACACATTCCTTTCTACCTATGCCGATGACACTTGCGTGTTATCGGTTAATAAAAATCCTACAATTGCCTCTCAAACCCTCCAATCCCACATCAGAGACCTTGAAGTATGGTTTTAGAATTGGAGAATTAAAATCAATTCCAATAAATCCCAACAAATTACCTTTACCCTTTGTCGAAAATCTAGTACATCGTGCCCTACAGTGTCCTTTAATGATATTCTGCTTGTCCCGGTTGAACAGATCTGCTATCTAGGACTCCTGCTTGACAAACGACTTACATGGAATCTGCATACAAGACTGAAAAGACAAGAAACTGCACAACGATTTCGGCTACTCCAACACTTACTAGACAGACCCTTTAACCTTTCACTTAACTACAAAAGACTCATTTACATGACCATCATAAGGCCTATCTGGACCTACGGAGTTGAGCTTTGGGGCTCTACTAAACCATCAAACTCTTCCCGTATCCAATCCTTACAATCCAAAATCCTTAACGCTCCTTACTTTGTCACAAATAAAATCATCCACAATGACCTTAATGTTCCATATGTTGCTGATTTGGCCCGTACCAGGTATCACACCTTCCATGAAAAACTCCAGTCCCACTCTAATCCATTAGTTTCAATCCTTGCTTCCACTTCAATTCCTGATAATTCTCTGAGGCGTCTGAAAAGAATATTGGCTCTAGACCTTCTTGTTTAGACTCACTACCAAAGAGTGCTGCCAATGGGCAGTTTCTCTTCATGTGTTATAACATTTTAGCATATTTATTTGATGTATTTTTTGTACAGTTGTAAATTTCAATAAAGATATATTAAAAAAAAAAAATTGTTTCAGGTCTAGTTGAGTCCTATTTAAATAAAACTTTTTATGACTTGACTACAGTGGCTTTACATGACTGGCAAACGTACCGTGAAATGAAAAGTTTGGCCGAGCATCAGTTCAAATTGAGAACCCTAGAAGATAATCTCCCTAGTCAGACTGTTTCTCAGGTAACTGTTTTCTCTTTTTTATAAGTTTATTCATTGAATTTTAAAATAAATATTTATACAGGAAAGCAATTTTAATTTTGCTTACCTCAAGCAAATCACTGGACAATATTTTTTTCAATTTTGGAAAAAAAGGAATAGGATAATTAATAAATTTCTAATTGATTAGTTTCAAAATGGCTGCCAATTAAAATTGTTTCACCAATCCAATCATTCAAACAATAGATAGCTATAATCTATAGCTATGACAAGTTTACACTAAAATGATACTCGAAAAAACTTACAAAACATATATTATTGCATTAATTCATCATCATCATCATAAATGGCTATACAACTCTTGCAGAGTCAAGGCCTCCCACAATTTCAACCTCCAGTCATCTCAGCGTAGTGCTGTTGCCTTCCAGTTGTGGACACCAAGGATACTTTGGGCGTCCGCTTCCACTCCATCAGCCACCTTCCAGTCTCGGTCTGCCTACCTGCCCTGTGGCAAAGATTTGTCCATCTATCAATTTTCTTAGTACGTGCTCTTCAGACATACAGAGGGTGTGTCCTTCCCATCTCAATCACCTAATTCTCATTAGCCTCACAATATCAGCATCTTTATATAGTTCCATCAGCTCATTTTTGGATCGTATTTGTAAAAGAGCTGTTTCTTGAGCTCTTGACATCGTTTTACAATGCATTTCACCTCCTCCATTGTCACTTGTATCAGTTTCATAAGTTTAGGTGGGATACCCTTCTTTCTTTCTTACAAAGGTACTACAGTCTGATATGGACCTTGGCCTCCTCAATGAGAGCCAGGTGGCTTGGTCTACTGCTAGTACTCTCCAATTTTGTACTCCTAAAAGGGTTCGGGCATCCTTTATGATGCATATTCTCACCTCAGCCTTGGCCTTCCTCTTCCTCCAGGACTGGTTCAGATTCCCAAAGTTCTTTATCCATCCTTGCTATGTGGCCTGCCCATCTTAGTCGACCACACTTTAAAAAGTGAATGATTTTCACTTCTCCAAATAGTTGTTATCCCAATCTCCCAGTTATAGTGCCTCCTCCACTGGTTCCTATTCTTAATTGGTCCATAAATACGTCAAAACTGGTTGTATAAGTGTTTTATAAAGGAGTTGGTTAATGGCAGCTGAAGATGCTGTAATTATAAAATTTTCGTCCAATTCTCAGGACACAAATGGGGTGATTAACTGTTGTTGTTTGTGACACGGTCCTTTACTCTCCCCCTTAACCACTACAAAAGCATATTTTTCCTGACAGCTGTAATATATGGTGTGAAAACGCTTTTCAATAAGCCCCTCACCCTTCCATCGCACTTCTTGGATTGCAACAATGTCTAAATGGTATCTGTCTTCTTCATAGCAGTAGCCAAAGCAACCCCAGTCGGTGTAGGAGTAAATGTTTCATCCATTGTCCTATATTTAAGTCCTGTTTGGGAATCCTTTGTCATTTTCCATTTGTCAGTCCGGTTATTTCTCTTTGAAGTTCCATGCTTAATTTGAATTTAAGAGGAGTGAGCAATCAACCTGATCTATCCCAGGACCAGGTGAAGGGCTTGCCTCCTCTAAGCATCCTGACTTGCTCTTCCATCCGGGGAGGCTTCTTAGGGAAGGGGTGTTGTTTTGTGCCGAAGTTGTGTACTGTTGTGATGAGGTGTGCATGGTTTACTGGGATCTTACTGGCGTTACTCACCAAAGGGGTTCATGCCTGGCCCCTTCCTGAGCAGATGTGGGATACCCAGGCTTAATATATCTTGGTACTGTTCATCTCTTTGAATGCTATCATAAGCTCTCTCAAAGTCTACAAAGAGGTAGTATGTGCTTATATTATACTCCTATAATATAATATAGCATTTACAATGCTCCATTATTTTGCTCTTATCAGTGACTAAATTGCCCTCCTTGCGAGCACTGGTGGGTTTGAAAGTTCTTCGGGTCTGGTTAATATGGTTGTAAAATTTCCTGATTTTGTTTTGTCCTTTCATGTTCTCTATCCCTTTCAGATGTTTCCTTTCCAAGGTCCTTATCTTTCTCTGAAAGAGTCCTTTCTCTTCCCTTCTTCAGGTTCAGTATTTTTCTAAAAAAGCTCAAGTGTGTCTTCGCTGAACCATCTGCCGATATGCTTTATTCTTTATACTAGTGAGCCTTATTTTTCTTGATGTCCGATTATTTCATTCACGACTGCCACCAAAGCTTTCTCTCTTCTCACAATCTTTGGGCACCTCCACGTTAAACCTGGCTTGTTACATTCTCTGTTCGACTCGCACCATTGAAATTCACACTTTAATCTAGGCGATTGTGAGGTATTGATCAGAGCCTATATTGTTCCTCTGTAAACTCTTATATCCTGTAGGCTTGAAAAGTGTCTAGAGGACATTAATCAATAAATGGTCTATTTGGTTGCAAGTCACACCGTAGTTAGATGTATCCTTTTATGGGGAAATCTCATGCTTCCCATCTCCAAGTCTTTTGAGGCTGCGAAGTTTGTGGCTCTCTGACCATTTTCATTTGTGACATTATGAATGCTATGTGAGTCTTAGGTTGGTCTGTATTGAGCTTGTTGAGGGAAATCCCCAATCAAAATCTTGACATCAGCCCTTGGATAAGTATCAATGTATATTTCAAGATCTTGGTAAAAACAGCCCTTTTCATCTTATTCTGATGACTCCGTTAGTCCATGGATGTTAAATAATGCTGAAATTATAGAATTTATGTCTCATTCGGCTGTAGCATATTTGGGAGGAAACGACATTAAATCCAACAACGATATGATCCAGCTTGTTATTGATAATGAATCCAGAACCATCGGTACGCAGGTGATCTTGAAAGCTGTAATAGGTAGTATGAATTTTCTTGTTAAATATTTCCTGTCCTGTCCACCTCATTTCTTGGATTCCAGCTATGTCTATTTTATATCGGTCCAATTGTGTTAGGAGCTGCTCTAGATCTCGCAGTCGGTATCGTAATAGGGTGTTCCATGTTTGAAGTTTAAAAATCCATTAGATGGGTGCTGTTTCGTTGCCTTAGGTTCAGTCCGGCTTGTCTCTTTATGGGCTTTACAATAATTAAATTTAAGGGGAGGAGATTATCAACCCAATTGTGTAATATAAAAATTAAATTAGTGTAGTATATTATAATATACTTATTTTTATAAAACTATTCTTTTACGAAAAAATTAATTATCACAATATTTACTTAATTAATATTCAATTTATCTCTCAGGGTATGATATGGGTTCTTGACAATCAGGCACATAATCTTTTATATAACTTTTTTAATCATAATAATAATAACTTACAAAACAATAAAACAAACAATATGCAGGCTAACTATAATTAATCTCCATGTTCACACAGCAACTCCTACCTCCCCAGCTCTCCACTCAAAAAAAACTGACTGACTCTCCAGGTATCTCTTCAGGTACCTTTTTTACCCTATTCTACCTGCCAGGGACCTTTTTTCTTAGCATCCAAAATGGATGCTATGTTTGTAAACATACAATCAAATTGGAGCCGATATTTAAATTTTACTTCTTATCTTATTGTTAGCCTGCCTAACACAATAATAAATAATAAATAAATAATTATAAAAAATGGGTATATTACAATATATGCATATAGCCAATAGTTTATTTATATTTTATGTTAACTACCTATCCATTATTAATGATTTGTTTTGTTTTTTACTTTAATTTTATTTATTTTTTCTTTCCTCTTTCATTTACATAGAGTTTAGTGTAGCGGCCTTTCTTTTTTCCTCTCACACATTTTGACGATCCCTGTCGAACTAGGGTTTGTTCCTTTTATTTTCCCAAGACGCAAATTACCAGCCTCTTTAATATTATTAGTGATCCATTCCCATAATTTGTTTAAATCTTTGCATTCCAATCTAAAGATTCTGAAGGTTCGAACCTATTATTTTACTTATATTGCGAATTGATTACTATTTGTAGGATCGTTTAATTTAACTCAATCAAAATTTCTGTTACCAATACACTTCTGTGAGCTCTTTTTTTTTTTTATTAAGTTTTTGTGGAAGTTTCACAATTACTAATTCATGATCAGAACCACATTCTGCACCAAGATGCGATCTCACATTAATTATGCTACTTTGTCATCTTTGTTGTACTAAGACATGATCGATTTGATTCCCCGTTTTTCCATCCGGTGATGTCCACATATAATTATAAATATCTTAAAGTTACACATAGAGCTTTTGATTATTAGGTTTTTCAATATGGCAAAGTTTATAAGTCAGGTCCCATCATTGTTACTATATTCGTGCTAACTTTCTTTGCTGATTGAAGGACAGTATATTTCTTTCCTGCCAACCTTTGCGTTAGCATCCCCTAGTGTTGTGATGAGCAATGTTATAACAAAAAAAGATGGGCTAACTGTAAACTCAATCCTGTGTCAAATTGAGCACTTCAAAATGAAAATAAAGAAAGAGAGGTAATATTAAATTAAATATCAATTTGAATAGAAAAAAATAAATAGAAGTTTAATTTATGAAACAAGAAAAAATTTACAAAAGAAATAATATCATTAGATAGAAAAAAAAAAAAATTAAAATTCTTCGATTAAAACAAAACTGTAAAAAGAAATAAAAAATTAGGTTAGTGGGTTAGTAATATAAGGAAGTATGCAAAAACTGAATAAATATGAGGAAAAAATGATCAATTATAATTATCTGCCCTTCAACTTTGGTCCAGACTATAAAGTTTAATCTTTACACGAGAAAAGTTTTACAAAAGATATAATATCTCTATAGAAGGACGGTGATCTTCTGGAAGGCAACAAAATGATGTCCTGTTCGAGAAATTGGTAGCATTCACCAGTCGATAAATAAGTACTTGCAGCTATCTGGTTCGAAGCATTACTAAATACAGCCTATAAGGTATTTTCAATATTACTCAACTGACGGCTGATGAAGTGCTCCGAACTGATACTGGGCGACTATCAGTGTGGTTTCAGGCCTGGAAGACCAACCATCGATCAGATCTTTTCACTGAGGCAGATTCTTGAAAGAGGATATGAGTTTAACATTGACCTCCACAGCCTATTCATCGATTTCAAGCAAGCATATAACAGTATCGATAGAGAGGCACTACTGAAGGTAATGCTAGAATTTGGAGTTCCCAGGAAGCTGACTAGATTTGCAAAAATGACCATGTATGATAGCAGGATGAAGATAAAAATACAGGGAATGCTATCAGAAGAATTTGCAGTAAATAGTGGACTGAGGCAGGGAGACCCGCTATCACCTGTTCTATTTAATCTAGCATTGGAAAAAGCTATAAGGGCAATAAGAACCAACCCTAATGGAACAATTTACAATTGCCTCACACAGCACTTGGCATATGCGGATGATGTGCTCATAATGGCGAGAAACACGGCTGCGCTTGGAGGAGCTTTCAAAGGGTTTGAAAGGGAAGCGGCAGAAGAGGGCCTTCAGGTTAATGAAGAAAAATCAAGTTATATGGGATCATCCAGGAACCATCTACTGGAATACCACGACCTGCAGATCGGCGAACGCCTTTTTAAAAATACAGATACCTTCAAATACCTAGGTTCTGTTATTACTCATGATAATAATACGAAAGATGAAGTTGATGCGAGGCTGCCTGCAGGTAACAAGTGCCTTTTCGCCCTACAAACAATACTATAGTTCAAAAATCTTTCAAGAGATGCCAAGCTGATGATATACGAAACAATACTGAAACCCACAGTTACTTATGGCTGCGAATCCTGGGTATTAACAAAGGAAAGCGAAAGGAGACTCAATGTTTGGGAGAGAAAAATACTCAGGAAGATATTTGGGCCAATTAAAGAAAATGACTCTTGGCGAATAAGAAAGAATAGTGAGCTCCAAACAATGTATGGGAAACCAGATCTGGTATCGTTTGTGAAAAAAGCCCGCCTAAGATGACTTGGACATGTAGAAAGGATGCCAGAAACTAGGATTCCAAGACTACTACTTTATGGAAAAATTGGAGGAAAAAGACACAGAGGAAGGCCAAGAGTGAGATGGTTGGACGACGTCGAGGAGGACCTCAAGTTGCTTGGAGTGAGGAGATGACGGGCTAGAGCGAAGGAAAGGAACGACTGGCTTGAAGTTCTTGAGGTGGCCCAGGTCCTTATTGGACCGTAGCGCCCGGCAGTAAGTAAGTAAGTAAAATATTTATGTAAATACAAGCTCGAGATCTTCATCACCTATAACTACCATGATTTTAGATAGTGTTAGGTCTTTGTGGATCAATGCAGGGGTTTATGAGAGGAAATGGTTACTGCCATAATTTACCTTGCCAGACATCCACAACCTCTTCAATATGGCAACATGAAGTATATTTATGGGATGGGGCCTGTGTAGTTGTCGAATTAAACACTTAAAAGTACTTATCCCTGGGCCGACCATTACATGAGCAATTTCTGTCATGGTAACAAAAGCCATTTTAACATCCATTGTTGTGAACATTATTTTTCGAAAACCAATACCGAAACCAAGACCTTGTGCTGCCTTGGCTGCTTTAGAATGGTTGTTATCATAAGTTTATTTAAGATATTAGTTGGTTTAATAAAAAAATAGTGAGTTGTATAATAAGTTCGTAGCGTTTTTCAATATTTCAATTTATATCTGTGTTTATAAAATCATGTTTCGTGGTCAATAATGTTTACATATTCTAAAAAAGGATTAGTTATGGTGGTTTTATGAATCAACTTCAACCAAAATTCCTTATCTTTAAATGGTATTTTGCTTGCTCAAGATGGAAGAGAAAAGAATTCATTTTCGTTATTTAATGATTTTTTTTTTTATTTCTGAAAAGGAAAATTTGCTACTCAGACAGTTAACAAAATTTTCAGTGTGTATGGCGATGATGCTTAAGAAAGCACTGTGTGTAGGTGGTTTGCTCAGTTCAGAATCTGAAATTTTGACTAGGAAGACATAAAGTGCTCGGGTTGTCCTTTAATTGTTCATGATGACCAAATTCAAAAAATTACCTGAAAGATAGCAACATGTCAAAATGGGTCATATTTAATTGATTAAAAATATTTACAAGAATCTAAAGTTTTTATTGAAATCACTTGTAAAAAATACTACAAACTTAATTTAAAAACATACCAAGTTAAATTAAATTTTGGTAATAATTATAACTCTATTTTACACTGTTGCACCAAAACAAAAAAGACACTTTATATTATTATAAATCAATAATAATAAATTATTAATACTTTATACATGTGTAATAAAGAATTAAAACACTTTTATGAAAATTTTTGAAATATTATATTTTTTGGAAATGGGTTAAGAGATAAGAGAAAAGGTGTGATTTTAAGGTGGAAAGAGTGTTTGAATGACATATAGAAGAAAGGGTGGTATCCCATAGAGAAGAGGATTGGATTAGGAAATTACTTACTTTTGTATGTTTTCCCTTAATCTCATGGTTTAAGTTATAGTTTCCAACACCTTCCATGGGTCCTAGACCTGAGTTACCGTACAAGCAACTTGAAACCACATCAGCTGATGTTAGTGTAATGAATCCCTCAACAGAACAACTCTCAAGTCCTCCATGTTTTTTTTTTTTTACTTTTAATATAATATTCTTGTTTTATCAGCTGATACCCGTAGACATTTCATATTAAAATTAATATAATTTGGCTTATATATTTTTCAATTTTAACAAAACATGTAAACACATAAGTCATGCATCTGGGACATGTTACTTTAATTAAACATTTAACTTTGATTGTTAACCTCTTTGCCTTCAATAAAATTACTTATTTGATCTAGAACTGATTTGTTTTCTTTATTTTATTTGGAATTTTCTCTATCCTGTCTTGCTAATAATGTAACACACAATTTTAAAAAAGCCTTTCTGATTAGCATCTTTCTTCTTTCCACTGACCTCAACCCTAACCAACTTCTTCTTCTATTATTTCTATGGTCAAAGATAGTTTCATTACTAAAAATTATCATCTCTGGAGTGATGTAGGGTCTTAATAATCTTCTAATTCCTTACAATGTCTACATATTTTATTGTTTTAAGATTATTGCATTGATTTATATTATATATATATATATATATATATATATATATATATATTTTTTTTTTATTTATTTTTTTTTTTTTTTTTTTAGGGTCTTGATGTATTAGAAATAATGCGAAATATTCATGTATTTGTGGGAAAATATCTTTATAACTTAAACACACAATGCTTTATTGAACATATGAGTACCAACAAACATTTAAATACTGTTAAGATACATCAGATTGCAAATTCAATATGGACACATGGTACAGGAATTATGAATACAACTGTAAGTTGAATTACATTTGTTCTCTATAATAATCTATTATCTCTAATTTTTTATATACTTTTTTTTTTATTATATTTTATTGAAATTTACAACTGTATCGGAAAACATCAAGTAAATATGCTGATAAAAGATAGTGTACATGAAAAACATGAAGAGAAACTGCCCATTGGCAGCACTCTAGTAATCAATCTAAACAAGAAGGTCTCGAGGCCATCTTCTTTTCTTGCACCTCGGAGGATTGTCTGGAATCGAAGAGGAAGCAAGGATTGAAACTAGTGGGTTAGAGTGGGATTGGAGTTTGTCATGGAAGGATTGATACCTGGTTCGGGGCAAATCAGCTACAAAGGGAATATTAAGGTCTTTATGGATAAGCTTATTCGTGACAAAATAAGTAGCGTTTATGATTTTTCGAAAGATTTTGGATTGTAAGGATTGGATACGGGAAGAATTTGATGGTTTAGTGGAGCCCCATAGCTCAACTCCGTAAGTCCAGATAAGTAAGTGTTGAAGTAACTGAAAGCGGCGAGCAGTTTATTGTCATTTCAGTCTAGTGTGCGGATTCCATGTTAAACGTTTGTCAAGTTGGAGTCCTAGGTAGCGGATCTGTTCAACTGGAACAAGCGGAATATTATTAAAGGGTACTGATGTCATAGGTTTATGACGTAGGGTGAAGGTTTTGTATACTTAAAAAAAATTAACTTGCTAAGAACTTTTACATATTAATAAAAAACTCAACCCATCAAAAAGTCATTTGATAAAAGGTCTGTATATATAAGTTCTTCTTAATACTTTATTTTCTATAAAAGTTTCAATATTATAAATTCCATTTAAAATATAACTTTTCATATACATATGGGGCAAAGTTTGAGAAAGATTCATCACTAATTTACACCTTTGGTGAATAGAGAAATAATCCCTGATAAAGCTACTCCCTATTATTATATGTAACATGTATACAAACTGTAAAAATATTAATTGTCTAATTAACTCCTTCTAATTTTACTTTAAAAGAAAATATTGCTTTTTCTAATCTGTTAATTGATTTGATTGATTTTGGGCACATTAATATTTTACTGTCATCTCTTCATATTGTCTATTTATATCTCTTCATATTGTCTATTTATTTGAAATTAGCGTTATTTATGCAATATCCTTAGAAATACTGGATTTGCTGATCTAGCATATAAACCGATATATTTATAAAATTTAACTTATTGTTAAAGAAAACAACTGAATAAAATCTGTCAAAATGAAATTCCTTAATATTTACTCATTGAATTGGGGACTGTTATTATAATAAATTTTTTATTATATCTCACTAAACTTTTTACCATGAACTTTTGTTAAATAGATTTAATTCTTTATTCTAAAAGTTCTAAGGATAAAGTATTTAAAGAACTTCTATAATTCTGAGAAGTTCTGATCCAATAGATCTCATAAGAACTAATGATAAAGTTTTTTTTATTAAATGCTTAAAAAAAAATCTTAAAAAGTAGTAGTTAGCAAAGAAACTTCCCCTAAGTAAAATCACACAGTTGTTGTTAGAACAACTTAAGAGAACTATCAAATATGCCAATATAATACAACCATGTATTGTTAGTTCTTGGTTTCAACAGTTCCCATAAACAAAAACATCTTATAGGATGCTATTTGATTTATATAATGAATCCCTCAGTGAAAGCATCTATACTATTTTGCCAATATCACTTTCCATAAATTGGTTCCATTCCAATCAATTGGTTAATTATCAAGATATCATACTATTTCTTAATCTTTCTCATTGTGCACTTTTACTCCACATACTATGTATTAATTTTTAATAATAATAATACATATTTGTAATTCATGAGATGATTTTTTGTTCATATTATTTCAGATCAACTTTATATATCAGTTTTTAAGAAGAAAGTTACTTCATTGTTCTCAGTTTTTATATGATGAACATATTAATGCTCGGCTGACTAAAGATTTTAAGTATTTTAATCAACAGAAGTTATTGAAAAACTCCTTATATCCTTATGAAAGAGCTGAGAAATTCAATAAAGGTATAAGTCGACTAAAAGTATCATCAGAAGGTTTATCTTATTTAGACCAATATCGCATTTTGATTTCACAAATAGGTAATGATCATGGATTTTATTGTTGTTTTTTTTTATTTCTTAGCTATTATTTGAAGTTTTGTGCCATTATGATTAATTTTTCATTATCTATTTTTGCTAAATAGTTACTAAAGTCCTTGTGAAACATAAATGTTAAATTTAATATCTCCTTGTTTGATTATTTTGCCTTGAATACAGCTTATGACATAAGTATGATATGCGGCAAAGCAGGTGTTAGTCAACCCCTGCCTTACTGATGGAACTTTAGGTGTTCCTGTGTGTCTTATAAGGGTAGTCCATGACTACTTCAAGCTTAGAACTCGGATCTATTCTTTATAGGAAGGACTTAAGAGATTCAAGGTAACTTGTATTGTACCCCAGGGTTCAGTGCTCGCTCCCTTGTTGTGGAATATCATGTACGATATTGTGCTGTGGACTAAACAACTAGAGGGCTCAAAAAGAATTGGTTTTGCTGATGATGTTGCTTTGGTGGTTGAGGCAAAGTATAAAGAAAAGGTAACCCTGGTGGCAAACGAGAGTATTGTTCTTATTCGCAACTAGATAGCATCAGTTGGGCAGCAACTGGCTGGTAGTAAGATAAAGGCTTTGCTTATTAGTAGGCAGAAAAGAATGGAAGAGATCACGATCAGTGTTATTAATCGGGAGATACTTTCCAAGTTCAAGGTGCCTTGAATATACTTAGCTATAAAAATCAGATGGTTTCCATACACTGCTGGAGTGCTCTAAAAACTATAAGAGCTATCCGAGCTGTCTCATTTGAGGCAGCATTTGTGATTGCCAAAATGCCCACCACCAGAGCTGATCACTGAAGAATAAAGTTATTCATATAACAAAATGTCCTGCGTTCCCAGGACCTAGGAGAGAATGTAAATGGTCGGAAATGGGGGAGTCGATGGGATGCTGCTAGGAAAGGAAGGTGTACCCACAGGCTAACTCCTCTGATTCAACCCTGGATGGCAAGGAAGCACAGCTAGATAAACTTCTACCTCACTCTTGGCTGCTTCCAAGCCTACCTGTTAGGTTTAGGTTGGACAATACAGGGGAGAATGTCCAGTCTGCCCAGCAGTGGAAGAGAGTGTGGAGCATGTGTTCTTCTGCTGTACCCGCGATCAGGAAGAGAGTGAACAGTTCAAGGAGTATTTGTGGAGCTGAATTATCAGCCGATAATGCTGCTCTCCCAGCAGGCATGAATGGCTGGCCGATGCGTGTTAGCAGATATTATGAAGAATTTGAGGACCAAAGAGAAGGAAAGAAGGCAGCCAGGCATTGGCCTGCTACAGTGAGGTGGCACACAGCCACTCCCCTCCACGACGTAATGCCTAACGGTAGTTCCGTGGAGTGTGGGAAACAGGTATATAGAGGTAGTTTTAGTGGATAAAAAGCCTATACACTGTTAGCTACTAGCCGATCCTTGTCTTCTGAAAATGTCTACCTTCCCTCATAAAAAATATACTAAAATACCGCCAAAAAAAAAAAAAAAAAAAATACTCACATCATGATTCTTGATATGTTGTAGGTTAGGGTCATCACACCTTATTCCTATTTTTGTGAGTTGCCATCAGTTAGGTGATGGGCCTCATGTACCTGCCGGAGAGGTGCAGCTGTATATAGAATAGAAAATAATTTTTATTTTGGGACTGGGTTGTACTGTTGAAATATACAACATGTCTGGCCAACAGACAGAAAGAACATTGTTAATTAAGTGTGGACTGTAAGGTACTTAATGTGCTGGTAAAGTAATGAATAAACCGTAAACCTGAAATAAAAAAAGAAAAGTTGGATAAAGGATAATAATTGCCTGGTGCTAACAAAAAAATGAAATTGTCTTTAATGTATGAAAAATAAAATATAATGAATAAAAAAAATAACTTCAAAAGGATAAACAAAATAAATGGCTTGAGCTCAAAAAAAAAAAAAAAAAAAGCTAAATTCAAATTAAAAGTAACAAAACAAAATTATATGCATGAAATAAAATAATAAAATGGAGTAATATTAGTACCATACGATAAAGAAGTATGCTTGTTGTAAAGACTATTGCAGATGAGGGATATAAACTTAAATTTAGAACTTGAGCTATACAGGGCAGATAACGACTAAAGATAATGTACAAATATATAAAAAAATACATGAAATAAAAAACATTGAAAAATGGAGTAGAGTGGAGATACGTACTGTATTGTGGGCAAATGGAAACTAGGTACAATTTGGTAGTATGGAATGTAGGTAGGTAGATAGGAAAATACGTACCAAAGGTTGAGCAAAATGGCTGAAAAGTAAGAATTTAATTCATCGGGTGAGACTTGAAAGGCCAGTGAGGAAGAGGATTTGCAGAGTGAGAGTTTGTTGAGGAGTCGCCATTTTGACTTTTAATCGGGAGAAGGCTGCATGAAAGTAGTTTGATTTTGCTTTCTGATTGTTGCCAGAGTCAGATTGCGGAGTCCCCTGTACACTTGATAGTTCTCTGTTAGTCTTGCACGTCTAAAGCTGCAGGCTGCCTCTTTTATAAGTTGATAGAATGCTGAAGTTTGTAAATTATATGGTATTTGGATAAGGTCTTGAGATGATAAAAATGGAACAGGTAGTTCAGAAGCGGAAAGAAAGTTGTGAGCTGTATCGATAATATGGAGCTCCAACCAAGTGTCGGAATGATGAGTGTGATGAGTTGGAGCATATGGAATGATGGGTAGGTTGATAGAGAAGAAGAGGTTATCCAGGTAGTCCAGAGGAGGAGAGGAAGGATGAAGGAGAACAGGTTGGTGAAGGATATGAAATAAAGACAGACCACATTATGACACATAGGCAGATACTCTGACTTAGGGAGATACCACCTGGTAGAAGCAGGTAGGTAATCTGAAGAGCTGTGCTACTTCTTGCTATACTCATAAAACCATGTATATTGTTAATAGCGAGAGTTTCCCTACCAGACTAGTGTCTCGCCCCTAGGTCAAGATACCTCGTAAGGTTTATTTATTATCTTGATGAAATAGTTACATGAACAATGATATTCACAATGGTATTCCCAAGTTAAAATATACAATATTATTAAACAGTACGTCTTCACATATTCGACTGGTGACCCTCTAGCCACGCCTCTAGCGGCCACCTCTAGCACTACCTTTGAGCGAGCGCCTGAAGCATTCGCTACAGAATTATATGAGAAAAATTAGCACAGAGTAGCTTTTGGGGTAGTTTTTCCCAATGTGGGTATATTTCTGCTATGATACAGATGGAAATTCTTTTGATTCTTATTTTTGGTTCTTAAAATAAACACTACCACTAGAGACAATATTTTGTCAATTTTTTACTGCTTTGAAAACTAACATGTAAAGACTGCAATGAACATTTTTTAATCCGAAATCCGATGGGTGCCTAGCAATAATAACAAACAAACCGTCAGATTTAAATGTTTTTTATTTGGAATTTTATTTCAAGTCACAAATATATAGTTAGAAATTTATTTTATTTTAAATTTATACACACACACATATATATATATATAATATATATATAATATATATATATATATATATATATGTTCTATCATCTGCCTGTATTTATTTTTTCTCTCTTATAAAACTTAGACTAAATTTATATTTTCTTTTAAAATTATCAGACTTTCTTTGGGATCTCTTTATTTTATATTCACTTTCTTCTTATAACTATTTTCTATTTACTTCTGATCTTTATAATCGTTTTTTATGTGTTCTATCTGCCTGTATTTGTTATAATTTTATTTGTTTTCTAAAATTTGATTATATATTACTATCTTTTATTTATTTTTTTCTTCCAAAAGTTTTAGTCTAAATTTATATTTTCCTTTAAAATTATCAATTTGTCTCTGCTTTATTTTTTTATCATGTTTTGCTGGATACATACACTGTGAGTGCTTTGGAAATGATGTACATCTTAAGAAATTGCAATAACCTACCTCTTAACTTCCAACCCTTTCACAATCTTTCTAATTCCCACCTCCGCAGTCATGACTAACATTCTCACCTTATGTCACATTAATGCGCAATCCCTTATTGCCCTCTATGGTGAATTTCAAAAATACTTTCTTGACAATTTTTACCACATCATAGCAGTATCTGAAACCTGGTTAAAACCTTTTATTCCTTCCTCCCATGTATCCCTCACGAATTATTCCTTCCTTCGCCATGACAGATCTGATCGCAGGGGTGGTGGAGTGGGGCTGTATGTACACGATAGTCTTAAGGCCAAAATCCTCCTCCAATCCCCTACTCCTAATCATCCTCATATCAAATACCTGTTTTCTGTAATTCTGGAAATCTCAACTGTTTAATCTCCTCTCCTGTATGCCATTGTTTATCGACCTCCTCAGGTTCCATTCGATACCCTTTTTAAATCCTCCCTAGCCAATTTGTCTCCAGGTACTCCAATATCATCATCTCTGGAGATTTCAATACTAATATGATTTCTAAATCACACGATAAATCCTTCCTGGTAAACCTACTGTTTTCCCTAAATCTTTATCTAGTTCCATACTTCCCCACCCATCATACGGAATTCTCCGTCTCCTGGCTGGATCTTCACATAACTGATTCATTTGTAATGGTCCTTTCATCCTCTCAGCACCCGGTCCCGTTTCTTTCTTCCCATGATCTCATAGAAATTTCATACGACCTTCCAATGAAATCCTGCACTCCTAAAGTAGTCACCTATCGTAGTTCGGACTTCCTTTCCTACGAGTACTTTCAAACCGATCTCGAAAAACTCCATTGAGATTCCATAAACTCCTATAATTCAATTGACCTTATGATATCCATTCTCACCTCAAACCTAAAAACCATCTTTGACACCCAAGCTCCTCTTAAAACCCGAACCTTACGCCGTCCCACTTCTCCTTGGCTGACTCCTGAACTAATGGATCTGATGAAAAGAAGAGAAGCAGCTAGCATTAAATGCCGCCGCACTCGGTTTCCAGATGACTACGCTAGTTTTAAGCAACTTCGGAATAGAGCGCAAGACTTAGTGCGACGTGCGAAATCCTTCAACATTTACAGTGCCTTGTCCAATGCTCCAGATCCTAAACCCAAATGGAAAATCTTCTGAAAATTATCTCATCCAGAATCCAATAACTGCCATTCCATTCCTATCCTACTAAAACGATTTCAACAAGCATTTCATATCCTTATCTCCTGACTCATCTTCCACTACCGATATTGAACATCATAGTTTTAATCCAGAAAGTTTCTTCTTTACCCATGTTTCCTATGACAAATTGTTAACAGCTATTTTAAAATCCCGCACAAACGATTACGAACCTGACAACATTCCAGTTAAACTAATAAAATCCTGTCTTCCAGCCCTTATACCAGTTTTATATCATATTTACAATTTTTCCTTGCAAAACTCTATATTCCCTTCTTATTGGAAAACCACCTTAGTCCGACCACTAAATAAGATCCCAAATCCTACCTCACCATCTGATTTCTGCCCTATTTCTCTTCTCTCTAATCTTTCCAAACCACTAGAACGTCTTGTACAAAACCAATTATCAAATTTCCTAGAAGAACGTTCCCTCATCAATCCTCTCCAATCCGGCTTCCGAGGTGGTTATTCAACGCAATCCGCTCTCTTAAAAATAACTCACGACCTACAATTTGCCGTTGAACATCAAAACTTACTATCCTTGTCCTGCTAGATTTTTCCAAAGCATTTGATACCGTTGACCATACAATCCTTCTTACCAAACTACGAAATCTTCCTTTATCCAAAAGTGCTCTACACTGGTTCAAGTCTTTCCTCTCCAATCACTCTCAGTATGTGGTAGTTCCAGGCCAACTTCCATCCAGGACTCTGCCTCTGTCATGTGGTGTTCCTCTAGGATCATCACTATCTCCTACCCTCTTTTCTGTCTACATAAACGACCTTCCCTTCCATATCCATCACTCTCAATATCATATGTATGCGGATGACCTCCAAATTTACCTCTCCTTCCCTCCATCAAACCTATTACTAGCAACAGAAAAGCTCCAGGATGATTTAAACCGAATTAGTTACTGGGCATCTGATAACAAGTTAAAGTTAAATGCAGAGAAAACTAAGGCGATTGTAATAGGTTCCAATCCACTCCTAAAAACTCTTTCCCTAATCCCAACATTGTCTTTAAATAATAAGACTATAAAATTCCACCAATCTGTCAAAAACCTTGGATTAAGCCTTGACCAATCTCTTTCCTGGAAAAATCATGTTTCCGAAATTTCTCGACGCACAATTTCCATCTTAAAACTCCTAAATTACCATCATCGCCTTCTTCCATTTGAAACCTGCAGGCTCTTGGTTTGTTCACTAATATTCCTCCACTTTGACTACTGCTGTGCAGTGTATGGGGGTCTCTCTGGTGATCTCAAAGCTAAACTTTAAACATATTTATTGATAACTGTATTATTATATACAACAAGTAAATTTGGTGCTCAAAGCAAAACTAAACGATTACTTAACTGCCTGATACGTTTCATCTTTGGGATATCCAGAGACACCTCTGTAACCCGATTCTACGAGGAGTTGAAGTGGCTTTACCCTTCCTATCTCCTAAGTACTTCCAGGCATGCTTTCTCTTCCAAGTTCTCCGATCTCAACGGCCATCGTATATCTCTGATATATTCTCATTAAATCCTCCTTCCACTCCCGCA
Organism: Piezodorus guildinii; assembly: GCA_023052935.1. Classification (NCBI taxonomy): domain Eukaryota; kingdom Metazoa; phylum Arthropoda; class Insecta; order Hemiptera; family Pentatomidae; genus Piezodorus; species Piezodorus guildinii. The sequence continues at coordinate 7,008,167 of CM041295.1, read as the reverse complement.
ACACTCGTTTGCGGCCTTCAGACCTGTATATAACGCCTCTTCGAACCGCAGCATTCGACAGATCGTTCCTTATCCGATCCTCGTCTGTATGGAATTCTATTCCTTCTGATATCCGTCATTCCAATACTCTTCCGACCTTCAAATCCCGTTTGTTCAAACACTTCCTGTCTACCCAATTTTCAAATGATCCCAACTGACTTGCAAATTTCAATAAAAATTGGTAAATGGAGCAGAGAGAAACGATAATTTACCATATTTTATTTTGTTTTGTTCTTAAAGATTTATGAATATTATTTCACACATTTTCACAAGCATTTTAAATTTATTTTGCACTTTATGTATGAACTTATTTTTATTTTTTTTTTATTCTTGTCAAATTGGTTTTGTTTGTTTTTCTAAATTATTATAAGAAGCCACCTATTCATTTATTCTTATTATTCATTCTCTTGTTATTTCTGTAGTTTTTTTTTGTTTTTATTTTTTTTTTAGTTTATACTCTAAGACACTGAGCTGTAATTTTGATTTTCTGTAATATTATTCTGTAGGGACTTGTCCCAGAATAAATAAAGAATTTATTATTATTATATATAAATATATATATTGTTATTTTTAGGCAATGCTCTTGGGTATGTAAGAATGATTCATTCAGGTGGCCTACATCATTCTGTAGCATCAATGGTGTATTTTCCATTCAATGATTATATTGCTATTTCTGAATGTAATAAAAGTCATATGATACACAATGCTATTGATAATTTTGAAGTAACTATACTTAATGCACTTTACCATTTAAATGGAGAAACAGATGCTTTAAAAGTAAGTTGGTTAATATGTTACAAATGTATTTTAGTGGATGGTGATTAGGTTAAAAAAGTCGATCTCTTACTTAAGACCATTCATTTTTTAATGTGTGCTCTCATTTCAGCTTTGGTCTATTCAAGACTTTGAAAATAAACTGACGAGCAAAATAAGGACAGAATTATAAAAAATAAATATAGTCAAAATACTGATTGTTAATATTTTAAGAAACATAAATTTTTATAAGGAAGATAGTTTGAGTGGTGGTCAAGAACAGCTGTGTAAAAGTTTTCCAATGTTTTCTCCTAGCTTTTGCCAATATTGAGATGTACATTGATATCAGGGCAGGTGAAATCAGTCATTTTCTAACTGCTGTATTATGAAGTGTCCTGAAAAGACCTACAATGTGGGTTGAAACATTGACAATAAATAGTTGAGATTATGTCTATTAGCAACTACCAAGACTGTTTGAATTTCCCAATAGTCAACTATTGATATTCATTAATATTACATTTTATTTTGTAAATTTTTAATGTGTTCTTCTCACTCATATCTTAACCCTTCCCCAGGAGTCCATTTATGTTATTTCAGCCGGTGGGCGACCCTGAGGTATGAAGACCCTCCTTGGGCAGACCCAGCCTCTATAAAGTGGGTATCCAAAAAGTGCGGGAAACCTAGCGGCTGAGTGTGATTCTGGGCTTATCACCTCATTGAACGGCTATTGGCCTAGAAACAGTATGAATCTCTATTTGTACTGATCCCAAGACCCTTTATGGGTTGTAGAGGTACAGGTTCTCTATTGTTTATTTTGGTTGTGTGTAGTGGTTTACTCATACGCATATTTTTGTTTTAGAAGCACATGCAGTATTTAAGAGATAACCCAGCCTTTTATTAGTTAAAAGCTATAGATTCCATGGTATAGCTGCAGACTGTCCATCGATAACAACTCTATTTGGAGCCAATCCCAACCCTCAGATAAATGACTTTTTTATGATGATGTTCAATTTCTGGAAGATTTATTTTAATAATTGATTAATAATCAATTTTCAACAATGATTTTTTGTAATTCTCCAAGACTTAAATTTAAAGAAAGTAATAAGAATAAATAATCAAAATATAGAAAACATTGGGAAATCTTGTGAAGATAAGCTTTAAAATGGATCTTGAACATAATACATCATAAGATAACTTTTTAAAATATGAAAATGAGAATAGGGTCCCCAAAATGTTTTAATATATATGAATTGATCAATAAGCATTATTGGATATTGTTTCAACCATGAATTTGTAAAATTTCCCAAGAATTCACCTTTGACTAAGAATAAATAATTGATTGTTAAAAAAAAAATAATTAATTAATTATGTAATGAATGTTGAAAACATACAAAGATTTTGGAAATGAACTTTAAAGGAATATTTTTTCATCTCTCTTTTTTCTTGTTATGAAATGTTTATTATTTTTTTTTTCATTTCATACTCTTAGTCTTAGAGATGTTCTTTGCTTAGTCTGATGATGGCCTAAAACTCGAGCTGTTTTATATATATATATATATATATATATATATATATTTAATCAAAACAATTCACCTCCTAAAACTTGCACTACCACTGCAGCCAGCAAAAAAACTCACGGGTCTGGCTATCTCAGCCGCCCCATCCTCCTCTACTACTACACCGCCTTCTACATCAGCCAGTAACGAACCAGTTGCAGTGAATATTTCTAAAGTGATCCCGGAGCCACAAGGGTTTACTGACCCAGAGCCACCTCCCATATTTGTTAGTAACATAAACAACTTCATGACTTTCGGTCAAGAAATCGCCAACTTGTTCGGTCAGCCTAACTTCAGATGTTTCTCAAGGCTCAACAATATCAAAATTAACACTAACTCCAAAGATAGTTATAAAAAACTTATACACTATTTAAATTCCAAAAATTATGACTTCCACTGTTACCAGTTGAGGCAGGAAAAAGCATACAGGGTGGTCTTAAGAGGACTCCACTCAACGACCCCCACTGAAGCAATTAAAAGAGGACTAGAAGAGATAGGGCACACTGTTAGACACGTTTCATGCGTCTTGCACTCCTCCGAAAAATACCCTCTACCATTATTTTTTGTAGATTTGGAGCCGGCACAAAATAACCCCGACATATTCCAGGTTACAAGACTTTTATATTCAGTTATTTGATTTGAACAACCAAGACAAAGACCAACAGTACAGTACACAGTACAGTGCACGAAATGTTAAAACTTAGGCCACACCAAGTCCTACTATTTTCATCCGGCCAGGTGCGTCAAATGCCCCGGCTTTCACTCTTCTGACACCTGCCCAAGATCACCTAATGAGCCAGCTAAATGTGCTCTTTGCGGTGAGGCACACCCTGCAAGCTAGCAAGGTTGTGTGATTTATAAAACCTTCTTAAGCAGAGAACTCACAACTTGCCACAAAGAAGCGTAGAGCAGAAAATTATCACGCAAGTTCCTTTAAAAGATTCGAGGAATTTTCCTGAGCTTCAGCAACGTCAAGCAGACAATATCATAACCCCTCAACTTTCGAAGACATCATTCATCCCAAAGAATCAACAAATTCGTCGTCAGGGGCCTCCGGTCTCTCAATCCTAACCCCAGAACTCTAAACCGCAACCTAAAGTTCCACTTCAACCAATTCCCTCCTATCATCTACCATTGCAGGTCAAGTTACCACCGGAGCAACTTCATCAAGTCCTATCCCGTCCTAATATCCAGCAAAAACCAGAACCCCCTCCCCTATTATCAACCAATGTACTACTTCCTCATACCCCACGATCATCCCAGCCTACAAATATTCCTCATGCCCAAACGAATCATAATCCTCAAGCCACTGATACACATCCCTTCACTAATCCAAATTCACCTGAAATATACTCCATCCTGAATTCCTTCCTTTCAGACCTTCAAGAAACCATAAGACCTCTTATCACCCTTCTCACTCGAATCCTTTCTGAAATCCCATTCAATATCTCACGATGAGTGTAAAGCCCCTAGCTATCCTCTTGTGGAACGCTAACAGCCTGCATAACCACCGTGAAGAACTGGACATATTCCTCCATGACAATCACATAGACATAGCACTACTGACTGAAACTCACTTCACTCAACGATCACGTTTTTACATACGAGACTATATTACTTACAGAACAGACCATCCTGACAACACTGCCCATGCTGGTTCTGGCATCCTTATTCATAAATCTATACCCCATTCCCTTGTTTCTTCTACTCCACTCTCTAATCATTTCAGCTCGTCCTTTCCATGTAACTCTCGCAGCTATATACTGTCCTCCTGGAAATTTCATTTCCCACACCCTTCTTAATTCCTTTTTTCTATCCCTTGGTCCGCGCTTTATTGCCAGAGGAGACTACAACGCTAAACACCACAGTGGGATTGTCGAACGTCCAACACCCGTAGTAATATCCTTTCTGCCGTCTCAAACTCCAATAATTATTCTATCCTCTCATCCATGAACCCTACTTACTGGTCTACATCTCCCAAAAAACGTCTGGATATTCTAGACATATTTGTCACCTCATAGCTTTCCTACTCGCAAACAATCCAGTTTTGCTTTCCTTGCATTCGAACTTTATTCGTATCCCAAGCCCTCCTAAACTGATCATTGGACGAGTGAACTGGGACGGATTTTGAACAGACTTGGGAACCAAATTGGACTTAACTATTCCATTAAAAACTAAAACAGACGTTGACAGTACTGTTTATAAACTTACATACTCAATACGTTCCAGTATTTTCGATTACACTACAAACACTAACGCCAACATCAACAACCCACAACAAACAAACCTGCCACAGCACATTCGTATCTTGCTAAGAGAAAAACGTAAAGCAAGATCGAAGTGGCACAGGACTAGATATGCAGGAGACAAAACATATTATACCAAACTAACAAACTAAAAATAGAAATAAAAAATTTCAAGATTCAAAACTTACTGAGTATGACTGAATAACTCACTACTACCGACAAGCCACTATGGACTACTACTAAGAAACTGTTAAACTTCAAAGATTTTAATGACCCTCTCCCTAATGAATCTCAAACCTGGACTAGAACCGATGAAGAGAAATCCCAATCATTCGCTCATCATCTTTTTAAAACCTACAATCTGCATCCTGATATCCTTAACCAGCATCACCTCGAATGCATTGAAACAGAACTGGATGTTCCACTCCAGCTGGCCCTTCCTCCTAAAGCATTTCATCCATCAGAAATCTTATACTTAATCCATAGATTACCTTCCCGAAAAGCTCCTGGAAACCATCTAATCACTGCCCATATCTTAAAACAACTTCCTAGCCATCCTGTTCCTCACATATATTTATAATGCCATACTCCGTACTACCTACTTTCCTGATTCCTGGAAATTATCTATCGTTAAAGTGATCCCTAAACCCAAAAAACCACTAGAACTTCCTTCTTCCTACCGTCCTATCTCTCTTTTACCTATTATGGGTAAAATCCTGGAAAGACTCATCCTTAAACGTCTTTGTCCAATCCTAGAACTTAATAGAACTTAATCTATCACATAATCCCAGACCACCAGTTTGGGTTCCGAGCATCCCACTCTACCATCCCGTGGTGTAGTCTCTTCTGCATTGAAGTGCGGATAGTACTGCACGGGAGTCTTTCTCGACGTGGATCAGGCCTGCTGTACAAACTCTGTAAATTCCTCCCTCCAACCTACTTCCTCATCCTCCAGTCCTACCTCTCTGATAGAACCTTTAAAATCAACCACAATAGTTTCTATTCATCCACTTTTACTCAGTCTGCTGGTGTTCCTCAAGGCAATATCCTAGGACCCATTCTTTACACAGTCTATACAGCTGATATCCCAACCCATCCTAACACATTCCTTTCTACCTATGGCGATGACACTTGCGTGCTATAAGTTAATAACAATCCTACTATTGCCTCTCAAACCCTCCAATCCCACATCAGAGACCTTGAGTTATGGTGTCAGAAATGGAGAATTAAAATCAACTCCAATAAATCCCTTCAGATTACCTTTACCCTTCATCGTAAACCTATGACATCCTGCCCTACAGTGTCCTTTAATGATATCCCGCTTGTCCCTATTTAGGCCTCCTGCTTGACAAACGTCTTACATGGAATCCGCATACAAGACTGAAAAGACAAGAAACTGCTCGCCGATTTCGGTTACTTCTACATTTACTTGACAGATGCTCTAACCTTTCACTTAACTACAAAAGACTCATTTACATGACAATCATAAGGCCTATCTGGACTTACGGATTTGAGCTTTGGGGCTCTACTAAACCATCAAACTCTTCCCGTATCCAATCCTTACAATCCAAAATCCTTAACACTCCTTACTTTGTCACCAATAAAATCATCTACAAGACCTTAATGTTCCATATGTTGCTGATTTGGCCTGTACCAGGTATCACTCCTTCCATGAAAAACTCCACTCCCACTCTAATCCACTAGTTTCAATCCTTGCTTCCACTTCAATTCCTGACAATCCGCTGAGGCATCTGAAAAGGAGATGGTCTCGAGACCTTCTTATGTAGATTCGCTACTAGAGTGCTGCCAATGGGCAGTTTCTCTTCATGTTGTTTTTTCATGTGTTTTATCATTGTAGCATATTTACTTGATGTATGAACACACAGTTGTAATAAATAAAATAAAAAAAATAATATATATATATATATATTTTTTACAAAGGGGTTAAGAGAGGTATAACATAATGTGCCAAATAACATTCATATTTCATACAACAATTTTTATTTGAGGTTTATTAAACTTGTTCCATCAAGTGTTAATTTTTTTTAGTTAACTATTTTTATTCTATTATAAATAAATTAAGGTAGTGTTTTTGTAGTATACTTTCATTTTAGGCTTTATATGAACTTTTCTAGCTTCTGGTAGAAGTTTTCTATTCTGTGTTTCATACACCAGAAAATGATCATTTGAGACTTTTTGTGATGATAATACCACCTCTAACAATCAATTTTGTTAACTACATTATTGCTGCTAAAGAGAAAATGAGTAAAAGAAATTCGATTTCCGGTCTCTTTACTGATGATGGTTTTGCAATTGGTTTGTTTCTAATTTCATATCTCTAATTTTTTTCATCTATTTTATGATTAATATCACTTGTTTTTATTTATTGTTATTAATTTGTTTTATAGGTGTTGCATATCTATTGTCTGTATTTAATTTAAGTGATGAATTTAATTCTTTACATTGGTTCGAGTCAGTATTAGACAAATACAAAGTCGATGAATATAATCTACAACGATCTTTGGAAAAACTAGAAAAAGATGATACTACAAACGGACACACAGTACAACTTTCAATCAAGAGACTTCAGATGTATAAGCAGGTCTCATTAATAGCTTTTAAGTATTTTTTAAATTTTATACTGAAATATTTTTGGGATGTGTCTAAATGTTTATTTATAAAACTTTAATTTTTCTTTCTTTATAATTGTTATTTTTAGCCTTGGAGAGTTTTCTCTGAATAATAACTTATATATCAACAATTGATATAAGATAACAGTCAGAACTGGGTAAAATATATACATTTCATGGGTATTGAGTTTTTTCATAGCAAAATTGTTTCCAGGATTGATTGCTTTGTATTCAAAGCAACTCAGCCGAGTTAAGCATCCAATTAGGGATTCTCTCTCTTCTTATTTTTTTACCTGCGACATCACTGTTGGGAGACCAGATAAAAATTAGAAAATTACTCCCGTAATTAGATTTTTATGATTTCAAACTTCTGTATAGATTTTAACTTAAAAATTCAATTAGTAGTCAGGAAACAAAATCATAAATATGAGTCAAAATACCTATTTTACATATATTGCAGTTGTCAAAAACGTATTTAACATAAGGGATAATTCAGATAAAAAACGTATTGTAGCACATATCTGCATTTTGTTTCAGAACTTACAATTGAATCTTAAAGTTCAAATTTATACTGAAGTTTGGAATATTAAAAATCTATTATGGGAGTAATTTTCTAATTGTTATATGATCTCCCAACAGTGATTGATACATGTGATGAAATATTTATCTCTTATTTAATAGAGGTAATGTTGGTCTTAGTTTGTAGGGCAGAATGTGTTTAACTAAATAATTTTTATTTGAAAGACCTAGGGCAAGTCATTATTGAATGATTAAAAAAACTGCAGAAGCTTTTAAGTGCGAAAAAACACTTACTTTCTGAAATAAAAACGGTTGCCATTTCTAAAGTTCAAATAATAAAATATTTAAAAAACTATTTTGGATCCCATTGAACCTTAGGAAATTTTCTTTGCAACTCTCAATTTTTTCTGAGATGGTAGAGCAACCAATAATATTTTTTTCTAGAATACTTGGTATGGAATGACCCATAGGCACCTAAAATAAATTTTAAGTGTTTAAATAAAAAAAAAAAAAAAAAAAAAATTAGTTCAACAAAAAAATGTGAAAAAAGTTACTTTTACTTAAAAAAAATCAATCAATAAATGAAGTGGGCGACTGTGCCCGCTGAGGTCCCACAAGGAAGTTACTAGAGGGCGTATATGTCCTCTGAAGGATAAAAGAGATATCCTTATGCTCTCTACAAAACACATGGATGAAATGACGAAAGTTGTGACTCGAAGTGGAAGAACCATTAAAAAACCACCAAGGATGATTATCGATTCCAACAGTGGAAAATCGTCAATGGTTCAATCGAAACCTCAGACCAAATGTCATCCTATTCCACAAGCTTACGGTGAACTCTTAAGTGGTATCACAAAATTGCAATTGATCTTATTTTTGGGGCCTCTCTACTGAATGCCCTAATTATTTATAACAGCTTTAGGCGAGAAAAATGTCTATAACAAATTTTAAAGAAGAGGTTGTAAGGGCACTTCTTGAAAAAGATCCTCTGAGTGACTCCGCTCCTTCCTTCACCTTCAGTAAGTCCACGTTCTCTTCAGTCGCACAGATTTGATAAAAAAATTATGGCTCTTTAATAAAGTTAGAATATACTGTAAGGGGTGCTATTTAAAATTTCAGGAAGCAAAATGTACAAAAAAATAAAGTGAAAAAAGTTGTTACATGTTGTAATATTTAAAAAAAAGTTATTTTGTTTAAGTATATTCATAGGAAAGGTGTGAAATAACTGTTTTGTACATTATTTAATATATATATATATATATTTGCTATGATGAATTGTTTAAAAATAAATAAATTACATTTTTTTTGTTGTACACTGAGAATAGCCACTGGTATCTATATTTATCTATATTTACGATATCATAAAAACTGAGAGAAAAAGTACAACCCAAGTTCATTAAAATGTTTTTCGGACGCAACGCGGTTGATTATCATGGATGAAGAAAACCGATTGTGTAGCGGGCCTGGACGCCCGCTGGGAGGCTGGTAGTGATAGCGGGGGTATACGTCCCCTCTGGTCCCTCTTGCCCTGCACATGAATCAGGGAGGAGGCCAGGAGTAGACTAAGCCAGCGGGCGTACACGCCCGCTCTGGTCGTTTGAGTGTTAAAAGTATATTGAAGTCAATTACTTTTTTAATTCTTATTAAATAAATAATAATTCCTATATTATTCGTCGGCTAATAATAAATGCTAGAAACGTCAGCACCATTAAATTAATTTTATACTTAATTGTGTGTATTTGACTGCACCCTCAACTAACTTCTCCCAAATAATTCCTATAATTTAAAGAAAATACTTTAAATTATTTTTTTAATCCAATTTTTCAAATCATAACACTTTTTTAGGTCTGCTCCTAACCATAACCACAGTAACTAGTCTAAAATTATTTTTTTATTACTTTCATTATTTCCCTTTATATTTGTTTTATACTCATATGAAACAATTGTATATTTAGTCAATTGAAATCAAAATTACTCAATTGCAAAGCCTGCATTTTTGTGCGGTATTAAATTGTAATATTTTATTCTATAGTTAATAAATCAGATAAATAATTGGATTTGAAGCTGTCACACCCAAGGGAAGAGAATATGCAGTGACATATGAATCAGGTCTCTAGTTATAATTAAGAAAATTAACTCGACTGAGGAACAATGTGTTTTAATAATACTTGATGAGATTTTTATAAAAGTGAAGAATAAAATGTTAACTCTTCTCCTTCTCTTCTCTTTATGCTCAGATGAATAGAGATATATAATCACTTTGTGAAAATTTACAAGAATAAAGCACAAGAAAAATAAAAAAAGGATATCTGTAAGATGTGATGACGGTGTTTTTCCTTGAGGTTTTAATTACTAAATCTGTTGTTTTCTTATTAATTAATAAAAAAAATAATAACTTAAAGATCTGTACATATTTAAATACATATTACTATTTATATCAATCAGTATTTTTTAATTTATCTCTCAGTGAAAAAAATATGGTAGGTAGGATATAATGGAGTAGGGCCTGTTAGAAATATTTATGAATTATTTTATTTCAAGGTTAGGAGGTTTAAATATTGTCTATAGGAGAGAGGTATCCATTAGGTGAAGTTTAAGTGTATTTAAAACATATATATATTTTATTTATGAAGGAAAACAAAAATTATTTGATACATTCTTAACATATTAAATTTTCTTATGATAGTTATAATTATTTATTAATTATCTTCTTTTTTTCTTTTTTTAGGAATTCGAACTCTTAAAATGCAATTTGAACAGTGCTATGGTATTTTTTTCTGGGGATTTACCACAAATTTAAAAATAAGATTTTTATATATTTTTTTTTTAAGGTATATAAGATCATTTTTACGTACCAAATTTTTATTTTATTACAGATGTTTATTTATTCATTTATTTGACTAGTTTAAAACTAGTTTTGCAGACTGTGGAGTTGTTCTTAAAAGATATAAATAAAATTTATGTTTAATTAATCTCTTGCCTGTTTTTAAACAGAATTTTGGTTTTCATCAAGGCCTGTAAAATAGTGCTTTAAACTGCAGTGCTCTCCTGGAGTTATATTATTTGTCATATTTTGTAAAGATGTATTATTATAAGTTTTTGTAACTGTTCTTTAGAGCAGCTTCTTGATTTGTAAAATTATATGTTTAAAATTAGTTTCAGTGATTTGTTAATGATTTTTAAATAAGAAATTTTTAATATAAATCACATTTTGTAATTTGTTTCTTTTAATGATGTTTTTTTAGTTACTACACTCTATGTGATCCCCCTTCACTTTTAATATTGGGACAACAATGTATTCCTTTCATCTTTCTGGTATCCTTTCTTTCTGCCTTATATAGGCTATCAGCTTGCTTAATTCTGCAAATTAACTCTGGGCCAGCAATTTTTAATAGCTTCACCATGATATCATCTGTACCTGGCATTTTATAATTTCTCAGAACAGCCCATAATTATAATGCCCACAATGTCTTCGTGAGATCCCGATAACCTATCACCTGTAGAGGGGATTATATTCTTGGCCTTCATTATATGTAAGGTTCAGATACACTCTGAAATGCCTCTCCTATCTTTTCATTAAGTTCTGTAAGGAGTGCATCAATCCTGTCACTTATCATATTTCATTTGGCTTATTTCTCATTTTATTGTCTTTGACCTCGTGAATTTTTTTAAAATTCCTAATGTTTTGATCCATAGCTATTTTCCTATTCTTCTTACAGATCCTCTTTGTATAAGCACAGGCATCCCTGTATTCTTGTTTGTCGGGTATGGTGGCTAAGAAACTTGGTTCATTTGTTGTTGTGTATATTCAAGGGCCTCTTCATATTCCAAATCTACTCATTGCAAGTACTGTTTCGATTACTGCTGCAATGTTCATCGCCTATTATCTGTTGCAGTGTTTTCCATTCATCTTTGGTTAAATGGCTTCCTTTGTACATGCTTTTTTTACTTTTTCTCAGTGCCCAATGTGTTAAAGTTTCCTGTGCACCATTTCTTTTCCTATAATTTGGTTTACTCTGGTATCAATGCAGTCTTAGTTTTACTTTTACTACTTCATAAGACCTCATGCCATTCACCCAATTGAAGTGTTTCATGGCAATGCATGATTCACCAGCACATGATCTATTTGACCATACATTATGTTTGGTGTTCTCTGAGTATATTTATGCCTAGCCTTGTGCAGCAAAATTGTGCTCATTATAACTTTAGCTGTTGCTAGATCAATCATTCACTCCAAATTATTTTTCGTAATTTTTTTGAGACTCTCAATGCCAATATTAGGGCAGAGTAACTTTTTTTTACCAACTTTGGCATTAGGATCTCCCATTACAATTTTTATATCATGCCTAGGGCATTAGTTCATGACCCTTTCCAAGGTATTATAGAAGGCATCTTTAGTCTTTTAATATTTCTCTTCACTCAGTGCATGAACATTGATTGTAGTGATTTTCTTGACCTAATCCTAATCCTTAGTATGCACATCTTCTCACCGATAGGTTGAAAGTCGATTAACTATAAAACCTGTTCCAATAGCATGTTTATCAACACCTCCACTGTAGAAAGTGTCATATTCCTTTCCTTTAATGTGGCCTCTCCTAGTCATGAGAACCTTCTGCACCTCATTCAAATTCATTAAGTTCATACTACAACACAGAGTCGGCGAATTGATACAGCTCCTATTAATATAAATGTATCAGGTACTGTGCCAATGGTTACAGACTTACCTTGAGCTCGTATTCGTATACGACTTGATACTTTACTGTTACGGTGGATTGATACAGCTCGTATTAATACCAATGTATCAACTATAGTGCCAATTGTTACAGACTTACCTTAAGCTCTTATTGGTACACAATTTAATTCATTACTGTTTGTGCCAGTTGGTACAATTCGAATTGATACAAATGTATCAAGTACTAAGTCGATTGATACCGACTGACCTTGAGCCATTATTGATAAACTTTTACATTCTACAACCGATTTGGCGGATTGATACAAATGTATCAAGTACTGGGTCAATTGATACCTACTCACCTTCTTATACTTGTATTGATACACAACTTGTTACATTACTGTTTCGATGGATTGATGCAGGTTGTATTGATACGAATGTATCAAGTACAGAGCCAATTGATACAGACTTACATTGAATACCTACTCACCTTCTTATACTTGTATTGATAGACGACATGATACATTACTGTTATGGTAGATTAATATAGCTTGTATTAATACAAATGTATCAAGTACAGAGTCAGTTCTTAAAGACTTACCTTGAGTTCGTACTGATAACCACTAAATTCTACTATAGAGTCGGGGAATTGATATGGCTCATATTGATGCAAATTTATCAAGTACAGAGGCAATTGTTATAGACTGACGTTAACCATGTATTAATACACCACTTGATACATTACTGTTACAGTGAATTGATACAGCTCATAATGATATAAATGTATCAAGTACTTAGCATGAGCTAGTATTGATAAACCACTATATTTTACAACAGAGGCGACATATTGATGCATCTCGCATTGATACTAAAGTAACAAGTACTGAGTCAATTGATTCCGGCAGAATTTAAGCTCGAATTGAAACACCACTTTATACTACAACAGTATTAATATAAATGTATCAAGTACTTAGCATGAGCTAGTATTGATAAACCACTATATTCTACAACAGAGGCGACATATTGATGAATCTCGCATTGATACTAAAGTAACAAGTACTGAGTCAATTGATTCTGGCAGAACTTGACCATGAATTGATACACCACTTTATACTACAACAGTATTAATATAAATGTATCAAGTACTTAGCATGAGCTAGTATTGATAAACCACTATATTCTACAACAGAGGCGACATATTGATGAATCTCGCATTGATACTAAAGTAACAAGTACTGAGTCAATTGATTCTGGCAGAACTTGACCATGAATTGATACACCACTTTATACTACAACAGTATTAATATAAATGTATCAAGTACTTAGCATGAGATAGTATTGATAAACCACTATATTCTATAACAGAGGCGACGGATTGATACAGCTCACATTGATACTAAAGTAACAAGTACTGAGTCAATTGATTTTGGCAGAACTTGAGCATGAATTGATACACGACTTTATACTACAACAGTATTAATATAAATGTATCAAGTACTTAGCATGAGCTAGTATTGATAAACCACTATATTCTACGACAGAGACGACATATTGATGCATCTAGCATTGATACTAAAGTAACAAGTACTGAGTCAATTGATTCCGGCAGAATTTGAGCTCGAATTGATACACGACTTTATACTACAACAGTATTAATATAAATGTATCAATTACTTAACATGAGCTAGTATTGATAAACCACTATATTCTACAACAGAGGCGACGGATTGATACAGCTCGCATTGATACTAAAGTAACAAGTACTGAGTCAATTGATGCCGGCAGAATTTGAGCTCGAATTGATACACCACCTTATTCTACAACAGTACTAATATAAATGTATCAAGTACTTAGCATGAGATAGTATTGATAAACCACTATATTCTACAACAGAGGCGACATATTGATGCATCTAGCATTGATACTAAAGTAACAAGTACTGAGTCAATTGATTCTGGCAGAACTTGACCATGAATTGATACACCACTTTATACTACAACAGTATTAATATAAATGTATCAAGTACTTAGCATGAGATAGTATTGATAAACCACTATATTCTATAACAGAGGCGACGAATTGATACAGCTCGCATTGATATTAAAGTAACAAGTGCTGAGTCAATTGATTTTGGCAGAACTTGAGCATGAATTGATACACGACTTTATACTACAACAGTATTAATATAAATGTATCAAGTACTTAGCATGAGCTAGTATTGATAAACCACTATATTCTACGACAGAGACGACATATTGATGCATCTAGCATTGATACTAAAGTAACAAGTACTGAGTCAATTGATTCCGGCAGAATTTGAGCTCGAATTGATACACGACTTTATACTACAACAGTATTAATATAAATGTATCAATTACTTAACATGAGCTAGTATTGATAAACCACTATATTCTACAACAGAGGCGACGGATTGATACAGCTCGTATTGATACTAAAGTAACAAGTACTGAGTCAATTGATTTTGGCTGAACTTGAGCATGAATTGATACACGACTTTATACTACAACAGTATTAATATAAATGTATCAAGTACTTAGCATGAGCTAGTATTGATAAACCACTATATTCTAAGACAGAGGCGACATATTGATGCATCTAGCATTGATACTAAAGTAACAAGTACTGAGTCAATTGATTCCAGCAGAATTTGAGCTCGAATTGATACACGACTTTATACTACAACAGTATTAATATAGAATGTATCAATTACTTAACATGAGCTAGTATTGATAAACCACTATATTCTACAACAGAGGCGACGGATTGATCAGCTCGCATTGATACTAAAGTAACAAGTACTGAGTCAATTGATTCCGGCAGAATTTGAGCTCGAATTGATACACGACTTTTATACTACAACATTATTAATATAACAAACAGAGCGACAATATTGAGGAATCTCGCATTGATACTAAAGGAACAAGTACTGAGTCAATTGATTCTGGCAGAACTTGACCATGAATTGATACACACTTTATACACAACAGTATTAATATAATGTAAAATTATCAGCTTAGATGAGCATTATTGATAAACATATCTATTGAGAGGCGACATCATTGATTCTAAGTAATACTAATAAAAGTACTGTCATTGATTCATAGAACTTTGATTGAATGATAACATTTATTAAAGTATTAAATAAATGATAGTATTATTAACATGATAGTAGACAAACACATATTAAACTAGCATGGATTATAAGCTCCATGTACTGAGTAATGTCAAACTGACTGAATTGATCCATTTGTCTAAACAGATTATATAAATGTATCAATATTAGCAAGATAATTGATAAACACTAATTCTAACAAGGCACGATTGATAGCTCCATTGATATAAAGTAACAGTCTGAGTCAATTGATTTTATACTACAGCATAATATAAATGTATCATATACTCTAGCATGAGTAATAATTGTAACCACTATTTCAATACTAGAGAATACATATATGCATGATACTAAGAACAAGTATGATCAATTGATCTGCAGAACTGAAGTAAAAGTACTAAGCATTATATCGCAGATATTAACTAATGATACAGACTTTAAATAGACAGTATTAAATATAATGTATCAATACTAACATGAGCTAGTTATGATAACTTAATTTAACAGAGACGAGTATTGATTATCGCATGATTACTAATATACACCACTTTTATTACAACTTTAATAATTGATCCATTTACATAACAGTATATAATATAAATTATCAAGTACAGCTGAGCATATGATAAACTCACTTATATACTAAACAAGCGACAATTGATATTGCATGATATGAGTAATGTACACATTATTCACAGATATTAATATAATGTATCAACTTTACAACAGTATTATAATATCAACTATATTCTAGCAGAGAAACACATATTCTAATACAAGACTAATTGTACAGCTCGCAATTGATTAGCAATTGAGCTGATATTGATCACGGCATAACTACAAATTTAAAATAATGTATAATACTTAATACTAGTATCAAAACAGCTATATATTATAAACAATAACGAAGGCGACAATATTGATGATCTGCATTGATACTAAGAACAAGTACTGAGTCAATTGATCGCAGATTATCTGACCAGAATTGATACACACTTTATACTACTAACAGTATTAATATAAATGTAAACAATACTTTAAACATGAGCTAGTATTGATAACCACTATATTCTACAACAGAGGCGACGATTGATGAACTCGATTGATACTAAGTACAAGTACTGAGTCAATTGATTTGGCGAACTTGACATGATTAATACATATTTTATACTTACAACAGTATTAATATAAATGTATAAGTACTTAGCAATGAGAAGTATTGATAATCCACTATATTCTATAGACAGAGGCGACATTGATCAATTGCATTGAGTATTAAAGTAACAGTACTAGTCAATTGATTCAGACAGAATTGAGCTGAATTGATACACACTTTATACTACAACAGTATAATATGTAAATATTATGAGTGATAACAATATTAAACAGAGCGAGGATTGATAGCTCGCATGATACAAATAAGTACTGAGTCAATTGATTGCAATGAGCTGAATTGATCACTTATAACAACAGTATTAATAAAAAACGAACATGAATCGCATATACTAAAGAAAAGACTGAGTCATTGATTGGGATTGACTGATGTAACACTTATACTACACAGTTTAATATAATGTTCAAGTCTACATGAGTGTAGATAAACCATATATTCAACAGAGGCAATATTGAGATCTGCTGATATAAAGTAACAGTACGAGTCAATGTTCGATGACTGAATGTACCTTACTACAAGTATAATATAATGTATCAATACTTACATGAGCTAGTATTGATAAACCACTATATTCTACAACAGAGGCGACGGATTGATACAGCTCGCATTGATACTAAAGTAACAAGTACTGAGTCAATTGATTCTGGCAGAATTGAGCATGAATTGATACACGACTTTATACTACAATCAGTATTAATATAAATGTATCAAGTACTTAGCATGAGCTAGTATTGATAAACCACTATATTCTAGACAGAAGGCGACATATTGATGCATCTAGCATTGATACTAAAGTAACAAGTACTGAGTCAATTGATTCCAGCAGAATTTGAGCTCGAATTGATACACACTTTATACTACAACAGTATTAATATAAATGTATCAATTACTTAACATGAGCTAGTATTGATAAACCACTATATTCTACAACAGAGGCGACGGATTGATACAGCTCGCATTGATACTAAAGTAACAAGTACTGAGTCAATTGATTTTCGGCAGAACTTAGCATGAATTGATACACGACTTTATACTACAACAGTATTAATTATAAATGTATCAAGTACATTAGCATGAGCTAGTATTGATAAACCACTATATTCTAAAACAGAGGCGACATATTGATGATCCCATTATACTAAATAACAAGTACTGAGTCAATTGATTCTGGCAGAACTTGAGCTGAATTGATACACCACTTTATACTACAACAGTATTAATATAAATGTATCAATTACTTAACATGAGCTAGTATTGATAAACCACTATATCTACAACAGAGGCGACGGATTGATACAGCTCGCATTGATACTAAAGTAACAAGTACTGAGTCAATTGATTCCGGCAGAATTTGAGCTCGAATTGATACACACCTTATTCTACAACAGTATAATATAAATGTAATCAAGTACTTAGCATGAGCTAGTATTGATAAACCACTATATTCTGCAACAGAGGCGATGATTGATACACTCCATTAATACTAAAGTAACAAGACTGAGTCAATTGATTCTGGCAGAACTTGAGCATCGAATTGATACACCACTTTATACTTACAACAGTATTAATATAAATGTATCAATACTTAGCATGAGCTAGTATTGATAAACCACTATATTCTACAACAGAGGCGACAATTGATGAACTCGCATTGATACTAAAGTAACAAGTACTGAGTCAATTGATTCTGGCAGAATTGAGCAGGAATTGATACACCACTTTATTATACAACAGTATTAATATAAATGTATCAAGTACTTAGCATGAGTTAGTATTGATAAACCACTATATTCTGCAACAGAGGCGATGAATTGATACAGCTCGCATTGATACTAAAGTAACAAGACTCAGTCAATTGATGCTGGCAGAACTTGAGCTGAATTGATACACCACTTTATATACAACAGTATTATATAAATGTATCAAGTACTTAGCATGAGCTAGTATTGATAAACCACTATATTCTAAACAGAGGGACATATTGATGATCTGCATTGATACTAAAGTAACAAGTCTGAGTCAATTGATTCCGGCAGAATTGAGCTCGAATTGATACACACTTTATACTACAACAGTATTATTATAAATGTATCAAGTACTTAGCATGAGTAGTATTGATAAACCACTATATTCTACAACAGAGGCGAAATTGATAATCCATGATACTAAAATAACAAGTACTAGTCAATTGATTCTGGCAGAACTTGAGCATGAATTGATACACCACTTTATACTACAACAGTATTAATATAATGTATCAATACTTACATGAGCTAGTATTGATAAACCACTATATTCTAAACAGAGGGACGATTGATACACTGCATTGATACTAAAGTAACAAGTCTGAGTCAATTGATCCGGCAAATTTGAGCTCGAATTGATACAACTTATACTACAACAGTATTAATATAAATGTTCAAGTACTTAGCATGAGCTAGTATTGATAAACCACTATATTCTCAACAGAGGCGACATATTGATAACCCCATGATACTAAATAACAAGTACTGATCAATTGATTCTGGCAGAACTTGAGCATGAATTGATACACACTTTATATACAACAGTATTAATATAAATGTATCAATACTTACATGAGCTAGTATTGATAAACCACTATATTCTACAACAGAGGCGACGATTGATCACTCGCATTGATACTAAGTAACAAGTACTGAGTCAATTGATCCGGCGAATTGAGCTCGAATTGATACACACTTTATACTACAACAGTATTAATATAAATGTATCAAGTACTTAGCATGAGCTAGTATTGATAAACCACTATATTCTCAACAGAGGCGATGATTGATACAGCTCGCATTGATACTAAAGTAACAAGTACTGAGTCAATTGATTCTGGCAGAACTTGAGCATGAATTGATACACCACTTTATACTACAACAGTATTAATATAAATGTATCAAGTACTTAGCATGAGCTAGTATTGATAAACCACTATATTCTACACAGAGCGACATATTGATGCTCTAGCATTGATACTAAAGTAACAAGTACTGAGTCAATTGATTTCGGCAGAATTGAGCTGAATTGATACACGACTTTATACTACAACAGTATTAATATAAATGTATCAAGTACTTAGCATGAGTAGTATTGATAAACCACTATATTCTACAACAGAGGCGGACATTGATACACTCGCATTGATACTAAAGTAACAAGTACTAGTCAATTGATTCTGGCAGAACTTGAGCATGAATTGATACACGACTTTATACTACAACAGTATTAATATAAATGTATCAAGTACTTAGCATGAGCTAGTATTGATAAACCACTATATTCTACAACAGAGGCGACATATTGATGAATCTCGCATTGATACTAAAGTAACAAGTACTGAGTCAATTGATTGCTGGCAGAACTTAAGCATGAATTGATACACGACTTTATACTACAAAGTATAAATATAAATGTATCAAGTACTTAGCATGAGCTAGTATTGATAAACCACATATTCTACAACAGAAGCGACATATTGATGCATCTAGCATTGATATAAAGTAACAAGTACTGAGTCAATTGAATTCTGGCAGAACTTGAGCTCGAATTGATACACCACTTATACTACAACAGTATTAATATAAATGTATCAAGTACTTACATGAGTAGTATTGATAAACCACTATATTCTACAACAGAGGCGACATATTGATGAATCTCGCATTGATACTAAAGTAAAAGTACTGAGTCAATTGATGCTGGCAGAACTTAGGATGAATTGATACACCACTTTATATTACAACAATATAATATAAATGTATCAAGTATAGCATGACTAGTATTGATAAACCACATATCTAACAGAGGCGATGGATTGATACAGCTCGCATTGATACTAAAGTAACAAGTACTGAGTCAATTGATTCTGGCAGAACTTGAGCATCGAATTGATACACCACTTTATACTACAACAGTATTATATAATGTATCAAGTACTTAGCATGAGCTAGTATTGATAAACCACTATATATACTACAACAGAGCTGAATTGATACAGCTCGTATTGAATATAAATGTAACAAGTAGCTGTACATTGATGACTATGCTGATTTATCATTGATACACACATTTAAAATAAAATGAAATATCAGTACTTACAGAGCAAGTAATTGAAACTAACCACTAAGTTCGAGCTAGTGTGGGAAGGAATTGATACCTCGGGAATTGAATACTAAAGTACATAACAAACAGTAATTCATCAAGGTAGAACTATACTGAATATATAACAAACTTTTTTAATAAATAAAATGTAATCACACTACAACAGTATGTAACAAATAATATTTAAGGAATATAAAAGTACAATTATACAGAAACAGTAACACAGTATGCAGTAATGAAACCAATAATTGACTAAGCTAAAAGCTTATAAGGAAAAATATACATATATACAAGATATAAAATTAAGATATGTAATTACAAAATTGAATTATATAATACCTAATTAAATAAAAAAAAAAAAAAAAAAAAAAAAAAAAAATAATAAAAAAAACAATTATAAGAAACTGTAAAAAAGTACAGGGTAATTGACTAAACTAAAAGCAATACATAATAAATGGAATTAGTCTGGGTGGCGGTCGTGAATGAAACAATTGAGTAGTTCAGCAGTTTATTTTTTGCCAACCTTTGGGCCCCCATTGTGAGTTATCATCAGGCTAAAAAGATACGAAAGAGATACATTTAAAGTAAGATTAAAGGTACAATTTTTAAAACTATTGCGCTAGAGATTGTCAATAATATAACATAAAAGAAACTAGATGTGTAAAACAAATCAATTAATTAAATTAAAATGACAAAGGTATAATAATGAGAGGGCTATACAGAGCAGATAATGACTAAAGATAATGTACAAATATATAAAAAAATTACATGAAATAAAAAACATTGAAAAATGGAGTACAGTGGAGATACGTACCATGTTGTAGGCGAATGGAAACTGGCTACAATTTGGTAGTATGGAATGTTGGTAGGTAGATAGGAAAGTACGTACGAAAGGTTGGGTAAATGAAAAATACGTACAGTATTTTTAGACGGGATCTGACAACAATGAGTAAAATTGTAATACTAACATAAACAGAAGTAATCAGATAACATATATAATTCCACATCCATCATTGTAATTTAATTGATTGATTTATTTACACATCTAGTTCCTTTTATGTTATATTATTGACATTATCTAGCGCAATATTTTAAAAATTGTATATTTAATCATATTTTTTTTAAAACTTTAAATCTTTATTCCACTTGTAAATAATACAATGAACAATCAGTGAATGTGCGGTCAATTTTAAGAAACATGGCGTGATAGGCATGAGGGAGAGCAGCACCCAGCGGTACCTGGCATGAAATTAGTGTAAATTACTAAAGGAGAAGGTCTCTCATCCAACTCCTCTTCAGCCTTCTGTAGGCGTTTCCTGGCATGAGTGTTGTGGCCATGTCGTTGATTAGTGTGTTAGGGTGACCTTGTAGTTTGTCGTCGGAACGTTTGTAGTGTGTCCGTATGTGCTCATTGACAGTTGGCATCTTAAGGTCAGTATGTAAAGTTATGTTGCTAACGTACCACGGTGATTTTGTAATTGTTCTAAACGTTTTAGCCTGAAAAATTTGAAGTTTGTTAATGTGATTCTTTTTAGCTGTCCCATATATCTGTGATGCGTAAGTCCAAATAGGTTTCAGTAGGTAAGTATAGGTGTTTAATTTCTGTCGAAGTTTTAGTTTCGAGTGTTTTGAAAAGAGTGAGTAAAGAAGTCTAAGTCTTTGGTTAGGGGTTTTCTTTTTTTTTTTGTTAATATGCGGGCCCCAAGTCATTCTTCTGTCAAACGTCAAAACAAGATAATGTACAGTGTCCGTCTGTGGAATTTGTGTGTTGTCTAAGAAAACGGGAGGACTCGTGTCATGTCGAAAAGTAAAGGTGATATGGTGTGATTTGTCATTATTCAATCGGATTTTCCAGAGTTTCCAGCCTCCACAAGCTGCCATCGTCAGTCGAAAGGTTACTAATGTAGTTATCATATGTTGTTATTTTAAATTTAGCAATAAATCGTTTGAGTTCGTTGAGTCAGTTGTAAAGTTGTTTGTCTGATGGAAGTCTGCCATATTTTCCGGGCTCTTCTTTTTGCTCTGATCAAATCCTTTATATACTGTGGATAAATTGGTAGCTTTTCATGTTTTCTTCGTCTGGGAATGGATGAGGACCATGCAGCGTCTTGTAGCTTCTGTGTGAAGCATTCTACAGCATCCTCAAGCTCTTCTTCATTTTTAATAGCCAAAGGAATGGAGAGAGCAGTATTTAGACAGTTTCTGAACGCATCCCAATCCATTATGCTATTTGTGAGAGATATGTGTTTCTTAGCTAGAATAGAATAGAAAATAATTTTTATTCTGGGACTGGGTCCCCTAAGAATAACAGAATTGTACAATTTAAATATAAAACATGTCTGGCTAACAGACAGAAGAAACAGAATTAATTACTTATTACACAGATGGGTTAATTCGAGTGTTCATATCACACACGAATATCCACAAACATATATATAAAAAATATTAAAAAAAAAAAAAAATTAAAAAATATTTATGATAAAATAAAATAAAAACAGTTCTTGAAAAATATTGGGTTGATCAAAATTAAAAATAAATTAAAATATAACAGCGTTTCAATAAAGAACATATATTACTTTTCTTTCAAGTGTGATATTAGGAACAAAAGAATCACTGTACTTAAGCGTCTTTTTGGGATAATAAAAGATATTGGAAAAGTTGGAATTTGAATGAGGAGAGAGAGGCAGCATGGCGAATATGGGTAGGTAGAGAATTCCAGAAAATAGAGGAGCGGACCAGGAAGGAACGATCAAAAGTTTTAGTTCTATGGGTAGGAAAGTAAAGGTCGGAATGGCGCGATCTTGTTTCAAGAGTGTGGACTGAAGATTTAAACTGTAGGAGACTATGAATGTATGGAGGGTGTTGGGATCTAATGATTTGGTAAAGGTATGATCCTAGGAAATATTGTCTGCGGATTCGGGGAAGGAGCCACTTTAACTCGCCGTAAAAATGGGTTACATGAGACCTCTTCGGAGTGCAGAGGACAAATCTTAAAAATATGTTCATGATGCGTTTTAGCCTGTCCTCAAGCATCGTCGGGAGGCCACCATATACTAAGCAGCAATAGTCAAAGTGGGGGAAAATAAGTGCGGATACAAGGAGATTACGGATGGAAGGTGGAAGAAGATGGCGGGAGCGATTGAAGTATTTCAGGGTACTTATTGTTCTTCGGGAAATTTGGGCGATATGAGGTTTCCAGGAAAGGGTTTGGTCCATGGTAATGCCCAGGTTTTTGACAGAGGAAGTGAAGGTGATTGGATGATCATTTAAGGTGAGACTCGGAAACGTGGTATAGGATCTGAGAAGGGAATTGGAACCAATTAGGATGGCCTGAGTTTTCATAGGATTTAGCATTAGTTTATTTAAGGTTGCCCAGGCACAGATTCCATCCAGGTCTTCCTGAATATTAGCAAATGCTACTGGTGAATCGGAAGGAGAGAAGGACAAATAGATCTGGAAATCGTCAGCGTATAGGTGGTGGGAACAGTGATGGATAGAGTTGGGAAGGTCGTTGATATAACAATTAAAAAGAAGAGGAGAAATGCTTGAACCCTGGGCCACACCTGCCGAGAGGGCTCGAAAGGAAGATAGAGGATGGTTAGGAATAGTGACAGCTTGAGTTCTGTCAGAAAGGAATGATTGAAACCACCTGATGGTGCTGTTGGAAAAGGATAGTGACTTTAGTTTGGAGAAAAGGATGGAGTGTTCCAGGGAGTCAAATGCTTTCGAGAAATCCAGAAGTATTAGCACGGTCAGTTTCGTTTCGTCCATAGCAGTGTGTATGTCATTAGTGATTTTGAGGAGAGCAGATTGTGTGGAAAAGCCGGGTCGGAAGCCGGATTGGAAAGGATCAAGGAGTTTAGAATTTTCAAGGAAATTTGATAATTGTGTCTGGACTATTCTTTCTAAAGGCTTAGAGAGGTTCGAGAGGATGGAAATAGGGCGATAGTCTTTAGGGGATGTAGGGTTGGATGTTTTACTAATAGGATGGACTAATGCTTTTTTCCAAGTAGGCGGAAATACGGAATTTTGGAGGGAAAAGTTGTATATAAATAAAAGTACTGGCAGGATTTCAGGAAGGCATAATTTTAACAGTTTTACAGGAATTCCATCAAATCCTATGGAGTTGGTATGAGATTTCAGTACAGAGGAAAGAAGGTCAGTTGGTGAAATGTCGGAAAAATAAAAATTATGTGGGTTGAATGATTGGATTGAAGAGAAGTTGGAAGAAGACGGTGAAGAATTGTCAGAGGAGGAAAATGAAAAGTAAGAGTTTAATTCATCGGGTGAGACTTGAAAGGCCGGTGAGGAAGAGGATTTGCAGAGTGAAAGTTTGCGGAGGAGCTGCCATTTTGACTTGGAATCAGGAGTAGAGGAGAAGGCTATATGAAAGTAGTTAGTTTTAGCTTGTCTTATTGTCGCCTGAGTCAGATTGCGGAGTGCCCTGTACGCTTGATAGTCATCTGTAAGTCTTGTACGTTTAAAGCGTCTACGGGCTGCCTCACGCCTCTTTTGCATGTCTTTTATTTCTGGACTTATCCAAGGAGCGGGGCGACGATGGAAGGTGCGGGTTTTGAGTGGAGCATGGATGTCGAGGATGCTTAGAAGATTAGAGGTGAGAATGTGAACCATTGAATCGATGGACGTACTGTTATAAATTGAATCCCAATTTAAGGCTTCAATATTGGGTGCAATAGTTTCACGGGTAAGGAAATCTAAGTTTCGGAAAGTTAAGGTTTTGGGAAGGAATGCTGATATTTGGAAATTATATGACAATTGGATAAGGTCGTGAGATGATAGGAATGGGACAGGCAGTTGAGCGGAAAGAAGGTTGTGAGCCGAATCGATTATATGGAGGTCCAACCAAGTGTCGGAATGATGGGTATGGTGAGTAGGAGCATATGGAACGATGAATAGGTTGAGAGAGAAGAAGAGGTTGTCTAGGTAGTGTTTATCGTTGGATTCGGAAAGGAAGTTGGTGTTAAAATCACCACAGATTATGATATTATTGAATAGAGGCACATATGTGTAAAGGATTGATTCAAAGGATGGGTCAAATGGGACCAAAGGAGGGCGATACACCACTGCATAAAGGAGGGGTTGTGTGTTACAGGATATTTCAATGAAAAGGAATTCAATATGAGAAGGATCAGATTGGGATGAGAGATCTAGGACACGAGATTTAAGGCTGTTGTGGACATAAAGTCCTACACCGCCACCAGTCCGGCCAATCCGGTCATGACGGATAAAGGAATAGTCAGAGAGGGAAACGGAAGAGGAAGGAATATAGGGCTTCAGCCATGTTTCGGAGACTGCGATAATGTGATAAAAGTTATGGGAGAAATACTGAAGGAATTCGTCGAAGTGAGCAGGTAGGGACTGGGCGTTAACATGGCAGGAGGTTAAAACATTAGCCATACAGGAAAGGAGGTGAAAAAACAAATAGAGTATGAGAGGAAGACGCTAAAGACATAATAGAAAGAAAATTGAAAATTAATATAAAGTAGTGGATGATAATAAAAATATACAAAAGAGCCTTTGGAGAAAAATAAAAATATTCTTTTGAAATAAAAAAAAATAAAAATAAATAAATAAATTTAGAGAAAAGAAAACGATGAAATAAATAAAATGTTCTAGAGTATAATAACGAAAACTTAAATGTCATTTTAAGACCTCCAGGTCGTAGGGTTGGTTGATGATCATTACAGGTGCGCCATCTTCTCGTCGACAACGGACTCGACCTCGAGCGAACCAGACGTACTTCACTTTGCCGGCGACCTTCATTTGCCTAGCCAGCCAGTATAAACGCCTGTTGCTCGCAGTCATCTCCTCGCTGATGTAAATCCTGTCGTCGCTGTCCCAGTTGAGATGCCTCGTGGTGAAGTCCCTTTTCACCTTCCGGAGGCGGATCATCTCGTCCCGAACCGCCTGGCGAACAAATCGCACGACAATCGAAGGAGGACGAGGGTCCTCTCCTTTCGGCCTTTTTCTCTCCACGAGGTCAAAGTCCTCAGCTTTGAGCTTGACGCCCAGGGCAGCCCCGACAGAACAGACTACACCCTCCGGTGACTCTCCCGTTCTCAACGGAACACCTCTTATTTCAATCGAGTGTGAAAGCTGGGCTTGTTCTACTTGATTTATTCTCGCCTCCATTGATTTAATTTGGGATTTTAAATTTTTGTTTTCGGTGAGAAGCCTTTCGATAAGTTCGTCTTGTTTCCTATTTCGTTCCTCCATCGATTTCAATCTCTCGGCATTTTCGAATATAATATCTCCCTGGCCATTCATCGTATTTTTTATTTCCTTAACGTCATCGGTTATTTTTGAAATTTCAACCAAAATTGCAGATATGTTATCCTCCAGATTTTTACTTATGGGTACACTATGTTTTTTGTTTTCACATGATTTGCATTTATATGTTTTTTTATTTATATGTGTTTGGTCACCATCCGTGATATTGACGCATTTCAAGTGGGATATAATCTTACATTGGCAGCACGTGATGCCCGACTTTTCGTCTCTGGCGATCGACGTATTGCACACTGGACATACGGCCATTACGAAGTACTCTACGTGAATGAGAGATAAAAACTTAAAGACGGCGGTGGGGAGCTCCAGGAGAAGTGGGGACTGATAAGGTATAATCTTCACCAGCGCACTACCTGTCCTAATGCTACACCTCTATTTATAGTTTTATCACGAAAATGAATTCCTAAACTTGTAGTTTTCTTAAACAATAGGTCTTGTCACTTAGTTATAGGAGTAAGTATAAAGTTAATTACTACTTACTATAGCAGATAGTGGTAAATGACTAAAGGTAAGAACAGATTGAATTTGAAGCGGGCAGAGAGCGATGTGGACACATGAAAGGTTAGAGCCAGACTGGTTCTAGCTACAAGTGGTTCTTCAAATAGTTCTAAATGCAAAAGGGAATGATCAGAGTAAAGATCTGTGCTCGTACTTATTGTGTGAGGTGTAGTGCGGAGTCCTTTAGTTATGAAAAAATCAAGTAAATCTGGTGTCTTACGTCTAGATGTTGGCCAGTAAGTAGGTGAGTGTGGTGATATCGTATCTAATGAAAGTTCGTGAAGAACATACCTGAGATTTCTTCTTCTTGGGGTTGATAATCTGGATCCCCAAGACGGGTCTTTAGCAATATAATCGCCACCTGCGACAAAGCATCTGCCGAGACGTTTGAAGAAGTTACTAAACATCGTGGAAGTCAGGACATATCTCGGAGGGCAATAAACAGCAGCAAGAGTAATGTTGTGATGTTCAAAGAATAGTGAAATGGCTGTAGCTTGTATGTCAGGTGATATGGGTAATTGCAAAGGATGGTGTTTTAGTGTTGATCTGATGAGAATAGCAGTGCCTCCGTGTGAAGTATTGTCTGGATGGTCAGTTCTATAGATTTTGTAATCATGAATGTAAAATTTGGATTTTGGTGTAAAATGTGTTTCAGTGATTAGTGCTATGTCAATTCGTTTATCGTGTAAATATAAGACTAGTTCTGTCCTATGTTGATTAAGTCCGTTTGCGTTCCATAGTATGATAGACATGGAGCATACAGTCATCTGAATAATGGGCTTATTTGTCTAAGGGCAAGGGTAGTTTGAGAGAGTTGTTGAAGAAGACCGAAGAGGGGCTGAATGAGATTGTTTAATTATTTTTGATTCGGGCAACGGTTTTCTCGATTCCTAGATGCGCCGTATCAGGCCTGTCATATGCATCAGAATCACCTTTTGGCGCCTATCCACAGGTACGACAAGTTTCCAGGCGTTCCATTCATCTTCTAGTGACGCTTTCAGGATGTCGGGATTGTATAGATACAAACTTCCTTCTTCGAACTTCCAATCTGGATAATGATTGGGAAATTGTTGTATCTGTTTCACTTTGGTCTGATACCATATATCATGTTCCTGGTTTTCTTCCACAGTTTAAATCGGGAAGCAATATGCCTTTGCCGTGGGAATTCTTAACAGTGCGTCAGATACATAGTGATAAGCTCCCTTCCGGTATTTTACTTTGAAGGTAAAACCTTGTAAATCTAATGCCCATCTTGCCAACCTGCCGGTGAGGTCCTTTACATTATGTAGGTATCGTAGGCAATTATGGTCTGTAATCACCGTAAAGGTATATCCCATTAAATATTGACGAAATTTCTTCACAGCCTAAGCTACTGCCATGCATTCTTTTTCAGTGACGGAATAGTTCCGCTCACTTGAGCTCAGACTTTTGCTTTCGTAAGATATGACTCGTTCTTCTCCCGACTGGACTTGGACTGCACCCAGGCCCATCTGGCTTGCATCTGTTTGTAAGACAAAAGGTAGATTAAAGTCGGTTCTTGCCAAGATAGGTGTTGTAGATAAGGCTTCTTTCAATTGTTGGAATGCTCGCTCCTGAGGCGGACTCCAATCCCATTTTTGTCCTTTCCGCAATAACTGGGTTAAGGGTTGTACGATGTCCGAGAAGCTGGCAAGGAAGCGGCGCAACTCTGTAAGGTTCGACGGTTGCGGGTAATTTTTCACTGGTTCCACCTTATCTGGATTAACTTGAACCCCTTTTTCATTTAGAAGGAAATCCAAGAATTCCAACTCGCAACAGCCGAACCCACATTTTTCGGGATTCAACCTTAGACCCGCATCCTATAGTCGACGGATCACCAGTTTAAGATATTTCAAGTGTTTCGGGAAGGTATCCGTTGCAATGATGATATCGTCGAGATAAGCGAAAACATAAGGGGACAAATCGGGGCCTATTATTGAATCCAATAATCGTTGAAAGGTGGCAGGAGCTCCACAAAGTCCATAGGGCATCCTCTTGAATTGGAATAAGCCCCTTCCTTGGGCTATGAAGGCAGTAACCTCGCGGCTACCCGGAGAGACAGGTATCTGGTGATACGCATGGACCAAGTCCAACTTGCTCAAATATTTGCAGGAGGGAAGTTGTTGTATAATGTTGTTCATTAACGGTAGTGGATAGTTATCCTTTTTCGTTACTTTGTTTACTTGACGGAAATCAATGCAAAAACGGTAACTGCCGTTAGGTTTTCTGACCATCCTATTGTGACTTGACCAAGGGCTTTTTGAAGGCACAATTGTATCCTCGGCTAACATCCTATCGATCTCCGCACTGAAACGATCTCTTGAATTTTGAGCGATACGGCATAAGCTCTTTGTTTAATCGGGCCATGCTCTACCACTTCTATCACATGTTCAATTAAAAGGATTGATCCCACGTTATCTCTCTCGTGTTTCAACTCTCCTTCTAAAATGCGATTGAGTTGAAGCTCATCTTCTGAGGTAAGGTGTCGAAGACCTGCTAACCCATGACCAGTGGATTCCGTAGGAGCCGCGTCAAGTGGGTAGGCAGCTTCCGGGGTATTTCTGAAGAACCAATAGAGCCCTGCGGGATCGATGACAATCTCCATAGCTGCTAGCGAGTCAAGTCCAAAGATAAATGGGACGAAAAGAGAAGGTAGCACAGCGAGGCGTAAATGTCTGGTTTTGTCCCTCACTATTACGGGAGCGGTAATGTATAAACTAATTTTTTCTTTAACTCCATTAGCCATAACAACTGGGTAAGGACTAACATGCCTTCCCACCAATCCTAACTGTTGCAGCACGGTAGCGGTATCGTCATACACAACAGGACAATTACCTCTCCTACTCACGCCGGTTACACCAGCTTACTGTTGATCATGGATACCTTATGTGGGGGTATCGAGTCATTATACCTGAAAAATGTCGTCCCTCAATTCTAAAACAGCTACACAATAATCATATGGGGGCAATACAAATAAAAAGTTTTGCCCGAAGTTACATTTGGTGGCCTTCTTTAGACCAAGAAATAGAACAAGTAGCCAACTCATGTGATATATGTTGCAAATTTAGGGATAATCCACCAAAAGCAATCTTACAACCCTGGCCTTGGCCATGTAACCCCTGGACCCGAATTCATATGGATTTCCTAGGTCCCATACAGAAAAATATTAAGGCAATAGTCATCACAGACTCAACATCGAAATGGATTGAAGCATTTTTGGTACCTAACATGACAGCCTCCATAGCTATTGACAAATTAACAGAATTATTTGGTCGTTTTGGTTTGCCTAGAGCAATCACAACAGATGGCGCAGCTTGTTTTACTGGTGAAGAATTTGCAGAATTTTTGTACAAGCAGGGAATCCAACATCTCGTTGGAGCACCTTTTCACCCCCAGACTAATGGGATTGCTGAATCATCAGTAAAAATTGTAAAAAAAATGCCTATTAAAAAACTTAGCTGATCCAGCACCAAGAAAATTATCAAGAGCTCTGTATGAATTTCTATTACAATATAGAAACACGGAACATAGTGCTACAGGTGAAGCACCTGCTACAATATTGCTCAAGAAGAGAACAAGTACCCTTTTCTACCTCCTCTTACCGTCTTCAGAAGAGAATGTGCACGACTCACACCATAATATGTGCAAACATGATGGCAATCGTCAAGTAATGTTCAAACCACAGGATTTAGTATGGGCACAGGATTATCGAACTGGATCAGGGAAATAGGAGAAAGGGGTAGTGCAAGACTAACTGGGTCTCCTGACTTACCTAATAAGAATTGAAGAGGGTTTATTGTGGAAGCGATACATAAATCAATTGTGGCTTAGATGGGAATCAAAAGAGGACTCAAGCAGACCGGACAATGCACACTATACCCCGACAGTTTCAGCCGAGGAATTCAGGATGGAAAACTCTAGGAGTCCATTAGTGGCTAGCGGCCCATCGGTCAACACTCCAATGGAACCACCTCAAAGTAAGCATGAGAACTCTCCCACACCTCAAAGTACAGAGGAGACCACATCGCCAATTCAGCAGCCCAGTCTGCTACAGCCGGGACAAACAGGAGATGATACACCAAGGAGGCCTCAGCGGGAAAGGAAAAAACCTCTCCGTTTTCGGCAGGATTAGATACATAATATAATAATAATAATAAAAATGTTTATTAATATAATACCACATTCCTTTCTTCTTTTTTTTTATAAATACAAAATAAAAACATTCTTGCTTTGAATTACTCCGTCAGCAGAGTTGCAAATATTATAAATTGAAATAAACAAATGAAGAAATAATAGTAATATTGCACTTAGATAAGTAAATAATTAAAAAGGAATAATAACACCACTTATCAAACTAATAAACGGATCAGAAAAGAAAATACCAATGATAAAAGTAAATTTTAATAAACTATAGGAATTACTGATTTAAATATCGAAAGTAAGATTCTTCAGATGGCAATTAGGTGCTTAACATTTTCAACTTCTTTTAAATTACAAAGAGGGCATAGTTGACATATATTAGTTCTATTTATTTATTTATTTGTAACATAAAGGCTTTTCAACCATAGAGGTTATTTTAGCCCTAAACTAATAATGCAGATACAATATAATAAAAGTAATAATACATACATATATACTAATAATACATATATATATACTAATAATAATACATACATGATAAATAATAAAATACAATACAAACATTATACATAATATACGAAATAATACATACAATACGAAAATAATTCATACAAATATACTAATTACAAAATACATAATAAAATAAAATACATAATACACTAAAACATACATAATACTGATAATACAGATATAATATTTTTAGTTAAATACAAACAATTATATAAGAAAAAATAAATAAATAAAAAAAATAAAATAAAATAAATAAATAAAAAATAATAAAAAAATAAAAAAATAATAATAAATAAATAAAAAATAATAATAATATATATATATATATATATATATATATATATATATATATATATATATATATATATATAAGTATTAAAAATCAAAAACAGGAACTTTTTTTTTTTTTTTAATTTTGGGAAATATTGATGTGTCTTTTAGATAATTCATCAGTTTGGTGGCTGACTCCTGGGTATTTTGTAATATTGTTCCAATATCATTCTCCATACCAATCCCTCTTCGCTCGGCTTCGAAGGAAAAGCAATCCAACAGTATGATGTGGTACTGTGAGGAGAACCCCACAGGAGGTACATTGAGGCGGTGATCCCCTCGCCAACAGGTAGCCGTGGGTCAGCCTTGTGTGGCCAATCCTCAGTCGAGCCAGTACCACTTCCTCCTTCCTGCACAGCCGTAGGTCTGCTCGGTTGGGTTTCACTGAAGGCTCGACTACTCTAAGTTTATTTTCCCTCATAAAAAACCATACTTTTTGCCAATGTTCTGTGGCCTTTTCTTTTATGAGGGCGATTACTTCCCGCGTTGACGCACCCGGAACAAACAGACATGTTACAGCTAATTTCGCTTTGGTATCAGCTAGCTCGTTTCCTTTTATGCCACAGTGACCAGATAACCATATAAATTCTATTCTACTACCAACCCTCTCCAATGCCTTTAATTGTGTGAATGTATCTACCACAAGTGGGTCCACAGAAAATGTATTTGTTAAAGCCTTAAGAGCTTATTTGGAATCTGTGCAAATAAATGCGTTCCCTGTGCTGCTAATGTAATCATGCACCGCCCGATTTATTGCAAGCAACTCAGCGTGATATGATGAACAAAAAGGTGGTAACGAATACATTTTTACGCCCTCCGAGATTACAGCGGAGCCCAGTGGTGGTTCGGTGGCCCCGAACGTCCTTTCGCGACAACAGGTTCGGTGCGGTACCCAAGACTATTCTTCGCCAAGCGAGGATTAAGCAATGCTTCAAAAGCTACGCTGCACATATATTAGTTCTAAACGGTTTATAATTTAAATTTAATAATTCTGCGCGGCTGTTTAGTATTAATTTTGCATCATTAAATGGCATAGAATATATATAACCCCTGCTTGAATTATAATTTAATTTAGGCTATAGACCATGATGCGAGCCTTGTTTTGCATTCGATTCCGCATTGAATACTTCTTCCTTAGTTCTGTTACTAATAAGATTGTCTATATTGGCTTCACATATTGAGTTGATATTATCTTTGTTAACATTCGTATTAATATCATATTTGGCACAGAAATACTTCCATGATTGAAACCAGTAGAGTTTTTTTATTAATTATTTGTTTTGCAACTTTTCGACGTGCTCGAATTTTTCAGAATCCCAAACTTGTGAGCCATAACACATGATCGATCTCAATACGGCATTGAATACTTTAAACTTAGCAGAGACAGGTATATTATTGTTATTAAAAACGATTTATCAATTTATTAAATTTACTCAATTTATTAATCATGACTTGTAATTTGACGGGGTCGTCACTAATCAAAACAATATAATCACCATACATCTGCATATTTACATCGAAATTTCCCAATTTTACACCTCCTCCTATTTCTTCGACCAAATTATTAATATAAATACTAAACAAGATTGGCGATAGAAGGAATCCTTGTTTTAAATCGCTTGGTGTGTCGAAAAACTCGGACATTCCTTCATTACCCCAAACAGCCGCACGCGTTCTGTCTTAAAGGCATTTAATTATATTAACAAATTTGTTGGATGTACCACATTCATGTAACTTGTAAAATAGTAGATCTCTCGGAATGGAGTCAAAAGCAGCTCTAAAGTCGATAAGAAACAAATGAATTCGGTTCACCTCTTCTAATTTTAGTTTGATTAAATTAGTTAGATTAAAAATATTATCTATTGTTTAATAACCTTTACGAAAACCCGCCTGGAATTCAGAAAGAACATTGTGCACTTCAAGCCAGAGTTGCAGCCTGTTTAATAACAATCCGGTTAACAGTTTAGCATCGGCATTAATAAAGGATATTCCTCTATAGTTGGTCACTTGACTAGAATCCCCTTTCTTATACAAAGGAAAAATAAGTGAGTCTTTAAAATCATTAGCAACTCGAGAATTACTATATATTTCATTATAAATTCTAATTAACTCACTTATGAAACTTTTTGGGGCATTCTTATAGAATTCATAGGGAATACGATTTATACCCGGGGCTTTACCGTTTCCCGCATTTTTCAAGACTATCTCTAGCTCAGAGATTGAGAAATCAGAATCTAACAAAGCATCTTATATATTATCCCAGTATCTGTTATACGCGGGGTGATAATTTTACTTGATAATAAGCTTTGAAAATATGTTTTAAATTCTTTAAGACTAATACCTTTACTTGCCAGAAATTTTTTCTGCTTCAATATTTTTATAATACTCCAAAATTGTTGCGAATCTTTAATATGACTTAATTTATCTACTTGTTTTTTAAGATAATCATTTCGTTTTGATATGCAGTGAGCTTTATAAGTTCTATTACTTTCTAAATATAATTTTCTTAAAAGAACGGCATTGTTCCTCTTACACATTCTTTACAATTTAATTGATTTTTTTCTCAGCTGTAAGCAACTCCAATCAAACCCTTCTTGTTTCTTTCGCAGGTTAACGCTATTGTTTATATATATTTTTTGTAATAGCTAATTTAATATATTTATTTAATTTAGCTAAGGATATTTCGGGTTCATTCTCTAAAATTTTGAGATTCGACATTTCCCCCTCTAATTTACTCTTAAAAATTTTATTTTCATCATCTGACCAAAATAATTTTGGGAGTAAGGGCAAAACGACCTCATTTCGATTAATATGAGTGATTTTCATGGTTACAGCCACCGGCAAATGATCCGAGAAAATTTCTGTAATAACTTCAAATTTATTAATATTATTTATTAAATTCGAACTGACACAACAAAGGTCAATTAACGAAGAGCCCATAGCTCCAACAAAAGTTAATTCACCTAATTCGTCACCTTTAGTTCTTCCGTTAAGGATTATAAGGTCATTATTTTCGCAAAAATCAATCCACAACCTCCCTTTTGAATTAATGCACAAGTCTTTAGATTGTCGATTTAACTTAATATCGGCATCATATATAAAGTTTTAAATTTTTGGGCGTTAGAAATTCTGGCATTTATATCTCCTATTATTACCATATTATGTAAATTACCTTGCTGTACAAAGTCCGTTATTAAATCGAAATCCTTTTTCCTAGTATTTACATAGAGGTATACTGGAATAATATTAATATCGTTTTTATTGTCAGAGAATTTAAAGTAACGCTATCGCGTATATTAATAAATGAACATTGACTCGAAGTAAATTTTGTTTTTTGTAACCATACATTGCCCCACCCGAAGCCCTACCATACTTAAAACGTCTTACAGCTGGAATTGCAAAAATACTATAATCACTCAGTAGATTCTGACACAATTCAACATCTTTTTTCTCTATGAACGTTTCAAATAATAAAATAATATCATATCTTTTTACAAAATCAAAAAAACTTAATAAACTTTGTTTATTTTTTAAACCTGCAATGTTATAGGCCATGATGGAGATACTTGGTTTTTTGCCGTTTTGTTTATCCTTTTCATCACATTTTATCATCTCTTTCTGATTTCTCGAGGGGACGAAAAGAAGAGTGGGGGCTCGACGACCTTTCGGTTTTCCTCTTCTTCGATGGATTCTTTTTTTTAATAAGTTTGCCTTCCTTCAGCCAGCGCCTATGGGTACCGTTCGAAAAATTTTCTGTGCCTGTTGCTTGCGATGAATCTATCATCACCTTCACTTTCTTCTGAGAGATTATCTTCGGTTGGAAACCCAGCCTGCAGCTCGTCTAAGCTCCATAATTTACCGTCTATATATAATTTGTCATATTTCATATAGGCTTTTTTTTTCTCTTCCCTAGCCGTCTTCCAATAGGGATAGAGCTGCTTTCTTATTGCTTTTATATGCGGCGGAAAATCTTCAGATAAAGATAAGCCTGTTCCTTTAAGATTCTTAGCTACTCTCAGTACCGCCATTTTAGTTCTGTAAGCCAAAAACCTTATTAGTACAGGACGTTTAACACCCTTTTTAGGTCCCATTCTTTTCACAAAATCAAGCGCCGTTAAATCGCACTGCGATTTAATAACATCTTTTAATAATAAACCAATATTTTCTTCCAAGTTCCAAACTTTTTCATCTGGGATTTCTGGCAAATTGAATAAAATTAGGTTGTTCTTCCTGAAATTATTATCATGTTCCGTAAATGATTTCTTTAAGTTATCTACGTCATTTTTTAAGGTAGTAAATTCTTTTTCGAATTTAGAGCTTAAACTTTCTAGCTTCGTATCCAAATGATCTAGCTTTTCTAGTTTTTTTAGGATGGTATCTAATTTTTCATTATAAGTCTTTTTGGATAAGATTGTTGTTAATGGGTGAAAAAAAAAAAACAACTAAATTTATTTACGGGTTATTGTGCTCTACCAAAATAAATATTAATGAGATGACGCTGTTGCTGACGAGATGGTGGGGGTAGTCCAGTTCGAGCCCGCACAAGATAAGGCCGATGAATACCGAAAAATATTAATAAAGTTTTAGTTACCACACGACTATCCGTCGTCTAATTGTCACCAAACTTCACATAAATACTCCTTGAGTATATAACTCTCACTACGCGCACTTTCACTTTTATAGTTTTTGGTAAATGTGATTTGTGTTTTCTTTTTTTGTGGGGAGAAGTGTTGTGACCTAAACAATTGGTGAGCTAAAGTTTTTAATACCTTATATCTTTGATTGTGTGTAATAGTGTAGAACCTCCCAATTGGGCGGCCATTTTGTATGCGATTGTTCTCTTGTGAAAAATAAAGGGTATGTGACATGTTTTGCAAACAAAAGTGTATTTTTATTATATTTTAAACCTTTAAATTGGGACTCATTTTAGTCTAGGCAAGAGATATAACAAACCCCAACTCCCCACCAGAATAAAAAATCGCAGACAGGATGTACTATCCACATCTCAACAGTAACAGACAGCCTCATCTCTACTAGCCATCACTTCTACACCCCCAGGTGGCTCTCAACTTTCTCATCGCCACTCAACCAGCTCAAAAATCGCAGACAGGATGTACTATCCACATCTCAACAGTAACAGACAGCCTCATCTCTACTAGCCATCACTTCTACACCCCCAGGTGGCTCTCACCTTTCTCATCGCCACTCAACCAGCTCAAAAATCGCAGACAGGATGTACTATCCACATCTCAACAGTAACAGACAGCCTCATCTCTACTAGCCATCACTTCTACACCCCCAGGTGGCTCTCACCTTTCTCATCGCCACTCAACCAGCTCAAAAATCGCAGACAGGATGTACTATCCACATCTCAACAGTAACAGACAGCCTCATCTCTACTAGCCATCACTTCTACACCCCCAGGTGGCTCTCACCTTTCTCATCGCCACTCAACCAGCTCAAAAAAGGTAAAAACCTTGAATCACCACCGCCAAGTTTCAACCCAAAATCAACCTCTACTTCGAGTTCTTCTTGACCATCACCCCGCTATAACACTAGGTTAAATAGTAATAGATCTCTGACTCACCTCCCAACACATCATTATGTCAAAACTCCCCATAAGCCTACCTCTCATCTTACTTCTTTTGATCATTTAACTTTTTCTGTAAAAACATCGTCGCCCCTAGCTCAAAAGATATCTCCTTCAACCGCTTCCCACCTTTCTCCAGAAAATTCCTAATACCCACCATCATATATTTTCTCGATTAAAATCGCAATTCCCTCAAAATAAAAACGTTTTTAATAACCTTTGTAACCTCCACAAACGACTTGCTAAAAAAACCGAACAAAGGAATTTTCTTTTAAAATGTAGATCAAATTATGTTTTCCCAAAATTCATTGAGAACTGTATTAGTCAGATCCCTTTGTTAAACTCCTCAACATTAACTCACTCCTTGGGCAAATACAAAAGAACATTACTTAACTTGAAAACTTAGGGAAATTATACAACAAATTGACCACATAAACAATAATATCCAAACTTCAACAATAAAATCCTCCTTACATCTGATTATAGGCGACCACAATATGGACAAACTGACAACCAGCATTAAAACAATTTCTTCAAACATTAAAAAACAGACTAAACTTCCTCTAATTAAAAAATTTAATATAATTCATGAAAAAGCTATCAGTAAAAACCGTATCCCAAAGGTTCGGATGATTGGGTCAAAAATATTTCATCTACCTCCGTCCCTCATAACGTTAACAATATTTTGGGCTTAGGTCCCAATTTTTCTACCCTTTCTTCTAACCCTTCAAAAATGATTCCCCAACTTATAACAGAGTCGTACATATACACTGCAATTGTAGTTATTTCGCTCATCTACCACGACGGTTGTGCTTATAGTGTTGGGAACGTTTTGATTGATCTTACCGATAGACTAAGTAATTATCCCTCTATAAAATATCATGTTGTGCTGTTGCCGGTTGTGCAAACCATTCAGATAACACTAAAAAACTGAACTTGTAATTTCACGTTTTTTAAAAAGAACAAATTCTTCATAAACAATAGTAGCATTGCTGCAAGCGAAAAACCAAGTTAAACACAAATTTGTTCAGAACTTTTCTTACCGAGCAAATATAATAATAATAGGTTTACCGAACCCGAAGGTTCGATGCCGATACCACCAGATTTCGCCTACACAGGCTCGTCCAATGTTCACCGTTCAAGCCCAAGCCCCCGAGATCAGCCTTTACGCAATCTTCCTATCGACGCTTTTAACCGGAACTTTATTTTTTCTTGTTATCGTTGAACCTAAATACTTGAATTTCTCTACGTTTTCAAAAGTATGCCCTGATATATCAATATCACCAAGATCGCCACCGTTTCTGCTACTAATCATATATTTCGTCTTATCGGTATTTAATTCGAGTCCTATTTCTTTACCGGTTTTAACACATTTGTATTTAGTTTTATGGTATACTTAGCAGTACCAAATCATCGGCATACCCCAGAACCGGAATTTTATCACCCAGATTTAAACATTTCTTTGTGCACATCAACTTTTCCATGACATATTCTAAAGCTATATTAAATAAAACAGGTGAAAGGGAGTCATCCTGTTTCAAACCCGATCGCTCCTCAAATTTCTCGGAGTGATTATGACCTATTTTAACTCTATGGAATGTTTCCGACAAACATCTGTACTAGGTTTACTAACTTTCTAGGTATTCCCTGTTCAATCATGCTTTTATACAGCTTCTGACGGTCTATGGAATCATAAACCTTTTTAAAATCGATGTAAAGTTGATGGACTACATCGTTGTATTCCAACTATTTCTCTAATATTTTACATAAGGAAAATATTTTATCGATTGTCGAGCGATTCCGCCTAAAACCACATTGGTAGTATCCGATAATTTCCTCAGCGTATTCCCTGATTCGGCTAGTTAGTATTGACGAGAATATTTTATAATATACTAGGCGAAGAGAGATCCCACGATAGTTGTTACAGTCCGTCCTCGGTCCTTTTTTGTGAATCGGAAGAAGTATTGATTCTTTCCATTCTTCGGAATTTTTTAATTTTCCCAGATCTTTTTAACTAAAACAT
The DNA here is from genome assembly GCA_023052935.1 of Piezodorus guildinii. Lineage (NCBI taxonomy): Eukaryota > Metazoa > Arthropoda > Insecta > Hemiptera > Pentatomidae > Piezodorus > Piezodorus guildinii. The sequence continues at coordinate 6,967,896 of CM041295.1, read as the reverse complement.
GTAATTTGGAAATGCCGGGTTCTCCACCCGCCTTGATTAATTCACTCGTAATAATATCATTTCATGCAGCACCGAGGAGTTATGAAAGAGATTTATAGTATGAATTATTAAGCCTACCACCCAGACCTAAATTAAAAATAATCCTCTGAACCAACACAAAAATACCTATTTCATCATGACGTACAGAACATCCAATTAACAAACGAAAATAAAGAACTAAAAGAAAAAATCATTTTTATAACAAAAGAACTAAAGTGTGCCCAACAGGTAATAACTAAATTAAAACATGATTTGATTAAGTATGAACAGCTATTTTCTAAGTCAACCACAACAACAACTTTTAAAAGCAAAATGCTACTAAACAGCATATGTTAGAACTCGATCCTTTTTCAGAATGATAGAACTGAATAAGAAAAATGAACTTCGAAGAGCGATGAAACTTCTGACACTGTAGGAAAAAAATCAAAGACGATGAACAAAATAAATAATTAATGTGACGGTTTAGGTCAAATGAAGGTACTACTTATTAAACATTTATCATTGCAGTTATTAGTATCGTAGCATTTCTAAATGATTAACTTAAATATATATTATGTTGACTGGTAAGTTGTAAGGATTCATTTCAATATTTGTTTAAATTGGCATATACAATTGTTTTGATATTTTAATTATATATATTTAAAGTTTTTCCCTTAGTAAAATACTAAATCATTTTAAAATACAGTTTTGATATATAATTTCAGTATGAAGGCAATTTGAATCCCGGCCTCACAGGCAGGTGCGCGTGAGCCCTACCGTATTGTTCTAGTTACTGTGCCTAGGACTCCGGGGACCATCATTGCTCGCTTCATTCGACAGTTATGCAATGAAATCATGAAAAATTATATTATTACTCATCAATATATTATTGTAATTGTTATGATTAATATTTATATTTCCTCTATTACAAAGGATGCCGCCCTCTACCTCTGAAGGGTCTTTTGCCCAAGACACCTGTGCACATACCTGAACCCCTACTTCAAACAGCTTACCTACCGGAAGTATATTGAGGATGTATAGTCGACTGTAGAAACTATTATAGGTGGAATAATACGGAGTCCGTCTTTTTCTAAATATTTTTAATTTTGCAGACGTTTCGGCTCAAGCTTGTGAGCCAACATTAGGGTATTACTGAGTCATGTCCTAGCATAAACTCTTAAAGCATAAACAGTTTATACTTGGACATGGCTCAGTAATGCCCTGATGATGGCTCACAAGCTTGAGCCGAAACGTCGACAAAATTAAAAATATTTAGAAAAAGACTGACTCCTGGTTATTCCACTTACTACAGGAATTACTTGGACATTATGGTTACTAAGTGGTCCATATGTCCCTTTATTTGATCTCTGCCGCCTTTCCTCCATCCCCTCGACTATTCCTTCATATATGTAACCCCCAAATCCTAGAGCCTGGGCACTCCGGTCAAAATGTTGTTATGATTAAGTTGTAATATAGTAGTAAGAAAGTTATGATTCTATTTTAATTGTGAATAAATATATAACAGTTTATATAAATGTGTTATTCGTTAACTGGCTCCGGAAGTAGGGACTGCAAGTATCAAGAAGTAATTTGATCAACACTGCACTGAGAACGATAACCCTCGAAGATTTTGATTATTTGAAGATCATCTGCTACCCTTCAGACAAGAAAATGCTCACTCGAGATGTCCTGCTGAGCCTCGCTGGACTTCACCCCACAAGGAATGATTTCAACAGAAAAAATCACTGAAGTAAGAGTTACTCTATATATATTTTAATGTTTGTAATGTGTTAAAGTCTTTGTTCACTGCATAAGAAAGAGGCTATTAAGATTTTTGAAGTTTATTGAAATCATATTCACCTAGGACATAAACATGACATCATTTCGAATAACTAGAGTTTATTACGATTTTATACCATATTACAATGGTAATTCCCAAGAACTTTTATTTTTTATAAATGCTATTAGAGAATCAAAGGGAATTGCATGTGCATATGACAATTTATTTAAATATGATAATGAAATTTTTTTACTAAACGTAGTATTAGCTAGATTAACCGGACATGCCAAAAATTTAAAACAACAGAACAATTAATTAAATTATAAAAAAAAAGTTTGGTGACCATGGGTCAGTTGACCAAGTAACTTCCGAACTATTCGAATCAAATATCTAGCCCAACGAACACCCTTTAGATTTTTTGCGCAGATTAGGGAAAATCAGAACTTCAATAATTGTTAAATAAAAATAGATGGAAATGTTATATTTAGACCCCTAATTAAACAGTTGGATATCCAAATTATTAAACATTTTTGTAATAACATGCCTTTAAATTGTCAATTTACCCAGTTATATAATTGTCAATACTTTCAACATCACTAACCTATTAATCAAATAGATTAACACCTGGCCACCAAGTTTAAATGTAACATTTTCTTTTGTAATATAATTCATTTTTTTACCATTCAGGGTTTCATTCGATCTGGGTCCAGCCTTCAATTACTTAAGTGTTTATATTTTCATACAGTCCACTAGTTAAAAAGGAATGATCATCTTGCTATTGAGTTGGAGGTGATTACGCTAAACACTAACTGATTGGTGTATATAAAAATATAATAGATTATTTAATAAAACACATCTTTCTATTAAAATTCAATTTAGTTAATTCTTTAAAAATTTATTTTTATCTCTACATGTATTTTAATATTCTTAAATTGATTTTAACAACGGAGGTAAGTGAAAGTCGTGTGTTGCGCGCACCAGCTCCTAACTTCCAACCCTTTCGCAGTTATTCTCATTCCCACCTCCACGTCCATGACTAGTATTCTCATCTCCTGTCACATTAATGCACAATCCCTTATTGCCCACTATGATGAATTTAAAAAATATTTTCTCGACAATTTTTACCACATCATAGCAGTATCCGATACCTGGCTAAAACGTTTTATTGCTTCCTCCCATGTATCCCTCACCAATTACTCCTTTTTTCGCCATTACAGATCTGATCGCAGGGGTGGTGGAGTGGGGTTGTACGTACACGATAGTCTTAAGGCCAAAATCCTTTTCCGATCCCCTTCTCCTGATCATCCTCATATCGAATATCTGTTTGTGGGAATCTCTACTCTTTCATCTCCTCTCCTGTATGCCATTATTTATCGACCTCCTCATGTTCCATTCGATACCCTTTTTGAATCCACCCTAGTCCAATTCGTCTTCAGGTACTCCAATATCATCATCTCCGGAGATTTCAATGCTAATATGACCTCTGAATCACACGATAAATCTGAATAAAAATAATAAACCTGAAAAAAATAAGGTAATAGGTTCCAATCCACTCCTCAAAACCCTTTCCCTAATCCCAACATCGTCTTTGAAAACCTATTAATTTCCACCAATCCGTCAAAAACCTTAGATTAACTCTTGACCAATCTCTTTCCTGGAAAAACCACGTTTCCGAAATTTATCGACGCACTATTTCCATCTTGAAACTCCTTAATAACCACCGCCACCTTCTTCCATTTAAACACGCAGGCTCTTGGTTCGTTCAATATTCTCCTACTTTATCTACTGTTGTGTTGTGTATGGAGGTGTCTCTGGAGATCTTGAAGCAAAAGTAAAAGGATTATTTAACTTCCTGATACATTTCATCTTTGAGATACCCAGGGGACACCTCTGTAACCCGATTTTACGATGAGTTGAAGTGGCTTTAATATTATATATCAGAAAAATATTATCTTATACACTAAATTGTAAAAGTTAATGGAGAGAGATGAAAAGCCGATAAAACTAACTGATTGTCGTAGATAATAATATAATAGAATTTAATAAAACACATGTTTCTATTGAAACTAAATGTAATTAATTCTTTAACAGTTTGGCGGATTCTTCACAAGCTCGCTTACAGATAGCGCTAGTGACGGCAACATAGGCTACCGTTCGAATATATGAAGACGTACAATTTGATAATATTATATATATATATTGTAACTCATTCATATTGTTGTTAATATTTTTTATACATGTATCTAATTTATAAGAATAAATAAACCTGTCAAGGTAGTTTGACCAAGGGACTAGACGCTAGTCTGGTAGCTTAGCTCTCACCATTACTTATTGACATGGATGACTAACATCCCCAAGAGCCAGCTCAATTCTTCAGATCACCTAACTGGTATCTCCCTAGATCAGATTAACTCTGCCTTTGTAACATTATGTGGTCTATCTTCTTTCAACTTCCTACATGTACCTTCTCTCCTCGTAACCAACACTACTGTCGTGCTACTACCACGCAGGGTGAATTATTTCCTCCTAACCAACACTACTGTCGTGCTACTACCACGCAGGGTGAATTATTTCCTCCTAACCAACACTACTGTCGTGCTACTACCACGCAGGGTGAATTATTTCCTCCTAACCAACACTACTGTCGTGCTACTACCACACAGGGTAAATTATTTCCTCCTAACCAACACTACTGACGTGCTACTAACACACAGGGTGAATTATTTCCTCCTAACCAACACTACTGTCGTGCTACTACCACACAGGGTGAATTATTTCCTCATAACCAACACTACTGTCGTGCTACTACCACACAGTGTGAATTATTTCCTCCTAACAAACACTACTGTCGTGTACTACCACACAGGGTAAATTATTTCCTCCTAACCAACACTACTGTCGTGCTACTACCACACAGGGTGAATTCTTTCCTCCTAATCAAAACTACTGTCGTGCTACTACCGCACAGGGTGAATTATTTCTTCCTAACCAACACTACTGTCGTGCTACTACCACACAGGGTGAATTATTTCCTCCTAATCAACACTACTGTCGTGCTACTACCACACAGAGTGAACTATTTCCTCCTAACCAACACTACTGTCGTGCTACTACCACACAGGGTGAATTATTTCCTCCTAATCAACACTACTGTCGTGCTACTACCACACAGGGTCAATTATGTCCTAACCAACACTACTGTCATGCTACTACCACACAGGGTGAATTATTTCCTCCTAACCAACACTACTGTCGTGCTACTATCACACAGGGTAAATTATTTCCTCCTAATTAACACTACTACTAATAACCACGACAGTAGTGTTGGTTAGGAGGAAATAATTCACCCTGCGTGGTAGTAGCACGACAGTAGTGTTGGTTAGGAGGAAATAATTCACCCTGTGTGATAGTAGCACGACAGTAGTGTTGGTTAGGAGGAAATAATTCACCCTGTGTGGTAGTAGCACGACAGTAGTGTTGGTTAGGAGGAAATAATTCACCCTGTGTGGTAGTAGCACGACAGTAGTGTTGCTTAGGAGAAAATAATTCACCCTGTGTGGTAGTAGCACGACAGTAGTGTTGGTTAGGAGGAAATAATTCACCCTGCGTGGTAGTAGCACGACAGTAGTGTTGGTTAGGAGGAAATAATTCACCCTGCGTGGTAGTAGCACGACAGTAGTGTTGGTTAGGAGGAAATAATTCACCCTGCGTGGTAGTAGCACGACAGTAGTGTTGGTTAGGAGGAAATAATTCACCCTGCGTGGTAGTAGCACGACAGTAGTGTTGGTTTGGAGGAAATAATTCACCCTGCGTCGTAGTAGCACGACAGTAGTGTTGGTTAGGAGGAAATAATTCACCCTGCGTGGTAGTAGCACGACAGTAGTGTTGGTTAGGAGGAAATAATTCACCCTGTGTGATAGTAGCACGACAGTAGTGTTGGTTAGGAGGAATAATTCACCCTGTGTGGTAGTAGCACGACAGTAGTGTTGGTTAGGAGGAAATAATTCACCCTGTGTGGTAGTAGCACGACAGTAGTGTTTGTTAGGAGAAAATAATTCACCTGTGTGGTAGTAGCACGACAGTAGTGTTGGTTAGGAGGAAATAATTCACCCTGCGTGGTAGTAGCACGACAGTAGTGTTGGTTAGGAGGAAATAATTCACCCTGTGTGGTAGTAGCACGACAGTAGTGTTGGTTAGGAGGAAATAATTCACCCTGCGTGGTAGTAGCACGACAGTAGTTGTTGGTAGGAGAAATAATTCACCTCTGTGGTAGTAGCACGACAGTAGTGTTGGTTAGAGGAAATAATTCACCCTGGTCGTAGTAGCACGACAGTAGTGTTGGTTAGGAGGAAATATTCACCCTGTGTGGTATAGCACGCAGTAGTGTTGGTTAGGAGGAAATAATTCACCCTGTGTGGTAGTAGCACGTACAGTAGTGTTGGTTAGGAGAAATATAATTCACCTGTGTGGTAGTAGCACGAAAGTAGTGTTGGTTAGGAGGAAATAATTCACCCTGCGTGTGTAGTAGCACGACAGTAGTGTTTGTTAGGAGGAAATAATTCACCTGCGTGGGTAGTAGCACGACAGTAGTGTTGGTTAGGAGGAAATAATTCACCCTGTCGTGGTAGTAGCACGTCAGTAGTGTTGTTAGGAGGAAATAATTCACCCGTGCCAGTGTGTTTTAGGTTCACCCTGGGTAGCACGACAGTAGTGTTGGTTAGGAGGAAATAATTACCCTGCGTGGTAGTAGCACGACAGTAGTGTTGTTAGGAGGAAATAATTCACCCTGTGTGGTAGTAGCACGACAGTAGTGTTGGTTAGGAGAAATAATTCACCCTGCGTGGAGTAGCACGACAGTAGTGTTTGTTAGGAGGAAATAATTCACCCTGTGTGGTAGTAGCACGTCAGTAGTGTTGGTTAGGAGGAAATAATTCACCCTGTGTAGTAGTTGCACGCAGTAGTGTTGGTTAGGAGAGAAATAATTCACCCTGTGTGGTAGTAGCACGACAGTAGTGTTGGTTAGGAGAATATAATTCACCCTGGTGGTAGTAGCACGAACAGTAGTGTTGGTTAGGAGGAAAATAATTCACCCTGGTGGTAGTAGCACGACATAGTGTTGGTTAGGAAGGAAATAATTCACCCTGGTGGTAGTAGCACGACAGTAGTGTTGTTAGGAGGAAATATTCACCCTGCGTGGTAGTAGCACGACAGTAGTGTTGGTTAGGAGGAAAATAATTCACCTGGTGGTAGTAGCATGACAGAGTGTTGGTTAGGAGGAAATATTCACCCTGCGTGGTAGTAGCACGACAGTAGTGTTGGTTAGGAGGAAATAATTCACCCTGTGTGGTAGTAGCACGACAGTAGTGTTGGTTAGGAGGAAATAATTCACCCTGCGTGGCAGTAGCACGACAGTAGTGTTAGTTAGGAGGAAATAATTCACCCTGTGTGGTAGTAGCACGACAGTAGTGTTGGTTAGGAGGAAATAATTCACCCTGCGTGGTAGTAGCACGACAGTAGTGTTGGTTAGGAGGAAATAATTCACCCTGCGTGGTAGTAGCACGACAGTAGTGTTGGTTAGGATGAAAATCACCCTGTGTGGTAGTAGCACGACAGTAGTGTTGGTTAGGAGGAAATAATTCACCCTGTGTTGTAGTAGCACGACAGTAGTGTTGGTTAGGAGGAAATAATTCACCCTGCTTGGTAGTAGCACGACAGTAGTGTTGGTTAGGAGGAAATAATTCACCCTGCTTGGTAGTAGCACGACAGTAGTGTTGGTTAGGAGGAAATAATTCACCCTGCGTGGTAGTAGCACGACAGTAGTGTTGGTTAGGAGGAAATAATTCACCCTGCGTGGTAGTAGCACGATAGTAGTGTTGGTTAGGAGGAGATAATTCACCCTGCTGGTAGTAGCACGACAGTAGTGTTGGTTAGGAGGAAATAATTCACCCTCCGTGGCAGTAGCACGACAGTAGTGTTGGTTAGGAGGAAATAATTCACCCTGTGTGGTAGTAGCACGACAGTAGTGTTGGTTAGGAGGAAATAATTCACCCTGTGTGGTAGTAGCATAACAGTAGTGTTGGTTAGGAGGAAATAATTCACCCTGTGTGGTAGTAGTACGACAGTAATGTTGATTAGGAGGAAATAATTCACCCTGTGTAGTAGTAGCACGACAGTAGTGTTGGTTAGGAGGAAATAATTCACCCCGTGTGGTAGTAGCACGACAGTAGTGTTCGTTAGGAGGAAATAATTCACCCTGTGTGGTAGTAGCACGACAGTAGTGTTGAGTAGGAGGAAATAATTCTCCCTTTGTGGTAGTAGCACGACAGTAGTGTTGAGTAGGAGGAAATAATTCACCCTGTGTGGTAGTAGCACGACAGTAGTGTTGGTTAGGAGGAAATAATTCACTCTGTGTGGTAGTAGCACGACAGTAGTGTTGATTAGGAGGAAATAATTCCCCCTTTGTGGTAGTAGCACGACAGTAGTGTTGGTTAGGAGGAAATAATTCACCCTCTGTGGTAGTAGCACGACAGTAGTGTTGGTTAGTAGGAAATAATTCACCCTGTGTGGTAGTAGCACCACAGTAGTGTTGTTTAGGAGGCAGTAATTCACCCTGTGTGGTAGTAGAACGACAGTAGTGTTGGTTAGGAGGAAATAATTCACCCTGTGTGGTAGTAGCACAACAGTAGTGTTGGTTAGGAGGAAATAATACACCCTGTGTGGTAGTAGCACGACAGTAGTGTTGGTTAGGAAGAAAATCACCGTGCTACTACCACACAGGGTGAATTATTTCCTCCTAACCAACAATACTGTCGTGCTACTACCACGCAGGGTGAATTATTTCCTCCTAACCAACACTACTGTCGTGCTACTACCACGCAGGGTGAATTATTTCCTCCTAACCAACACTACTGTCGTGCTACTACCACGCAGGGTGAATTATTTCCTCCTAACCAACACTACTGTCGTGCTACTACCACACAGGGTGAATTATTTCCTCCTAACCAACACTACTGTCGTTTTACTACCACACAGGGTGAATTATTTCCTTCTAACCAACACTACTGTCGTGCTACTACCACACAGGGTGAATTATTTCCTCCTAACCAACACTACTATCGTGCTACTACCACACAGGGTAAATTATTTCCTCCTAACCAACACTACTTTCGTGCTACTACCACACAGGGTGAATTATTTCCTCCTAACTAACACTACTGTCGTGCTACTACCACACAGGGTGAATTATTTCCTCCTAACTAACACTACTGTCGTGCTACTACCACACAGGGTGATTTTCTTTCTAACTAGTTCCCTCTGTTAAATGGTGGATGCGGGTTCACCCCCTACCTTGCGGAGTAACCTCATACCTGGTGCTGCGGTACGTGCTACTACCACGGCAAACACCATCTTCATCTAACTCTCTTCCTTGCATGAATTCGCAATCGTCGAGGCCTTCTTATACCCTTTCTTGTCCTTCATATCAACCATACCTCGAAAACAGTTTATTTTCATCTCTAAATGTTTTTAAAAATTCTAAAATTGATTATGACTTTGGAGGTAATTGAAAGTCGTGTGGTGCGCTCACCAGATTTTAAAAAAATCTATCCATACCTTTTCTAAACTCCATTCTCCTTGAAACTCCTTAATAACCACCGTCACCTTCTTCCATTTGAAACACGCAGGCTCTTGGTTCGTTCAATATTCCCCCACTTTAACTACTGCTGTGTTGTGTATGGAGGTGTTTCTGGGGATCTTGAAGCAAAACTAAAAGGCGAGAGGTTACAATGGATTTGCCACTGTAGAATAAAATAATCTTTCTACAATAATAAAATACAAAAATGAAATAAGAAATGAAAATTAGCCATAAATAAAAAATCCATATGTCCAAAACATTAATTCATTTTATTAAACTTTAATAAATACATGTTAACAATAATTGTGAATAATAATGATAATAAATATAAAAATTAATAAATTTAAAAAAAAGAGGGAGAACATCCGGACTCCTGACGTCATAAATTTGGAGAAACCTTTATAGATGAACTATTCCTAGCATCTTTACTTCAGTGTTCTTTCAAAATATATAGTTTACACACATGTCTATGTCAGGTACTATTTTATCTCAAACTGTAACTAAATTTCGAATGATAATATTTTTAATGTACATTCTAATTGAAATAACTACAACTACTGTATAGGTATTCATTGTTCAATGCATTCTTTTCTGTCTCTCTAACAAGAACATCATCTATTAATTATTGCATAAAAATTTGAATGTTCTGTTTATTTCGCCTCCCTATTTCTCTTTCTAATATATTTTTCTTAGTAGAACATAAGTAGTGCCGAAACCCGGGAACAATATTTAGATCGTTTTCGAGTGCGAAGAAATTGTTTTACTTATCTTTCGCTTCAATTCACGTAAATTTTTTTTTATTATAACCTCTCTCTTCGTCTTTCCATTTCTCGCTTAAGGTATTTAAAGACCACCAGTCACGGTACCGGAAGACAGAACATTACCTCAGGCAGTATTTCGGACGGTACCTCAGTCATAAGCTCAGGAGATACCCTCACTACCGGCTCAGTTACTGGCGGTACCCAAGTTCCCATCAGCAACCACACAACCACGTCAAGGTATGGGCGTCGACGCCCCAAGATGTCAGAAAAGCCATTTCGGAGTTGGAACGTATGTGGAAGGCGAGCTAAATAATTTCTTGACAGGAGGCGATAGAATTATGGCAACTATAGAGACCAAACTAGCGGAGAGTTTGATGGATACCCAGGACGCCGTATCACCTAGAGTGGCATTAGTATGTCACGTCCGTTGACAGTACTTAAACTTGATACAGGCCGATGAGGACAGGCCGTTGGGCATCATCAAAGAAAAAAAACGCTGCGGCCGGTAGCAGAAGACATAATGAATGAGGTGAGTGTGGGCAGGGAGGCAACCGCACAGCAGTCAATAACATCAGGGGGTTGTGCGGTAGGTTACCTATTATAAGGGTTGCGAGAGGAGTAGGGTGTTTAGTGGACACGGGTAGCTCTAACACAATAATGTCACAGAAAATGATTGAGTTTTTATGCAAAGAAAAGAGGATGCCGAGGGAGTGTCAATGTAGGTTAATTACTCTGGGCGGCCCGTTTAGAGTGGAAGGGGAAGTTATGGAGAGATAATCGGGTGTGATCTATTGGGGAAATTAGGGCCCAAATAAGAAACAAGGGCGGACAGTGGGCTGTAAGGGGAAAATAGGGAAAAAGTCCTACAGGGGTAGAAGTGCTCAGAGGGATGGGCTAGTTCAAAAAGGCGCGATAAACCAGCCGAAAGACAGGAGGAAAACCCTTTACCTGGAATATGACGGTATTTTCTTGCAAGAAGGGGGTCTATTGGGCGTCATGGGGGAAAATGGCTCATGGAATCCCATTAAAACAAGAACTAGTGACGTACGTTAAAGAACTTCGGTGCCGGCAAGCGTTGCGTCGGCACATTCGGGAAGAGTGGGATAAGCTTAAGCGACAAGGCATAATAATCGATAGCATGTCCCCTTATAACAGCCCCATTTCAATGGTAAAGAAACGGAGCATTGGAGACGGGAATCCGGAAAAATACAGAGTTGTGGTCGAATTCAGCTAAGCTAAACAAGAACACGGTGGACGAGAAATAACCCATACCTCGGTTCGATGACGTCCTAGACCGCTTCAGCGGGGCCACAGTATTGAGTACACTAGATCTAAAGGCAGGATACCACCAAATCAAAATGCACCCGAGGGACCAACACAAGACATCATTTTCGTTTGAGCGTGGTCATTACGAGTCTACGCGGATGCCTTTCGGACTATAAAACGCTCCTATTACGTTTCAGCGCAGGATGGATGAGTTTTTGCGGAGGGTTGACGGGGTGGTATGTCAAGTTTATATGGACGACCTTTTGATTTTCAGTAAATCCGAAGAAGATCATATAACCCACATGCGCAATGTTTTTAATCGGATCCATCAGTTCGGGCTCAAACTCTCGAGGGAGAAATCGTCGTTGGTGCTAACCGAAATTAATGTTTTAGGCCACAAAATATCAAAAGATGGCGTGACACCCAACGTGCAGATGGTGGCGGCTGTACGGAAAATGGACGTTCCGAGGGAAGTTAAAGGGATCCGGCGGTAATTATCAACGCCAAACTAATATCGGTGGTCCGCGCCGGACATGGCGAAGTATCTCGTGCCCCTCAATAACCGGCTCAAGAAGGGTCGAGCGATTGTGGTATCGCACGCTATGGAGGAGAACATCCGATGGTGTATGGCGCGATTTCAGGAGGAACCCTTTTTGGCGTTTTCGCACTTTGCGCGACCGTTTTCAATCACCACCGACGCGAGTGAGTACGAGCAGTTCTGTCACAGGAGGGACCAGAAGGAGACGCCCCGTGGCATAAGCGAGCAAGCGTCTCACGGACGCGGAGACAAGATACAGTGCGCTGGAGCGAGAGTTGTTGGGGATCTTATGGGCGGTATAGCTCTTTCGACCGTACCTGTTCGGGAGGAGGTTTAAGGTGCATACTGACGATCGACCCCTATAATGGGTGGGCACTCTTAAGGAATCTCCAGCGCGAATGTTGGAAGGAGTTCCTCAGCTAGTACAGCATGGACGTTGTGTACAAACCGGGTCGGGACAACATTGTGGCTGACTGCCTGTCTCGAGCGCTGGTAGTTCACGCCATCGAGGAGGAGGGTGGAGAAACGTCGGGCAGTGTGCGACATTTCTTTCGTGAGTGGACGCCGGAGAGTGAAGTCCGACGGGGACGACCAGTCAGTAGAAGGTAGTTCGTTCGATGAGTGCGCGGCAGACATGGAGGAGATTATCAATAACAAACACAGGAAAATCGTGTGGAAGACCAGATCCTCGAGTCCGCTGAAGTTGGAGCAAACTCGGTACGCCAAGTCGCGCATTACCACCGAATGGTCGCAACCGGGTGCTAGGGAGGATCAGATTTGCAGGGCGCTTCAGGAGAGATTTCCAAGAAGGGGAAGACCCATTACCTCCAAGAGGGAAAGGCGACGATATGGGAAAAGATTAAGCAGCTCTGGACACATGAGCTTATCAGAATCGATCGGATATTCGTGTGCTGCTCTCTGCCGGTCGAGACGATCTCGGGCGCTGAACGGCAGTGGGAAGTTATGCTAGCGTACCACCGCGGGGAACCTGAAACGCTACAGGCATTGAAGCGACGGTATTTTTGGTGGGGTATGGAGCGGACTATTGCGGAGGTTGTGAGTGCGTGCGAGGTTTGTCAGACTACCAAGTATGATCGCCACCCACATTAGGGAACGCAAGAGGTGACGCCGACGCCCGATGCACCGCTGTGTGACTTACAGGTTGATACCTTTACTTGGCATGGGTATAAGTGAGTCACAATGTTGGACCTCTTTAGTAATGTAGCTATGGCCTATCTAGTGACGGACCGGTCGTCGAAATCGATTTTAGCCGGTATCCGTACCTGGTGTCAGTGTTATATTGCGTGCCCGAGCGGATATCTTCGGGCAGGGGTCGGGAGTTTGATAATTATAATCGTACTGTTCGCTCGGCAATGAATGCGCTCGATATCGATTAGCATCTCAATACGCTGTGCCATCCCAAGATTCGAGGATGCATCGAGAAGCTGCACAGTACGCTAGGGGATCATCTGCGGGTGTATCACGGCTATGCCGCGTGCGGTGGCGGCGTATAACCACTCAATCCGATTGACATTCTCTTTGGCCTGCGGGATCGGCCCAGGGATTATGAGGTCACAGCGGTGGCGGGGAACTTATCCGACGTGCTGGTCAGTAACCAGGCGGCCCTCGCCAAATTATGGGGGAAGGTGCGCGGGAGGCTGATGGCGGAGAAGAGTCGGCGCGTGGCCAAAGAAAATCTTCGCGAGTCGGTTCGAACAGGGGTTAGGAGGTAGTTCGGGATGAGGGCCCGTTTAATGTGGTGTTGATTCGTGAACACAATGTGGAAAGTTTGGCGGATACCCGGAAACGGCGAACTGTTCATATTGACCAATTGAGAATTACATTGGGAGTAGACCGTCCAAACGCTGGACATGAGTAGGTATCCTCTTCTTCTGACCTAGGGTACTATAGGGACTTTGCTGTATGTTTTAGCTCGTAGTATTGTTTTTCTAATGATTTTTATATGTTGTAGTTTCAAATAACTGCTATATTTTTTGTGTAGTTCTTCCCCGAATCTGAGGAAGCAATTATTTTTATACCTAGTATTTAGTTCGTAACTTACATTTAATTCAATTTTTCTAGTTTTGTATGTTATTTTTGTATACCTCTTGGTGTAAGAGTGTTTGTAAACTGGCAGGGGGTAATTAAGATCCGGGGAGTGATAATATAAACGTTAATACCTTTGATGTAAATATAATCAACACCTGAATGTATATAACCTACTAATGTGGGAGAGATAATAAAACATATGCTTTTTAATACATTTTTCTCAGTATAACATAAGTTATATATATATATATATATATATATATATATATATATATATATATATATATATATATATATATAATATTGTATACGCTGGGCTATCCGTGAAAGAATAGTACTTCCAAGTGACAACTCAAAATTGAGGGTGGTTCTATTGAAATAAATAAGTGGACTGTATAGATTTAAAATAAATAAAAATAATGAAAGCAAACGACGAATCACAATACATTTAATACACTGAAATACATATAAGGATGATAAGAAACAAATTAACCTAATAAATTTATATAAGAAAAATTAACCTAATTATAATTAAACAGCTATAAGAAAATGTAGGAAACAAAATACACCTAATTAAAATATTGTAAAAATAGAAGAAACAAACTTAACTTAATTAATGCTTAAAGATGTAAAAAAAATAGTTATCAAATTAAACAGTTTCTTGAATAAGAATTAAGAAATTAAATGTTCCATTAATGGATAGAGATAGGTTATATTCACGTAAAGATGTCCAGTTGAGTGTTGAAGAAAACGACCGCAGGGCGGCTTGAACGAAGTCGTCTTGAGTATTGAAAAAAATTACCGTAGGGCGGCTTGGACGATGTTCTCTTGGGTGTTGAAAAGGACCGCAAGGCGGCTCTTCCAAGTTCCAAGGGGAACGATGAGAAGATGAAGAAATTCGTTTCCAAACGTTTAAACGTTGAGAGGAATCTTGGGTCTATATACGGCACATCTTCACCGCTCAGACGCTAGCTTAAGCCCCGACTGGCACGAGGCAGTCAAAAAACAATTGAAGTACGATCGTCTTCTGTCTTTCTCTTCTACTGCTCTCGTTTAAAAACTTTTAATTATATTTAAAATAACTATTTTAAAAAATAAAGATTTAAACAAAAAAAAATGATCTTATTATAAATATCGAGAGTTCTGCGCATGCGCATGAGTATAGCAGTCATCATTCAAATCGTCTCTTGGATTTCTTGCTTTTTCAGTAGGAATTCACTTCAGTGCAATCTTGAAAACATCACCAGGCTTCAGGATAACAACTGCAGTAAATATTGGAGCAAAAAACAGTAAGTTTTGTTACAATTTACGGTGTAAAGTGAATGCTGGGTAACCTCTTCACATCAGCTGATTGCCAATAGCTCGGCAAGGCCGGGATTGGTTTTCTTTTCTTCAGTTATTGTTTTATTTTCCACATCTAGTTATTATCTTATTATCTTCTTCACATGAAATGCGATATTTTCACCAAGTGATGTCCTCCAAAGCATCAACTAAAAGATCTAGATCTAGTGGTTCAATCACGCCTCCCATAAAACAAAGACCCCGCCGTGATACCAATAAAAAATTAAATCAGCAAGCTACCCCTTCAGGTACTAATACCGAATCTGAACCACAACTTGGCACATCGTCAAAAGGGATGACTGACGAATCTCCGTTTTTCACCCCAAATCCTTTTCAAATCCTACATAATGAAAAAGAAAACATGGAATCTGCTCCTACACCCAGTGAACCACGGCCTCCACCGATATTTGTCAAAAATATTAAAAATTTTCAGTTGTTGTGTGCTCAATTGAATAAAATTACCGACTCCACCAGCTACTACTGTATGAGTAGAATCAATGACACCAAAATATCACCGACCACCGCCGAGACGTATAGAAAAATAGTGAAATATCTAACTGATACTAAAGCGGATTTCCACACTTATCAGTTACGCCAAGAGAGATCTCTTAGAGTTGTAATAAGAAATCTACATTCTTCTACACCAGTTGAAGCAATCAAAGAAGAACTTATGGAGATGGGTTACAAAGTGCGCCAAGTCACTAATGTCATAAAAGATAGGGTTCAACTTCCGCTATTCTTCGTTGACTTGGAACCATTGTCAGGAGTAGAACAAATTTATGATCTAAAAAGACTGTACTATACAAGTGTAAAAGTCGAAAAACCTTACACCAAGAGAGAAATTGTTCAATGTCACAATTGTCAGGCGTATGGTCATACCAAAAGTTACTGTTATCACATACCACGCTGCGTGAAATGCGGTGAACAGCACAAGTCTGTGGAATGTACAAAACCGAAGTCAACACCCGCTGTATGTGCTCATTGCCTCAAGGACCACCCGGCCAACTACAAAGGATGCCAAATCTATAAGGAACTAAGGACCAGGTATCAAAAACCCCAGATACTGGATGAAACAGCTAGACAAACAATAACTAGAAGAGAACCCTCAAAAATAATCGATGCTAATGTATCATTTGCCCACTTACTTGGAGGTGGGAACCAATGTAGTGAAACCGAGGCCCTGCCGGAACTGCAAAATGTACCTCAATATCCTCAGTCCATTCAACAAATACCTCTTCCTCAAAACGTAATCAATCCTAAAAATCCTCATCCACAACAAATCTCTCATATCCCACCTCCTTCAAATGCCACAGACCTTACCAGTTTGATGACATCCTTCATTTCCGAAATCAAATCCCTTGTCATGCCCCTAATCACAATCCTTACGAATCTTGTATCAAATCTCATTCCTGCCATAAAAAAGCCATAAATGACCTCACCTAATTCCTTATCTATTCTCCTATGGAATGCGAATGGTGTTAGAACTCACACTGACGAACTTACAGCCTTACTGCAAGACAAAAAAGTTGATGTTGCACTCATTACTGAAACTAGACTAACCACTAAACAGTACTTCAAAATACCTGAATACACGACATACCGGACAGACCATCCAGACGGCAAAGCCCATGCCGGTACTGCTGTCATTGTCCACCGATCCCTCTCCCATCACTTACACCCACTTCCCGCCCACGACTTCCTACAAGCCACCTCTGTTATAATCAAGACCTTTTCTTTTCCGCTCGTCATCGCATCAGCATACTGCCCTCCTAAACATCCCATTTCTTCTGCCCAATTTGGATCCTTCCTCAACTCATTGGGGAATCACTTTATTCTGGGTGCAGACCTAAACGCCAAGCACCAACAATGGGGTTCCAGAACCACAAATACTCGTGGACGGACATTGCAGGCTGCACTCAACTCCCGACGCCTTAATCTCCTACCTCCCAATTCCCCTACCTACTGGCCAACAGATCCTAACCGTAATCCAGACATCCTTGACTTCTTCATCCACAGCGGATTAGGCTCCCTGAACTATTCCGTAACTCGCCTTGATGAACTATCCTCTGACCATAGTCCACTGATCCTAAATGTATCCTTAACACCTATTCCTAAACCTGTCCCACCGTCATTCATCAGAGGCCCTATCAACTGGAACCTCTTCCGCGAAATCCTCACCAATGATATTGACCTCAAAGTGACTCTCAAAACCCAAACTGACCTTGACAATGCCGTCTATTCCTTTACAACCTCGATTCAAAAAGCCGCCTGGACTGCCTCCTTTCCCAAGCACTCCCAAATAAATCCTTACAAAAACCATTTACCACAACACCTCCTAGACCTAATCCACACTAAACGCCGAGCCAGAGCATTATGGCAACGCACCCGTCACCCATCAGATCGCCACTCCTATAACTTTTATTGTAGACAATCAAAGCGGGAGTTGGCGATCTTCCGTTCCCAATCCTACAATTCCTACCTCTCCTCTCTCTCGACTCGTGACAATTCCTTGTGGAATGTCACGAAGAGAATTCTTAAATCCCCTCTGATATCCCATCCTCTCCGGCGTAGTGATAATTCCTGGGCTGCTTCTGACAAAGATAGGGCCCAGGAATTCGCACTACACCTTTCCAAGGTATTCACTCCTCATTTCGATCTCAATCCAACCCATACCGCAATAGTTGAAGAGTTCCTTACGTCATCGATACCAATTTCCTTACCACCTAAAGCAATCAATCCCTCTGAGGTCAAATATCTTCTTAAAAAGCTTCCTCTCCGTAAATCCCCTGGATACGATCTCCTTACTCCTCAAATCCTAAGACAACTTCCATCTAAAGCCATTACATTCCTTACATATATCTATAACTGTATCCTACGCACTACCTATTTCCCTCTGTTGTGGAAACACTCGACTATCATCCTTTTCCTAAAACCAGGCAAACCCTCCAATTGTACGTCATCCTACAGACCTATTAGCCTTCTTCCGATCCTCTCCAAAATCTTCGAAAAACTCCTATTAAAACGAATCCTAGCCAAATTTCATAATTTTCCTCCACACCAGTTTGGATTCCGTCCTCAACATTCCACGGTTCAGCAAGGACTCCGAGTTGTAGACCACATTTCCTCCACCCTTGAGTGCAAGGAGTATTGTTCGGGTGCCTTTCTGGACATAGCTCAAGCTTTTGACCGGGTGTGGCACCCGGGACTGCTCTTTAAGCTCAAAACCCATTTACCTCAATCTTTATACCTAATCCTCCGATCCTATTTATCAAACCGCTCCTTCCGAGTTCGTTGTGGTTCCGAATTTTCCAAACATTATTCTGTTGAGGCCGGTGTTCCTCAAGGCAGCGTCTTAGGACCCGTCCTCTACATCCTCTACACCGCCGATATCCCTACCGATCCCAAAACCTTTCTGGCAACATTTGCTGATGACACAGCCATTTTATCATCCGATTCCGATCCTGAAGTAGCATCGCTAAATCTCCAAAGGCACCTTTCCCTTGTCGAAGACTGGTGTAAGGCTTGGCGAATTAAGGTGAACGAAAGCAAATGCACACACGTTACTTTCACCCTTCGACGTAAATCCTGTCCAACAGTTAAATTCAATTCCATACAGCTTCCTTCCTCAGACACAGTCCGGTACCTTGGCTTTTTACTAGACAAAAGACTGACGTGGAACCCACATACAAGACTTAAAAGGATAGAGCTCAACCGCAGATTCGACCGGTTATACAAACTACTGGACAGAAAATCTCATCTTACAGTCGACAACAAATTACTAATATATAAGACAGTACTGAAACCTATATGGGCCTACGGACTTGAACTATGGGGGACAACTAAACATTCTAACATCAAACGTATCCAATCCTTCCAATCCAAAGTCCTTCGAACAATAGTTAATGCTCCTTATTACGTTACCAACTGTATCCTACACCACGACCTTAATATTCCATTTATTTTAGACCTAGTACCATCCAAATTTTCCAAATTCCATCAGAACCTTCTTCATCACCCTAATCCTCTTGCTTAATCGCTCTCCAGCTCCACCCATCTCTACAATCCTCCTCGAAGATTGAAACGGCAGTGGCCCCGCGACGTTTTGTAAACTTTTATTCTGGAGTTCTGACACTGGTCAGATCCTCCACTCATGTACTGTATGTTTGTGGCTATTCCGCCCTAGCTCGGCCTCCACTGGCTTACGCCAGTGGAGCGCCGGGTGAGAGGCGCTGGGATCTCTTGGATTCGGCTTCTCCCCCCACTTGTGGAGGGAGCAGCGGAGTCTAGGGTCCCTTTAGCAGATTGTATATATTGTATATAGTTAAGTTTGCTTGTATGATTTTTGTTTACTTCCCAACTTGTATTTATCTCTACTACAGGTTGTTGTTTTGATTTGTTTGTTGTTGTTTTTTTTTAATTGTTATTTTCTTGTATATATTCGAATTTATTTATTTCCGATTTTATGTAATTTGACTTTATTATCATTATTCTGTATATATTGTATGAATGTGTACTACATCTCTATTACTAATGTTCATTATGTAACAAACTGTAATATTTCTCAATAAAAAAAAAAAAAAAAAAAAATTTGCATTAGGTAGCTAAAAAAAAAAAAAAATTATAAATATCATAAAAATTATGAACTTATCATTTTTCGGTTGAAAAACTATAAAAACCTTATCAGGCCGTAACATATGGCGTGAACATACCGCCCACCAAATTTTCGTTGAAAATTTCCAAGGTTTACATGAACATATTGGTGGTGACACTAACTACATTAGTTAGCTTATTTTTGTGGTAGCAGTGGTGCCAATTTGGAAACATGCCGGATGTACTCTCCTTTTGGAGTTTTAGCTTTTACAACTTTAACTGTTCTAAATCTTTTCCGGGGTATACTTCCATTATTCTACCGGTAGGCCAATTTTGCACCGATGCGTTTGGTTCTTTTAGTAAAACTAGGGTTCCAATATTCAAGTTTGGTTTGGTCAAAGTCCATTTTGTCCGTTGCTGCAAACTATTTAAATAGTCATAACGCCATCTTTTCCAGACGTTTTAAATGCAACATTGTACAATTTGCCACCTGGATAGTCTATTTTCAGGTACGTCTGTCAAGTCATGGGTTAGCAGTGACAACAAGGGTGCATCTATTAGGAAATGGCCTGGTGTAAGCACGTCATATTCAATAGGAGAGGATGAAATGGGATACAACTGTTGAGAGTTGAGGACTGCCTCAATCTTAACCACAAGAGTGCTCAGTTCTTCAAATGTTTACAAGTATGTGCCCACAACTCGATTGAAATGGAACTTGAATGATTTCACACCGGCTTCCCAGATACCCCCAAAATGTGGTGCATTAGGGGGGTTAAAGCACCGCTGAATTCCTCGGTTGTGGAGGTGGTAATCCAAAGCATCTTTGGTACGCTTATCGTTGAACCATGTAAACAGTTCTTTCAAGTGTCGGTTTGCGCCGACAAAATTAGTACCGCAGTCCGAAAAGATTTGGCTGGGTATTCCTCTTCGTGAAATAAATCGTTCAAGTGCTGCTAGAAACATTTCGGTGGAAAGTTGAGAAACCACTTCGAGGTGGACTGCCTTTGTGCTCATGCAAACAAATAAGCAGACATAAGCTTTTTCCACATTTGCCTTTCGACGTTTCGATTCTTTAATGGGGAAGGGGCCCGCAAAGTCAATCCCGGTATCAATGAATGCCCTACCCTGTTCGAACCGTGAAGGTGGTAAATCGGCCATTTTCGGACTATAATTTTGTACTCTAAACCGGTGGCATCGAAAACATTGATGTATTCGACACCGAATCAATTTCCTTGCCGAAATTATCCAAAACTTACGTTGCAGCATTGACTGGAGTAATTGTGGACCTGCGTGTAGGTATGCAATGTGGAAGTGATCTATGATCAGGGAACTCTATGAACAGGAGGGTTAAAGCACCGCTGAATTCCTCGGTTGTGGAGGTGGTAATCCAAAGCATCTTTATTGAAAATGATAATGAAAAATGATCTTATTATAAATATCATAAAAATTATGAACTTATCATTTTTCGGTTGAAAAACTATAAAAACCTTATCAGACCGTAACATATGGCGTGAACATATATATATATATATATATATATATATATATATATATATATATATATATATATATATATATTAATATATATAAAATCATTGATATTTAAGTCACAGTAAATTTCTTTACTTCCTAACTATTTATTTTTATTACATGAAACTTTATTTAGTCAATGTGTTATTTGTCTGTAATTTAATTCAAAATTTATCAAGTTAATGTAGGTACTTTTTCTTTTCGGCGAAAATATTTTTTGACATTAAATTCACTTACTGGACTTAGTGATGCAGCCAACCCTCTGCTGGTGGCACAGTGTACCTGACACTGGCCGGGAACTACTTCGGAAACTTTGGAATGTTATAAAATATCTCGGGACCTGATTCGATTCATCCATATTTTTTTCTCTACCTTAAAAAATAACAGCGGTATTCAATAAAAACGTTTTTGAAATCTCTGTGTGGGGTTACTGTCAATAATACAATAAACAATCGGTGAATGTGCGATCATATAATAAACATGGCATGATAGGCATGAGGGAGAGCAGTACCCAGCGGCACCCACTCCTGCCATGAAATCAACATGAATTACTAAAGGAGAAGGTCTCTCATCCAACTTCTCTTCAGCCTTCTGTAGGCATTTCCTGCCATGAGTGTTGTGGCCCTATCATTGATTAGTGTGTTAGGGTGACCTTGTAGTTTGTCGTGGAAACGTTTGTAGTAGCTCCGTATGTGTTCATTGATATTTGGCATGTGAAGGTCAGTATGTAAAGTTATATTAATAACCTACTAAGGTGTTTTTGTAATTGTTCGAAAAGTTTTAGCCTGAAAGATTTGAAGTTTGTTAATGTTAGTATTTTTAGCTGTCCCACATATCTGCGATGCATAAGTCCAAATAGGTTTCAGTAGGTAAGTATAGGTGTTTAATTTTTGTCTAAGTTTTAGTTTAGAGTGTTTTGAAAAGAGTGAGTAAAGAAGTCTCAGACTTTGGTTAAGGGTTTTCTTTTTTTTGTTAATATGTGGACCACAAGTCATTCTTCTGTCAAATGTCAAATCAAGATAATGTACAGTGTCCTTCTGTGGAATTTATGTGTTGTCAAAGGAAACGGGAGGACTGGTTTCATGTCGGAGAGTAAAGGTGCTGTGGTGTGATTTGTCATTATTCAATCAGATTTTCCAGAGTTTGAAACAGTCATGTAATTTATTAATCTAATACCCGAAGAGCAAGCAGGGTTCAGGAAAGGAAGAGGCTGCATTGATCATATCTTCACTCTTTCAGCACTTATCGGAATAACGTTCAAAACAGAAGGAAGATACCTATACGCCACCTTCATCGACCTCAAAAGAGCCTTCGATTCAGTTAATCACGGACTCCTTTGGAGAAAGCTTATTACTCTAGGAATCGGAGGAAAAATTGTCAAAATTATTAAAATGTTGTATGATAATGCATCAACACAAATTTCTGTTAACGAACAACTTTCAGAAGATATCGATATCACCTTAGGACTTTTACAAGGCGAAAGTCTGAGCCCAACCTTGTTCTTGCTATTCATCTCCGACATAGTTCAATTCTTTCATGACAAAGGAGCGGCAGGTATAAGCATAGACACCTTACACGAGGTGACAATGCTCCTTCTAGCTGATGATATCATCTTATTAAGTAACAGTTGGCATGGAGCACAGAAAAATATAAAAATACTACAGGAGTACTGCAGTAACAATTCTCTCATATTAAATGCGGAGAAATCCAAAACTCTTGTTTTTCATAAATCTCCAAGGCTTAAACAGCTCAAACCGTTATACTGGCATGATAAGAGATTGGAGTATACAAAAAGGTATACTTATTTGGGAGTTCCCTTCACATCATCGGGAAAATTTAAACAAGCATGTGGACACTTTACTCAGAAGTCATCAGTGGCATCTGCAAAAGTCATAGACATACTGAAAAAAGGGAAAAGTGACTCTTGGGAAACAAAAAGAACTTTATTTAACTCAATGGTCTCATCAACTTTGCTTTATGCTTCTGAAGTATGGAGTCCCAATTATCTTGAGGCAATCGAAACGGTCCAACTTAAATTTTTAAAGCACTTATTTGGATGGCCTAGGAATACCCCAAATTATATAGTCCGTCTCGAAACAGGAAGAGAACCATTAGCCATGAAGGTGATAAAAAAGATGACAAATCTATGGACCAAGCTCGAGTTCATGCCAGAAGAACGACTTCCAAAACTTTGCTTCAATAGACTGAAATTATTAGACAAGGATAATCCTGACATAAACTTCAATTGGGTGTCCCAATTTAGAGCAATAGCCGAGCTAAATGCCTTTGCAGAAGAGCTTTCTGTTCACCATACAAACGGACTTCTTCGATACAAAGACGACATACTGGAAAAAGCACATAACCATTATCTCTCAGCCGACATACAAAGGACCCTAAATTCGACTAACTATCCTTTATATAGATTACTATGCAATTACAATGCTCCCGACCCTGAAATGTACCTCACATTTAAAGTACATATAAAGAAATTGAGATGTGTCAGCCAATTAAGAGTTGCAAATCCAGAACATATTAGAATCTATGGAAAAAACTCATATTTTTTGTTCAAGTCACAAGAAAGCTGTATATTATGCAATCTATTTATCTACAACAGTCTACATCACATTTTCCTTCACTGTCCGGCACACAATGAAAATAGACGGCAATTTCTTCAAAACTTCATCTTAGAATCTTCCGACATCCTAAGTATCCATGCTATACTGAGTATCGATAGTGTAGATAAGTTACATAAAGTGTACTATTACATGATAGGAGTTCAAAAGTGCTCAATTCTTTATCCTAGAACATTTTCTATTCAGTGTTTATTTTTATTTTATCTTCAAAGTGATATTTTGCTTATTTATTGTTTCTGTTATAGCACCAGTAACTGTTTATTCTTTAATCTGTAATTTATTTTTGAAAGTCAAATTGTTTCAGTAAATTTTCACTATTATTTTATTTATTTTTAAACGATATGTATATAAAGTTCTAAAACCATAATATTGTAATTTATAGCCAAGCTAGGCTCTATTTGTATGGGGAAGCCCCAAAGACAAAATAAAATTTCTATTCTATGTAATTTATTAGATGTTGTAGGGTCTATGAGGCATGTGTTGCAATTTTATATTTTGTTAAGATCGCTGTGTCGTCGGAATAAGTCGCTTTTAGTATATTAGGGCTATAAGGTGTGTCATGAGTGTAAATAGTATAGAGTAATGGAGCGAGCACTGCACCATGGGGTACTCCTGCTGCGATAGATCTCATGGCAGAAAGATCTGATCCCTGACGAACGGAGAGAAATCTGTGAGAAAGGAAAGAATGAATAATGAGGTAGTAGGTAGGTAGGAGGATAGTCTTGAGGTGTAAGAGAAGCCCCTGGTGCCAAACTCAATTGACGTAATGTCAGTTGTAAAGGTTCATCCAGAGTATTAAGTACAATGTTATCATGTTCGATGTTGTTGAATTCAGTGTGTGGTGTTAAGATAGAGGATAGATATTCGGCGAACAGCTCGGATTTTTCTCCGTCAGCCATGGTCCAGGAACCACCTTCTTTTCGGAGGGGTACCGGGACTTCCCGATGCTTAGTAAGGTTTTTAGTAATCCTCCAAAGTTGCCATCGTCAGTCCAAAGGTTACTAATGTAGTTATCATATTGTTCTTTTAAATTATGCAATTTGTCGTTTGAGTTCGTTGTTGAGTTGGTTGAAAATTTGTTTGTCTGATAGAAGTCGGTCTGTCTGCCACATTTTCCGGGATCTTCTTTTTGCTCTCATCAAATCCCTTATATACTATGCATAAATTGGTAGATTTTCATGTTTTCTTCGTCTGGGAATTGAAGAAGACCATGTAGGCTCTGTGTGAAGCATTCTACAGAATCCTCAAGCTCTTCTTCAGTTTTAATAGCCAAAGGAATGGAAAGAGCAGTATTTAGACAGTTCCTGAACGCATCCCAATCCATTATGCCATTTGTTAGAGATATATGTTTTTTAGCTACAAGTGATTCTTCAAATAGTTCTAAATGCAAAAGGAAATGATCTGAGCAAAGATCTGAGCTCGTACTTATGGTGTGAGCTGTAGTGCGGAGTCCTTTAGTTATGAAAAAATCAAGTAAATCTGGTGTCTTAGGCCAGTAAGTAGGTGAGTCTGGTGATATCGTATCTAATGAAAGTTCGTGAAGGACATACCTGAGATTTCTTCTTCTTGGGGTTGATAATCTGGATCCCCAAGACGGGTCTTAAGCATTATTATCGCCACCTGCGATAAAGCATCTGCCGAGACGTTTGAAGAAGTTACTAAACATCGTGGAAGTCAGGACATATCTCGTTGGGCAATAAACAGCAGCATGAGTAATGTTGTGATGTTCAGAGAATAGTGAAATGGCTGTAGCTTGTATGTCAGGTGGTATGGGTAATTGCAAAGGATGGTATTTTAGTGTTGATCTGATGAGAATAGCAGTGCCTCTGTGTGAAGTATTGTCTGGATGGTCAGTTCTATAGATTTTGTAATCATGAATGTAAAATTTGGATTTTGGCGTAAAATGTGTTTCAGTGATTAGTGCTATGTCAATTCGTTCCTCGTGTAAATATATGTCTAGTTCTGTCCGTTTGTATTGTATGATTACTCTATTGTATGATAGACATGGAGCCTACAGCCATCTGATTAATGGGCATATATTTGTCTAAGGGTGAGGGTAGTTTGAGAGAGTTGTTACAGAAGACCGAAGAGGGATTGAATGAGATTGTTTAAATTATTAATAACATTGTATAACTGGCCAGAGGAGTTATCTACCGGCGGTACCGGTAGGGTAGTGCCCCCACTCATACTTGTATATCTGTGTCGTTTGTGTTGCGCTTGAGCTGGTAGCTGTTGGTGTGGGGCTTGAGCTGGTTGTTGTGGCTGCCTCTGATCTTGATGGACTGGTGCTAGAGGTGGTTGATGCCACTGCCTCTGATGCTGCCGATCAGGTCTTGGATGAAGTGGCTCAGGCTGATATAGTTGTGGAAGAGGTGGAAACACATTGAGGACAGGCGGTGCATGTCTTACTGTTGGAGGTCGTTCAGGAGCATACTGCTTCGCACGATTTTTTCGAAGATCTTTCAAAGTTTGGCAGCCCCTATAGTTGGCGGAATGAGCACCATTACAGGCGCAGGTTGAAGCTGTTTCTCTTGGTTCAGTGCAAGCACTGCTTTCGTGCCCTAGTCCACATCTTACACATTTTGGTGGGTGGTTGCAGTACGTTTTTTGTATTTCCGTACTGCTGACATCGAACACAATGAGGAATCATTTTTCTTTTGCTTTTGGTTCCTCTATTTTTATATGGGTATTGTATGAAAATTAAATTTCAAAGATTTTGTCAGTGAATGTTGCTTTTGACACGCCAACGAAAAACATGGGAAGAGGTGTTTTAAATCGTAAAATGACGTTAACTATACTTGTTGCCTCATATCCATATTTGGCCAATTCTTCTTTTATGGTGGTTAGAGGTGTTCCATAATGTAAGTTTTTTTTAACTACTCTTGGACTTTTTTCCTCCGGCAGTTGATACGTATGGAAGTACGCACCTACCTTCTTAAGCTAGTCACTAGTTTTCTGTATACATGACATACCGTACTGACCACCCAGACGGCAAAGCACATGCCGGTTCTGCTATCATTGTCCACCAATCCCTCTCTCATCATTTACTCCCACTTCCCACCTATGATTTCCTACAAGCCACAGCCATAGTAATCAAGACTTTTTCCTTTCCGGTAACCCTCACATTTGCATATTGCCCTCCTAAACATTCCATTTCCAATTCCGAATTTGTATCCTTACTGGATTCCTTAGGAAATCGTTTCATTCTGGGTGCAGACCCTAACACCAAGCATCAGCAGTGGGGTTCCAGAACCACGAATTCTCGGGACGAAATTTGCTGTCTGCACTCAACTCCCGAAATTTTAATATCCTGCCTCATGACTCCCCTACCTACTGGCCAACCGATCCTAACCGCAATCCTGGCATCCTCGACTTCTTTATCCACCGCGGATTAGTCTCCCTCAACTTATCTGTAACTCGCCTTGATGAACTATCCTCAGACCATAGTCCACTGATCCTAAAAGTATCTCTCACTCCAATTCCAAAACCCATTCCACCATCATTCATCCGAGGTCCTGTCAACTGGAACCTTTTCCGCCAAATCCTGACCGATAATATTGACCTCAGAGTAACCCTCAAGCTGTCTGGACTGCTTCCTCTCCTAAACACTCCAATATAAATCCAGACCAAAATCATTTTCCACAACATATTATAGACCTCATCCACACCAAACACCGAGCAAGATCATTATGGCAGCGCACCCGACACCCAACAGATCGCCGCTTCTATAACTTCTATTGTAGACAATTGAAGAGAGAGTTGGCGACCTTCCGGCTCCCAGTCCTTTAATTCCTATCTCTCCTCTCTATCAGTTCGTGATAATTCCCTGTGGAATGTCACGAAAAAGATCCTAAAATACTATCACGTTTCCCATCCTCTCCGACGTGTGATGACTCCTGGGCTGCATCTGTTGAAGATAAAGCCGAGGAATTCGCCACACACCTCTCCAAAGTATTCACTCCTCACCCGGAATCCCACATCTTCATCCTACAGGTCTATTAGTCTACTTCCCATCCTCTCAAAAATCTTGGAAAGGCTTCTTACTATAAAAACCAGCAATAAATTTGCAGCCTTAAGTAATACTGAAACAGAATCAAATTTACCAAAACAATTCACTGAGCCCGAACCACCTCCAATCTTTGTCGCTAACATAGTGAATTTCGTGACTTTCGGCCAAGATATTTCAAATTTAATCGGCCAGACAAACTTTAAATGTTTTTCTCGACTTAAAGACATAAAAATAAATACCACACCCAAAGAAAAGTACAAAAAACTAATCAATCATCTGACTACCAGTTCCATTGCTATCAACTTAAGGAAAATAGGCCGTATAGAGTAGTACTAAGAGGTCTACACACCACCACATCTATTTCAGCTATTAAAAGAGACATTGAGGAACTTGGACACAATGTAAGAAATATTTCTAATGTGATCCATCATACCGATAAATATCCTCTCCCTCTGTTTTTTATAGACCTGGAGCCAGCTCCAAACAAATCAGGAATCTTTCAAGTTAACAGGTTGGTATACTCCGTCGTCAGATTTGAAGAACCGAGACAAAGAACGGAAATAGTCCAGTGCACAAACTGCCAGAACCTTTGACACACTAAAACCTACTGCCACCACCAGGCCAGATGCGTTAAATGTGCTGGCCTCCATCTGTCTAGCACTTGCCCGAAACCTCGAGAAACGCCGGCTAAATGTGCACTGTGCAGTGAAGCGCATCCAGCAAATTACAAGAGTTGTATTGTTTATAAAAACATGCTACGCCATAAAGCTCTCAAACACAGCCCTTTATCTTCAAAGAAATGAAGTCTCTACAGATCAAAGACCTTCAACAAAGAATGAGGTACGACCGCTGGGAACTCCGGCAGCCAACGAAGAGATTGGACTTATATCCTGACTCTCAGACCTCTCATTGTAATCCTAAGACCTCAAATCCTCCGTGCCAGATCTCCAACTCCCAGCCTAGAATCCCCGTAAATAATGTGAATTCCAAAGACGTATTAAGGGTTAAGCTGCCATTAGAAACCTATCCCAAACAACCTGTACCTTCTCTATCTGTCACTCCCAATAACCTTCCCCATAGTCAAGCAAATGTTGAACTTCAACAGCGATGGAGGAATCAACCCCAGCCTAACCAGCCTAATCCTCCAATCCAAGACTCCTACGTTCCTTACCATATCCATAAACTATCCGACTTAACTGCAATCCTTTCATCTTTTATTCGTGATATCCAAGAAACAATCAGACCCCTAATCTCACTCCTTACCAGTCTCCTAACAGCAATCCCGTTCAATACCCCAAGATGAGCAAAAACTCTCTAACCATACTATTGTTGAATGCAAATGGTCTACAAAACCACAAAGACGAATTGGACATATTCCTACACGACAATCTCATTGACATTGCTCTTGTGACTGAGACCCATTTAACTACCCAGACTCGCTTTTACATACGTGACTACATCACATACAGAACAGATCACCCAGACAACACATCTCACGCTGGTTCATGTATGCTCATTCACAACTCCTTATCCCACTCTCAAATTCCTTCTACTCCAACTCACACCATCCAGTCAACCTCCATAACCTTATCCTCCCGCCCTTTTAATCTAACATTCTCAGCTGTATATTGCCCTCCTGGCAATATTCTTTCCTTCAGTCACCTCGATTCATTATTCCGATCCTTTGGTCCGCGCTTCATTGCTGGAGGAGATTACAACGCCAAAGACCAAATGTGGGGATGCCGAACGTCCAATACTCGTGGCAGGATCCTTTCCAGGGTCACAACCTCCAATAGTTATTCCATTTTGTCACCTCAGAACCCGACGTACTGACCTACATCCCATAAAAAACGTCCTGACATCCTTGATATTTTCATTACTTCCCAAATCTCCTCCACTCAATCTACAATCAGATCCTTAGATGACCTCTCCTCGGATCATAGCCCGGTTCTGCTCCTAATGCATTCTAATCCTATTCATAAGCCCTCTATCCCTTCCCTGATTAAAGGACATGTCGACTGGGACAATTTTCGATATAACTTAGAGAACAATCTGGACCTGAAAATGTCTTTAAAAACTAAACAAGACAAAGACTTCGCCATTGACAAACTTACCAAATCAATAGAAAATGCCATAGATCCAAACACATCTCACTATACAAATAGGAAACCTCGTGAAACCAACTTGCCATATTACATTCGGCTCTTACTAACTGAAAAACGCCGAGCTAGAGCTAAGTGGCATAGAACAAGATACCCTTCGGATAAAACCCTTTACAATAAACTGACTAACAAACTCAAGACAGAAATAAGAAAACTCAAAATTCAAAACTTCACAGAAAATTTAACAACGTCAGACACATCATTATGGATAACAACTACAAAACTACTGAAATACAAAAGCTTTAATCATCCACTCCTTACTGAATCAAAGTCCTGGACAAGATCCGATGAAGAAAAATCACAGCTATTCGGAGAACACCTATCCAAAACATTTAACCCACACCCTGACATTCTTGACCCAAACCACATCGACAGTGTTGAAGCAGAACTCACTGTTCCTCTCCAAATGTCCCTTCCTCCTAAGGCCTTTTATCCATCAGAAGTAAGCAACATTATTAAAAATTTACCTTTTAAAAAAGCACCCGGCCATGATCAGATTACTTCCAACATCCTAAAACAGCTCCCCAAAAAAGCCATATTTTTCCTCACCTATATATATAATGCAACTCTCCGTTCTACGTATTTTCCAGACCCTTGGAAACTGTCCATAATCAAAATGATTCCTAAACCCAAAAAGCCACTTGAAAATCCATCCTCTTACCGTCCTATCTCTCTTTTGCCCATTCTGGGTAAATTTCTCGAAAAACTTCTCCTCAAACGTTTATACCCAATCCCCGAATCCAACCACCGGATTCCTGACCACCAGTTTGGATTTCGGACATCCCATTCTACTATACAGCAGTGTCACCTAGTGGTGGATGTTATATCTTCCACATTGGAGCGCGGAATGTATTGCGCTGGAGCCTTTCTCGATGTGGAACAGGCTTTTGATCGAGTTTGGCATCCAGGTCTGCTATACAAACTTCGTGAATTCCTCTCTCCAGCGTACTTCATTTTAATTCGTTCCTACCTCACTGATAGAGCCTTTAAAGTTAACCATAACCTTTCTTACTCACCCTTATTTACTCAATCCGCCGGTGTACCTCAAGGTAGAGTCCCATCCTTTATACGGTATATACAGCTGATATCCCCATCCATCCTAGCACTGTCCTCAGTACGTATGCTGATGACACATGTGTGTTATCAGTAAACAATGATCGAACTGTCGCATCACAAAACCTTCAGTCACACATCGACTCCATTGAAGAGTGGTGTCAGAAATGGATAATTAAAATCAATTCTAACAAATCCCCCATCACCAGCTTTTTGAGGCAGTTGTCGAAGGATCTTGGAGCTGAGGAGGTCATGGCCAGGAGATTTACGAGGTTTTAGTTTATTTATAAGGAATTTGACCTCAGAGGGGTTAACAGCTTTAGGAGGTAGAGAGAGAGGTATTGGTGAAGAGAGGAATTCTTCTACGCCATCAGTATGAGTGGAATTGTGGTTGGGATGGGGGTAAATATGATAGAGAGGTACTGGGCAAATTCTTCTGCTCTAGTCTCCTCTGACGAAGCCCAGGAACCATCAGCTCGTCGGAGAGGATGTGTGATGGTATGATGTTTAAGTACCGTTTTGGTTATTCTCCAGAGAGAATTGTCGGTTACGGATAATGAGGAGAGGTATGAATTGTAGGAGTTGGATCTAAAGGAATCTAATTTCTGTTTAACTAATTTGGTATAATAGTTGTAGGATTTCCGATCGTCTGGGTGCCTGGTTCTTTGCCAGAGGATTCTGGAACATCGCTTAGTGTGGATTAGATCTAGGAGGTCTTGGGGTATAGGATTCTTCTTGTAGTGAAGAGGGGAAGGGGAAGGTGAAGATGCATTCCAGGCTGCTTGTTGGATCAGGGTGGTGAAGGAATTAACAGCATCGTCTAGTTCTTGAGGAGTTTTGAGGGATACTCTGAGGTCTATTGCATCGGTTATGATTTCACGGAAGAGGGTCCAGTTAACTGGGCCTCTTAGGAATGACGGTGGAGGGAGTTTTAGTATAGGTGATAATGAAAGAGTTAGGATAAGAGGGCTGTGATCTGAGGATAGGTCATCGAGCCGGGAGACAGAATGATTTAGCGGTCCTAGGCCTTTGTGGATGAAGATATCTAGTTGGTCGGGATTACGGCTAGGATCAGTGGGCCAATAGGTGGGAGAGTCGGGAGAGAGGATGTTACTATGGGTGGAACAGAGTGCAGACTGCAGTGTTCGCCCGCGAGAATTCGTAGTTCTAGCCCCCCACTGCTGGTGTTTTGCATTTAAGTCTGCACCTATAAGGAAATGATGGTCCAGAGAATTTAGGAAGGAATTGAATTGGATTGCGGAAATCGGTTTTTTAGGTGGGGAGTATGCTGCTACCACTGTTAAAGGAAAATGACTGGTTTGTATTTTTATAGCAGTGGTTTGAAGAAAATCGTGAACTGGCTGGGGAAATGAGTGGTGGGAGAGGGAGCTATGGATGATGACCGCAGTGCCGGCATGAGCTGTTCCATCGGGATGGTCTGTTCTGTAAATTCGGTAGTCAGGGATGTTGAATAATCGTTTGTTGGTCAGTCAGTTTGTCTGCAGGAGTTTGTCTGGTTTTAGTGCATTCCTCCGTCTTATGATGTCCTCCACATCTGACGCAGCGTGATAAATGGTGGCAGTACCGCTTCGTATGTCCATAAGCTTGGCAGTTATGACACTGAACTATGTCTTTCTTGACATATGGTTTTTCTACTACAACTCTTGTGTAGTAGAGGCGGTTGACAGAATAAATGTTTTCAACCCCGGGGGATCTTTCAAGATCAACAAAAAAGAGAGGTAGTGGTATTTTGTTTCTTTGACCGGTCTGCTCTCTATTTTCTTTTGTGACATTTACGATTTGTCGAATTTCGAATCCCATGGAGGTGAGTTCATCTTTGATTGCATCTGTAGGCGTCGAAGGGTGCAGGTGCCTTATCACTACCCTAAGTGCTCTATCTTGTTGGAGCTGATATGTGTGAAAGTCAGCTTTCGTTTCACACAAATATTTAACAATTTTTCTGTATGCCTCAGGATTGTCTGGCAGTAATTTTGTGTCATTTGTACGGCTGATGCAAATATATGTTCCAGGACCCGCAACATTATTTAATTGTTGACAAAATAATTGAAATTTATTTATGTTTTTTATGAATATTGGAGGCGGTTTAGGCTCCCTGGGAGCTGGTGTTGCCTCCATGTGGTCTTCAGGGGTGTTAGATAGCGCCTGATACGGGTTGGGGGTGAAGAAAGGAGATTCTTCTGTCGTAACCTGAGAAGAGGTGCCAGGTCGGGGTTCCATGTTTTCTACTGAGCTGCCGGGTGTTACAGTATTATTACCCTTGCGTTGGGAGAATTAGTAGGAGTAGTCCCTAAGCTCCTACTTCGTTTATTGTTATTCGTTTTACTAGACATCACCATATGAAAATATCTCATTTCATATTGGCTACGAGGGATGAAATAATATAGTGTGTGAAAAGACGGAGAAGAGAAAAAAAAAAAAATATATAATAAAATAAAAATGTCCAGAAGACGTAACTAATTACGTAGGCGCGAAGAAAACTGACAGACGTGGAGTGTCCTCCCTCATGGGCCACTGGAGGCACACTGCCCGTGGGAGTGGGGAGAGCAATCCAATATGTCCTGGTACCCGTCCGCCTAATACTCTCACACACTATTATTTTGCTGTTTAATACAACTTAATAATCAAGTGATTACTCACAGATTGTAGGTTCAAATGAGAAAACAGATGAAGTAATTTGATTACACTAAGTTCATTACTTGAAAGATAACTATAACACTAAGAAATAATGAAGTTTTAAAGATACGAGAGAACATGTGGTTAATGAAACTAGCGCTTGCGCAGAACTGGACTGTATCTGAGGGAGGAATTGGTAATGAGTTGAAATAAACTGGCGGACAGGATTTTCGTCTAAGAGTAAAGGTTATGTGTTTAGATTTGGCTTCGTTCACCTTTACACGCCAGTTATTACACCAGTGTTTGATAAGGAAAAGGTGTCTCTGAAGGTTTAAGGATGCTGTTTCAGGATTGGAACTGGATGATAGGATTGCGGTGTCGTCTGCAAAAGTTGCCAGAAAGGTATCAGAATGTGTAGGAATATCAGCAGTGTAAATGATGTAGAGGACGGGTCCCAAGACGCTGCCTTGGGGAACACCGGCCTCAACGGGATAAAGGTTGGAAAATTCTACACCACAGCGAACTCGGAAGGAACGGTTTGAGAGATAGGATCGGAGAATGAGGTATAGAGACTGGGGTAAATGGGTTTTCAGCTTGAAGAGTAATCCAGTGTGCTATACCTGGTCAAAAGCTTGCGCAATGTTCAGAAACGCACCAAAACAATACTCTTTGCATTCAAGATCTGAGGAAATATGGTCTACAACTCGGAGCCCCTGTTTTTTTTTATTCATTTATTAATTGATATATATAACAGTATAGGAAAAAATACAACAAGTAAATGGGAAAAAAAGAAGTAACAATTGGCTTGATAAAGGCTTGTGAAGAAGCTACCCAGCGGTAGCACTTCCATGTTTATGTCATTAGCAGGTCTCGAGGCCACCGTCTTTTCAGGCGCCTCCGAGGATTATCAGGAATATATGGAGATGAGAGGATACGGACAAGCGGGTTTGAGTGGGCTAATAGTTTGGAATGAAAGGAGGTATATCTAGTTCTGGCTAAGTCTGCAACTAACGGAATATTCAGGTCTTTATGGATTGTTTTATTAGTGACAAAATACGGAGCATTTAGGATCTTTCGGAGGATTTTGGATTGCAAGGATTGGATGCGGGAGGAATTTGATGGCTTGGTGGATCCCCATAGCTCAATACTATATGTCCAAATAGGTCTAATAATGGCTATATAAATTAGTTTTTTGTAGTAGATTGAAATCTTTGAACGTTTGTCAAGTAAGTGTTGTAACAATCGGTATCTGCGAGCAGTTTCTTGTCTTTTCAGTCTGGTGTGAGGACTCCAAGTTAGACGTTTGTCAAGGTGGAGTCCTAGGTAGCGGATCTGTTCAACAGGAATTAGTGAGATGTTACTACAGAATACAGTGGGACAGGAGGTCATAGGTTTGCGACGAAGGGTAAACGTGATTTGATGGATTTGTTAGAATTGATTTTAATTCTAACAAATCCCATCAAATCACGTTTACCCTTCGTCGCAAAACTATGACCTCCTGTCCCACTGTATTCTGTAGTAACATCTCACTAATTCCTGTTGAACAGATCCGCTACCTAGGACTCCACCTTGACAAACGTCTAACTTGGAGTCCTCACACCAGACTGAAAAGACAAGAAACTGCTCGCCGATACCGATTGTTACAACACTTACTTGACAAACGTTCAAAGATTTCAATCTACTACAAAAAACTAATTTATATAGCCATTATTAGACCTATTTGGACATATAGTATTGAGCTATGGGGATCCACCAAGCCATCAAATTCCTCCCGCATCCAATCCTTGCAATCCAAAATCCTCCGAAAGATCCTAAATGCTCCGTATTTTGTCACTAATAAAACAATCCATAAAGACCTGAATATTCCGTTAGTTGCAGACTTAGCCAGAACTAGATATACCTCCTTTCATTCCAAACTATTAGCCCACTCAAACCCGCTTGTCCGTATCCTCTCATCTCCATATATTCCTGATAATCCTCGGAGGCGCCTGAAAAGACGGTGGCCTCGAGACCTGCTAATGACATAAACATGGAAGTGCTACCGCTGGGTAGCTTCTTCACAAGCCTTTATCAAGCCAATTGTTACTTCTTTTTTTCCCATTTACTTGTTGTATTTTTTCCTATACTGTTATATATATCAATTAATAAATGAATAAAAAAAAACAGGGGCTCCGAGTTGTAGACCATATTTCCTCAGATCTTGAATGCAAAGAGTATTGTTTTGGTGCGTTTCTGGACATTGCGCAAGCTTTTGACCAGGTATAGCACACTGGATTACTCTTCAAGCTGAAAACCCATTTACCCCAGTCTCTATACCTCATTCTCCGATCCTATCTCTCAAACCGTTCCTTCCGAGTTCGCTGTGGTGTAGAATTTTCCAACCTTTATCCCGTTGAGGCCGGTGTTCCCCAAGGCAGCGTCTTGGGACCCGTCCTCTACATCATTTACACTGCTGATATTCCTACACATTCTGATACCTTTCTGGCAACTTTTGCAGACGACACCGCAATCCTATCATCCAGTTCCAATCCTGAAACAGCATCCTTAAACCTTCAGAGACACCTTTTCCTTATCAAACACTGGTGTAATAACTGGCGTGTAAAGGTGAACGAAGCCAAATCTAAACACATAACCTTTACTCTTAGACGAAAATCCTGTCCGCCAGTTTATTTCAACTCATTACCAATTCCTCCCTCAGATACAGTCCAGTTCTGCGCAAGCGCTAGTTTCATTAACCACATGTTCTCTCGTATCTTTAAAACTTCATTATTTCTTAGTGTTATAGTTATCTTTCAAGTAATGAACTTAGTGTAATCAAATTACTTCATCTGTTTTCTCATTTGAACCTACAATCTGTGAGTAATCACTTGATTATTAAGTTGTATTAAACAGCAAAATAATAGTGTGTGAGAGTATTAGGCGGACGGGTACCAGGACATATTGGATTGCTCTCCCCACTCCCACGGGCAGTGTGCCTCCAGTGGCCCATGAGGGAGGACACTCCACGTCTGTCAGTTTTCTTCGCGCCTACGTAATTAGTTACGTCTTCTGGACATTTTTATTTTATTATATATTTTTTTTTTTTTCTCTTCTCCGTCTTTTCACACACTATATTATTTCATCCCTCGTAGCCAATATGAAATGAGATATTTTCATATGGTGATGTCTAGTAAAACGAATAACAATAAACGAAGTAGGAGCTTAGGGACTACTCCTACTAATTCTCCCAACGCAAGGGTAATAATACTGTAACACCCGGCAGCTCAGTAGAAAACATGGAACCCCGACCTGGCACCTCTTCTCAGGTTACGACAGAAGAATCTCCTTTCTTCACCCCCAACCCGTATCAGGCGCTATCTAACACCCCTGAAGACCACATGGAGGCAACACCAGCTCCCAGGGAGCCTAAACCGCCTCCAATATTCATAAAAAACATAAATAAATTTCAATTATTTTGTCAACAATTAAATAATGTTGCGGGTCCTGGAACATATATTTGCATCAGCCGTACAAATGACACAAAATTACTGCCAGACAATCCTGAGGCATACAGAAAAATTGTTAAATATTTGTGTGAAACGAAAGCTGACTTTCACACATATCAGCTCCAACAAGATAGAGCACTTAGGGTAGTGATAAGGCACCTGCACCCTTCGACGCCTACAGATGCAATCAAAGATGAACTCACCTCCATGGGATTCGAAATTCGACAAATCGTAAATGTCACAAAAGAAAATAGAGAGCAGACCGGTCAAAGAAACAAAATACCACTACCTCTCTTTTTTGTTGATCTTGAAAGATCCCCCGGGGTTGAAAACATTTATTCTGTCAACCGCCTCTACTACACAAGAGTTGTAGTAGAAAAACCATATGTCAAGAAAGACATAGTTCAGTGTCATAACTGCCAAGCTTATGGACATACGAAGCGGTACTGCCACCATTTATCACGCTGCGTCAGATGTGGAGGACATCATAAGACGGAGGAATGCACTAAAACCAGACAAACTCCTGCAGACAAACTGACTGACCAACAAACGATTATTCAACATCCCTGACTACCGAATTTACAGAACAGACCATCCCGATGGAACAGCTCATGCCGGCACTGCGGTCATCATCCATAGCTCCCTCTCCCACCACTCATTTCCCCAGCCAGTTCACGATTTTCTTCAAACCACTGCTATAAAAATACAAACCAGTCATTTTCCTTTAACAGTGGTAGCAGCATACTCCCCACCTAAAAAACCGATTTCCGCAATCCAATTCAATTCCTTCCTAAATTCTCTGGACCATCATTTCCTTATAGGTGCAGACTTAAATGCAAAACACCAGCAGTGGGGGCTAGAACTACGAATTCTCGCGGGCGAACACTGCAGTCTGCACTCTGTTCCACCCATAGTAACATCCTCTCTCCCGACTCTCCCACCTATTGGCCCACTGATCCTAGCCGTAATCCCGACCAACTAGATATCTTCATCCACAAAGGCCTAGGACCGCTAAATCATTCTGTCTCCCGGCTCGATGACCTATCCTCAGATCACAGCCCTCTTATCCTAACTCTTTCATTATCACCTATACTAAAACTCCCTCCACCGTCATTCCTAAGAGGCCCAGTTAACTGGACCCTCTTCCGTGAAATCATAACCGATGCAATAGACCTCAGAGTATCCCTCAAAACTCCTCAAGAACTAGACGATGCTGTTAATTCCTTCACCACCCTGATCCAACAAGCAGCCTGGAATGCATCTTCACCTTCCCCTTCCCCTCTTCACTACAAGAAGAATCCTATACCCCAAGACCTCCTAGATCTAATCCACACTAAGCGATGTTCCAGAATCCTCTGGCAAAGAACCAGGCACCCAGACGATCGGAAATCCTACAACTATTATACCAAATTAGTTAAACAGAAATTAGATTCCTTTAGATCCAACTCCTACAATTCATACCTCTCCTCATTATCCGTAACCGACAATTCTCTCTGGAGAATAACCAAAACGGTACTTAAACATCATACCATCACACATCCTCTCCGACGAGCTGATGGTTCCTGGGCTTCGTCAGAGGAGACTAGAGCAGAAGAATTTGCCCAGTACCTCTCTATCATATTTACCCCCATCCCAACCACAATTCCACTCATACTGATGGCGTAGAAGAATTCCTCTCTTCACCAATACCTCTCTCTCTACCTCCTAAAGCTGTTAACCCCTCTGAGGTCAAATTCCTTATAAATAAACTAAAACCTCGTAAATCTCCTGGCCATGACCTCCTCAGCTCCAAGATCCTTCGACAACTGCCTCAAAAAGCAATTATATTCCTTACTTACCTGTATAATTGTATCCTCCGCACAGCCCACTTTCCTCTGTTATGGAAACACTCCATTATTATCCTCTTTCTTAAACCTGGTAAACCTCCCAACAACGCCTCATCCTACAGACCAATCAGCCTCCTCCCTGTCCTTTCAAAAATTTTTGAAAAAATCCTACTTAAACGTATCCTACATTTAATTGAAATTCCTTCCCACCAGTTCGGATTCCGCTCTGGGCACTCCACTGTACAGCAAGTTCTAAGAGTGGTTGACTATTTATCCTCTGCACTTGAAAACAAGCAGTACTGCACTGGTGCCTTTCTGGACATTGCTCAGGCATTTGACCGGGTCTGGCACGATGGCTTGATTTTCAAACTAAAATCCGTATTACCCCAATCCCTATATCTAATCCTAAGATCCTATCTCTCTAACCGTTCCTTCAGAGTCCGCTGTGGTTCAGAGTTATCCACTTGTTACCCAATCGAGGCCGGCGTACCTCAAGGAAGCGTCCTAGGTCCTATCCTCTATATCTTGTTTACAGCTGATATACCTTTAGATCCTGATACCTTCCTAGCATCTTTTGCCGATGATACTGTCATTCTATCAACCCATTCAGACCCAGAACTGGCATCTTTCCATCTCCAAAGACACCTCTCCTTGATTGAACATTGGTGCGACAATTGGCGCATCAAAGTCAATCAATCCAAAAGTAAGCACGTCACCTTCACCCTCCGACGTAAATCCTGTCCACAAGTTCATTTAAACTCTATACCACTTCCCTGTTCCGACACAGTCCGGTATTTGGGTTTCCTACTAGACAAAAGACTGACCTGGAACCCACATACTCGACTTAAAAGACAAGAGCTCAACAGAAGATACGGACAGTTATATAGACTATTGAACAGAACATCACAACTTTCCGTTGGAAACAAACTATTAATTTACAAGACAATTCTCAAACCTATGTGGACCTACGGAATTGAACTATGGGGTACTACTAAATTTTCGAACATCAAACGTATCCAATCCTTTCAGTCCAAAGTCCTTAGAACAATAGTCAATGCTCCCTATTATGTTACAAACAAGACCTTACATCATGACCTCAAGATCCCTTATGTCCTCGATCTCATCCCATCCAAATTCTCAACTTTCCACCAGAAACTTGCTCACCTTCCTAATCCCCTGGCACAATCCCTATCTAGTACCAACCATCCTTACAACCCTCCTCGTAGGTTGAGGCGGCAATGGCCGAGAGATCTCTTATAAATATGCAACTGGAGTGCTGGCAATGGCCAACTTCTCCACTCATGCCTGAGAGTGTGTGGCTCTAGCGCCCTCACTCAGTCTCCACTGACTAGATTAGTGAAGCGGCTGACTGAGAGGCGCTGGGATCTCCTGACATTGTGCCTCGGCATCCATTTCTGGATGCAGAGGTTCGATTCGGAGTTCCCAGGGGCAGTATGTAAATATTGTATATAGGTATGAATGTGGCCAAGATTGTAATTATTTTCTTTGTTTTTCATTTATTTTATTTTATTTTTATTTATTTATTTTTTCTTCTTTTGTTATTGAGTCATTTTACTTTTTAATTGTTTTACTTTGTACATATGGAATGAATGACTTCTTTTATCTCTAATACTTATTGCCCAAGATAGTGGCAGATTGTATTACTTCTCAATAAAGCAATATTTAAAAAAGTTTTACTAAGATACAGTCCGGTATCTTGGCTTACTGTTAGACAAAATATTGTCTTAGAACCCACATACAAGACTTAAAAGACAAGTACTCAACCGACGATTCGGACAGTTATACCGACTAATCAACAGAAAATCTGAACTTACAGTTGACAACAAATTATTAATCTACAAGACAGTACTGAAGCCCATCTGGACCTACGGACTTGAACTGTGGGGGACAGCTAAACGTACTAACATCAAACGCATTCAATCCTTTCAATAATTGGTCCTCCGTACAATAGTTAATGCTCCTTATTACGTCTCCAACTATACCTTGCAACACGACCTTAATGTTCCATTTATTTCAGACCTAATTCCATCCAAATTTTCCAAATTCCACGAAAACCTCATTCATCATCCTAATCCTCTAGCTCAATCCCTATCCAGCTCCACTCATCCATAAAACCCACCTAGAAGGTTAAAACGGCAGTGGCCCCGCGACCTTTTGTAAATATATTGGAGTTCTAGCACTGGCTAGATTCTCCACTCAATGTGATGTATGTATGAGTGTGTGTATGTGTATATAGGTATAAGTGAATTCTTGACTTTATTGTATTGATTCATTATTGTGTATATAGTTTATTGTAATTTTATGCGGTGTCAATATTGTATGAATGTAGTATGTATGGTATCTTTCAGCACTACTATTGATGTCCTAATTGGGACAGATTGTAATTTTACTCAATAAAAATTGTTGTTGTTGATTGAGTTTTCTGTAAACATCTGAGTTAGGTAGGGTAAACATCTGAGTTAACAGGATATACGTTCATTCCCCTAACAGATGACTTTAGCCGGAAATTGTTTGCCCCTCCCTCATTATGATGGAATGTTATGAGGACGGGTAATCTTTAACGTCACATAAGTGTATGGGTGGCGGTTTGGTGTTGGGAGATTGATCACTTGTTGGCTCTAGTTCGTCTCTTTAGTGTGATAACGGTTCGATTCTGTTTTGGGTATCTGTAGATGGACTAACCTTCATAATTTCCCTGGGGTCTCTTTCTGCAGTTAAATGTCTTTTTCTTCCTGACACAAGCTCCCAGGAGATATTTTCGTGCTCGATAGCATTATTAGAAATGTCTAAGCCACTGGTTGGTGCACTTGAAGTTGAGGCTTCCGTCATTTTTCCAGTGGGAGAAACCCACTTCACTAAATAAATTTTACTTCTCTTCTTGTTTACTTGTTCAGCACACAGTTAGGAAGCAAGTTTGTTTGTAAACACTAAAATTTGTCACTTGAAACATTACAAAAATTGGAAAAAATAGAGAGCAAACTTATCACAGTTATAACCTTCCGCGTTCAAAATGGCGACTCCGGGTTACTGTCTTGAATTCATTTAGAGTGCTTATGAGAACAAAAATCATGTCAAGTCCAGATTTATTACATTAACTCAGTATTTTTAGCTAACAATGATTTGAATTTGAAAAAATAAATATTAAAAAAAATACTTCGTTCAGGCACCCTTCCAGTATTAATTTTGGATTGATCATCAAATTAATTTTGGATTTGTTTGGGATAGTTAAAGGCTAGCCGTGTAGTGGAGTTGGGTCTGTTTAGGGATTTGTTTAGAACAATGTAATTTACCACTGGCACGAGATAAAAGAAAGAGGAATCTATCCTTCAGTACGGCATGGAAAGCTGTTTTATCTGTAGACTTTTTTTTTTCCTTTTTTTTTAAAGCAATTTTCAATATTATAATTAGAAGCTAACTTTCATTTATTAATATTGTTCGTTATTATTTTTTATTTATTTTTTTTTACTCTAAGACACTAAAGTTTTATTTTTTTAATATATATTATTAATGGGAGTTATCCCTGAATAAATAAAGACTTTATTTATCATCATGACCTATTCCCGAATACTGCGTTGTAGCGTGGGCTATATTCTTGTAGCGGCAGCTTCACGCGCTCTCACCCAGGTAGCGCAAGCGGCGCCTAAACTTAGGTCACCGGTCAAAAAAAAAAAAAGAGATATTGTATTTCAAAATATTGTTATATAGTAACTGAATACCATTCTAAATAGCCTTGGCTGTAGAGTTTCTACCTCTCAGGGCATTCCTTCCTATCCAGTCCTCTACATGGCAGGGAAACCTCTAATGTGGTGTTGCGGCTCGAGCTTCTACCTCGGCGGGTACCAACCTCCAGCTTACTGTTTTCTTAAACTGAGTACGCATTGTCGATACCTTCTGTGACCCTTCTCACTATAATAATAACTTCAAATCCACAATTGGTGACACCGACATGATTAAAAACCCGACATGATCTTAAATCAGATGAAATGTATGATGCATGCTTAATTAAGATATTTAATAATTGAAATTTAAGAGGTTAGATTAATACATGTTTTGAAAAGGGACTAGCGTAATATACCCTTAATACTTCCACTTGTTCATTATATTGTCTTTAAATAATTATAAGGTGCACAAAAGATATATATATATATATATATATACATACATGAAATGAAAAAAAAAATTATTCTGGGATCAATTCCCCTTAGAATAATGAACAATGAACAGAAAGAAATCCTTATAGTCTGGTAACATAAAGAAAACAAAAAGAAAACAAAATATATATATAAAAAAATATGCATATAAAAGAAAAAACATGTATACAAATCAAAAGATTAAATATCCATTATAACGGAAGATTGAGATGTGAGTAGGTAGTGGAAGAGTTGATGTTTAAAGGAAGAGAGAAAGGTGGATTTACGAATAGAGATGGGCAGCGAATTCCAGAAGGATGAGGAACGAACGAGAAACGATTTGTGAAAGAATGCAGTTTTATGTAATGGGGTATAACAATTGATTGATTGGGTTCTAGTATTTAACGAATGGATATCAGATCGGAGGGTGAGAAGCTCTATTATGTAGGAAGGTTTTCT
This sequence comes from Piezodorus guildinii, assembly GCA_023052935.1. Classification (NCBI taxonomy): domain Eukaryota; kingdom Metazoa; phylum Arthropoda; class Insecta; order Hemiptera; family Pentatomidae; genus Piezodorus; species Piezodorus guildinii. Next base: position 6,923,978 of record CM041295.1, on the reverse strand, counting down.
ATTTTTTAGAGTTTGAAATAAGTAGGAACCAAGGAAATATTGTCGTCAATTATAAATTTCGGACCGTGAACTTCTTAAAAAAAACTTTATTGGTAAAACAATCAGTACAATGGTTATAACATATCTAATGGACTAAGGACGCGTACAATGAACCGGAACTATGTCTCTACTATTGCATACCGAACTCTGGATCTTGACTTGGCGTACTTCGCTGTGCGATGACCTATATATACTACATAAGTAGTGGTGGGGTAATAATGCTGAGCTAGTGGTTTCTTACTGGGGTGTCTGGTGCATAACAACTCCCTGCCGAAGATTGAAGCTTCCTAGCGAAATGTTGGATGAGTGTGCCCAAGGGTTGAAGGGTGGTTGTTCTGGAATGTCGCCTGGTAACGGCACTTGCTTTTTTAATCTAAAGAGTCTCTTAAATTTTGAATACTTGAGGTATATGTGATATGAAAACAGATAAAATACTATGATAGAGACGACTAATTGTAACATTACAGGTATATGAAAATTATGATCCTAGGATAAGCCTTCTAATTCTATACTAGAAACTTTTACATGATCTAAATTATGAAATGATATATTAAAGTGACTATATTTATAAATTTCAAAGGAGTGTGACATAGGTAGTATACTAATATCCTTATTTCTAGTAATATTTACAAAATAATCATTATATCCTAATTTTAATATACAAGTTCTGGGAATAGGAATGGGTAAGGAAGTGTTAGGTTGAGGGTACAATACATGTTGATCATACAGTATATAAATATCAATATCTTCTATATATTTATTAAAAGGAGTTGGGTTAGTAAGGGTAATAGTTTTACAAAAGCTAATATTATTTCTAATGATATGATTAATACAAGGGTTAGTATTAATATTTACATTTGTACAATAGTAGTTTCTTTTGATAAAAGAACAATTTGCATTATATGTTTCATTATGCGAAAATAAAATAAAATTATTTGGTACAATGGTAGTTACAAGCTTATTTTCCTGGATAGAAGCTACAGATAATAAGTATAAAGTTGATAGTTTTTTACTTTGTTTTGGAATTGATAAAATATAATGAATAGTACCATTTCTAATGGCACAGAGGATTTTGCTAGTTAACCATAATGTTTTTAAGTCCTTACTGATGTAATTTTGTTTAAAGTCGGTGTGTTTAATGATATCCGCATGTGGTATGCCGAGCCTACACATTTCTAAAGAATTTTCTATGTCTAGAATTATGATTGTAATATAATTTATAATGGAGTAAAGTTCTTCTAGATGTATCTTTTATTTGTTCTTGTCAGTCTGTGTAATGACCTCACCTAATTTTTGATTGTTTTTGTTTATGATCTGAATGTCTTCATCGAACTTGGAAATCATTTTCTTATTTATTGTAAGTTCTTGAATTAAATTATTTTGAAGGTGGTTTTCATTTAGTTGGAGGTTTTCAATAAGTGAATCGAATCTTTCTTTATCGGATGCGTCGAGGTTTCCGAAGATCCATTTAATTGCTGTACCGAGGCCGTTAATTATTCCTCGTTTATTTATATTATGCGAGGTTAATGTTTCTATTTTACTTTCTTAATAAATAATTTGTTTTATCGTTAAGTTATAAATTGATTCCTTAGCGGGGAAGTGAATTAAACCTTGTTTTATGGTCTGGATATTATCAATTAAGTCGAAGAAATGCAGATAATTGATTACTGTGTCGTACTGTTCAAAGTCGGCGAGTTTAAAAGTCACTAGTCCTCCAGATTTAGTCACGTCAGTAATTTGAAAGGCTACTACTGTCTGAGTCGCTATCAGAACTGCCCAAATCAGCGGCTTTGTCATTTGAAAGCAGAATATATACTTATTCACGGGATTTTCTGGGTCTCCTAACATTTTTGCAATGTGCATGCACTATTTTATCTTTATCCTGGAAAGTTAATACGGGCTTGTATAGATTTTCATTTTTTATTTCTAACGCGTCTCTTTATATATGCTTAGCCAGTGATTTCCGGTGGGTCTTCGCGGTTTTTGTTTAGACGTCCGGTTCTTTGTTCCTTTTCTTCCGAGATTTTGGTATTAGCCAATTTATGATTGATATTTAAATTTTCATGATATTTTTGTTCAAGGTTTTCTTTAATTAATTTCTCGTCGCGATCCGGATCGACAATTTTCCCAAAAGTTATTTCGTTAGGCGTTAGTTTTAAGTTTTTATTTAGTGTTTCATTAAAAGTTCTAATCGCGATATTAACATTAGTTTCGAGACTGTTTTTAGGAATTTCCTCTTTTATTATCCGCAACAATTCTATCAAATAATTACAGTTATTCGAAACGGTATAATGACAGATTATAGACTAGACTTTCTAATACATTTTGAATTAAACCATTTTTGTACTCTCTACCTTGATCCATAGTAATTTGTATCGGTGGTGGATATAAAACCAAATATTTAGTAATTACATTATGAATATTAGTAGCATTGTTTGCTCTAATTACTTCCGCGTAAAAACGTTTTGAAAAGGTATCAATAATAGTTATAATAATTTTTTTCATATAATATAGTGTGTCGATCATTAAATATTCGAACGGTCTTTCCGGAGTGGGTGTGATTTGGAAATTTGGTTTTATCGGTCGTCTTTCATATTTTGTCTTCGCGCATGTACTACATTTATTAATATAATTAGATATTTCGTCTTTCGTACGGGGAAAATAGTAATAACGCTTTAATTTTTCGTAAGTTTCCATTATTCTGCGGTGGATCGATTTTCCGACATGATAGTTTTCGATTAAATTAATTTGTTCGGCTTTGTCCGGAATGTCAATAAGTTTCATTTTGTACCTTTTTATTCTAACGTTTGGACATTTATCTTCTATAAAATTTGAAATTTTATTAAATATTCCTTCGTAATCATTTCTCACCGTTTCTACGTTGGGCTCGCAATAAATACCGTATGTTCCATTGGGCTTTACGATTTCCTGTAATTTATCCTCTAAGTCATTTTTCCAAGGGTAGGCCGTTTCATGTTTATACCGAAATTTCTTTAATGGCCTTTCTTCCTGCATATCTTCATTTCCGCGAGTTATTAAGATTTGATATTTTTCTACATTAATGGGTCTGTCTGTCATTATAAAAATCTGATTATGGCTACTTTCTTGTGAATGCTGAGTAGCAAGACTCTCAGCGTAATTAACATTTTCGTTTTCCTGGGCTGCCGGTAATGCGTTTTCTGTATCATCATGTTGATATTCCGATGTATTAGGGGAGAGCAAAAGTTCATCACTATTAATTAAATTATCAATTTCCATATCAATGTCTTCCACCTCATTTAGTTCATATGTTTTTGTATTATTTTCTATTTTTACCCTACTTAAAGCATCTGCTACTTGGTTTGACCTTCCTTGCACGTATTTAATATCAAAGCTAAATTCGTTTAGTAGAAATATCCATTTCATTATCCGCGTATTATTATTTTTCGTGGAGAATATTGTAAGGGCTTATGATCCGTGTGAATGGTAAAGTGTTGACCGTACAAATAGGGTTTGAAATGTTTACAGGCGTAAACTATGGCAAATAATTCTCTCTCGATTGTGGAGTAACGCGATTCTGTATTAGATAGTGTTTTGGAGGCAAAAGCTATAGGGTGTTCTTTTCCGTCTATTATTTGTGAGAGTACCGAGCGCACGGCGATTTGGCTGGCTTCAGTTGTAAGAATCTTTGGATTCGCGAAATCTGGGTAAACTAATATCGGTGAATATAGGAGAAGAGATTTTAAGTTGTTAAACGCGTTTATGTAGGATTCGGGAATTATATTATTCTCGTATTTTCTAAGACAGCTTGTTAAGGGTTGCGCGATTTGTGCATAATTTTTAATAAATTTTCGATAATAACCGGTCAAACCAAGGAATTGTTTGATTTCTTTTTCCGATTTCGGCAGTGGAAATTTCTCGATAGCTTCAAGTTTACGGGGGTCAGTTTTGATTCCGCCTGGTGTTAGTACATGACCTAAAAATTGTGATTCTGAATGGAAAAATTCGGTTTTAGATAGTTGTATAGATAAGTCATGTTTATGCAATTTTAAAAGGAGATTATCTAAATTACGAAAGTGCTCTTGTTTAGTTTTTGAAAAAACGATTATGTCATCAATATATACTTGTACGTTGGAGGTGTTGGCTAATAATGAGTTCATTGCTCGTTGAAACGTTGGGGGAGCGTTACATAGACCGAAGGGCATTCTGGTGAATTCATAATGCCCTGTATCCGTTGAGAAGGCGGTTTTTGGTATGGACTCTTCGTCCATCTCAATTTGGTGAAATCCCGAGGCTAAATCGATTGTTGAGAAGTATTTAGAGCCGTTTAATTGATAGGTCTTCAATATTAGGAAGAGGGAATTTGTCCGGTATTGTTTCCGCATTAAGTTTTCTGTAATCAATTACTACACGAATTTTTCTTTTACCGTTCTCTGAAGGAGCTGAGGTACTTCCCATAGGGAGAATTGCTTTCGCGAATTATGCCATTGTCTAGTAAAGTTTTGATTTCCAAGTCCACTTCATTTTTAAACTGTTGGGGGTATTTATAGTTTCTGGTATATATTGGTCGATCCGTTTTGAGTGGAATTTTGTGTTTTAATAAGTTCGTTTTTCTTAATTTTTCATTTTCTTTCTTGATTACTCTTGGATATTTATTTAACAATCTAATAACCGAATGTTGATCATTTTGATTAAGATGCGAAATTCTTATGTGTTCATCCACGTTAATTACATTTAATTCTTTTGAATTATTAATATGACTATTTTTTGATCATCATTGGTTTCATTATGATTATTATTTTCATTTCTTATTTCCTTGTTATCATTATTTCTTTGCGGTTTATTATTATCATCATAATTCATTTTATCGTTACTTTTCATTTTTATTCTTTTATCATTATATTTTAACCTTTTACTATTATTCTCATTATTTATTACGTTGTTATTCCTTTAATATTATCCTTTAGCTTTTCATTATTATTTCCATTTTTTATTCCATTATTATTTTCATTTTTTAATCCATTATTATTTATTATTAACCTTTCATTATTATTTTCCATTTCCATTTTTCTATCATTTATTAATGTTTTATAATTCTTTAGTCTGACATTATAACCATTATTATTGTCCACTCTTATTTCTTTATCACTTATTAACATTTTATCATTATTACTATTATTATTTGTTGCATTTATTTTAGTTGTTCTACCGTTTTTGATACGAACATTTTCAATTAACATTTAATAACTATTTTCAAAGTTCATTTTCATCCCGATGGTTCTAATAGTGCCGATCCCGAGTAACTTTTTTATTATTATTATTATTTTTTTATTTTTTTTTTTTATTAAATTAAAAAAATTTACATTTTATTTAATAGTTCTTTTTGTAACCCTAGCCTAGGCGCGAGATCTATGAATATCGCTTCGTCTCCCGCCTTGCTTCCGTTAGGTGTTTTAACAATAAATTTTTCCGGTAGTATTTTCGTGTCTTTCGGTACGGAATTTGGATTTATATAGCTGATTTGTGATCCCGTGTCAACCATCCATTTATTTCCCGTTAAGTCTGTAATTCAACTAAATCATCGCAAACGTTTAGATAGTATTCGGCGGTTCCGGTTCCGGCCTTCCTAGTTCTAAAAAATGTTCAAATTTTTCTTCTAGTTCCGCGATTCTCGATTTTAACTCGTAATTTTCTTCTTCCAAATGATGTACCTCGTTACTACGCACGGTTCGCATAGAAACAGTATTTTGAGAGTTCGGATTAAACGGTTTCGAAGGGAACGGATTATGTCTTTTATCATTTTCCCGCCATTTATTTTTGTCATGCCAAGTCTGTCGCGAATGTTGCCTAGAAGGATTTTCTTCTGGTCTGAACGAGTTTTGAGGCTGATGATAATTTCGGCTTTCGTAATTACGCGAGTTTTCATTAGGTTGTCGCCAGTCGCGATATTCTCGGTTATAATTTTGATTAAACGGTTTTTTATAATTTCGATAGCTATTATTATGATTCGGACGATTATTTTTATAATGTTCGTATCTTTTCTGCTCGAAGTTGTTATTATTTCTTTTAAAATCTTTAATTGGTTGTTTATTATAATTTGAATATGTGTTTTCCCTACGAGACATGTACAGTGTTTGGTCGAGTCCGTACAGTCTCTCCATTATATCTGAACATCTGTTAAGGATTGCATTTCTAATTTGGTCCACGTCAGTTAGTATAATATGGTTTAAAAAGTCAGAGAGTGCCGGATGTAAATTATGTAAAATGTGGCTATTTATTTCCCTATCCTGACATCTTACCATTGCTGCTTTATCCGTTATTTCGTCATCAAATTGAATTCTTAAGAATATTAAAGATCTAATTTTTGCAATTCTATTAATAAAGTCTATTGGATGTTCTTTTTAATACGGAAATGTGTGCATAAATTCTCTTTTTAATTGTTCTACGGTTCTGGATTCTTTAAATTGTTGAGTTAAATAGTGAAGTAATTCCGATACTGGTGTAAAGGTGTTCGTAAGTAAGCAGTCCCTAGCAAATCCTTTCAATTTTGATTTTACGATAGTTGACAATTGATCATGGTTTCGTTCTTTTAAGGTATTATTATCTGTACAAACATTATAATAGATTTGTTTAACATCGTTTACAAAAAAAACAACATCGTATGGGTTACCATCAAATTCCGATAAATGGCCGTAAATTTCTTTGGTCATTTGATAAGTGATTGCCATGCTTCTGGTTTGAATGTTTCTAACTTCGATTAATCTATCGGTGGTTTTACCTATAAAAAAATAAAATTAGTTACAAAATTATTATACCTCAAGTATTCTTTTAAGATGATCCTGACGTCCTTTTTGTAGTTTATAAAAAATGTTCGGACTGGGGTAAAACTCTTAGAGTACCTGAGCTGCGTCTCGTAAGCGGTGCCTTCAGTCTGCTGTAGTACCAGAGGTCTTCTAATCGCTGCAGTATTCTTGATAGTGCACACGATGGAGTCTTCCTGTGGTCTCGAGACGGAACAATGGCTATGAACGGATTTCCACAACTTAGTCGAACCCAGTCCCTGTTCGGGCGCCAATTATAAACTCCGGACCGTGAACTTCTTAAAAAAAAACTTTATTGGTATAACAATCAGTACAATGGTTATAACATATCTAATGGACTAAGGACGCGTACAATGAACCGGAACTATGTCTCTACTATTGCATACCGAACTCTGGATCTTGACTTGGCGTACTTCGCTGTGCGATGACCTATATATACTACATAAGTAGTGGTGGGGTAATTATGCTGAGCTAGTGGTTTCATACTGGGGTATCTGGTGTATAACTGTCGAACAGAAGGATAGAGCCATTTTAATAATAATAATAATAATAAGTTCTTTATTATTCTGGGACATGTCCCTTTAGAACAAAATATACAAAATGTACAATAAAAAGGGCTTTAGAGTCTTAGAGTAAATTAATTAAATATAAACAAGTTAATAATTAATGGTATAAAATATACATATTTAAATGAGATGAAAAAAAATATATATATAAAAAATAAATAAATAAAAAGCTTATTTAGAATTCTATTGAGCCTGGATGTGCAATAAGTGATCAAATATGCGGGATTTGAAGGTAGAAAGAGAATTGGAGTGACGGATGGAGGAAGGAATAGAATTCCATAGGATGGAGGATCGAATGAGAAAGGATCTGTCGAAATGTGCAGTTCTGTGGGCCGTACTGTATAAATCCGAAGGCCTGGAGCGTGTAGAACGGGAATGGACAGAGGATTTGAACTGTAGAAGGTCAAAAATATATGATGGGCGGCAGGATTGGATAATTTAGTAAAGGAATGACGCAAGGAAATACTTGCGACGATTGGAAGGGTTAAGCCACTTCAACTCTCCATAAAGTTGGGATAGAGAGGTGTATCTAGGGACTCCGAAGATGAAGCGAACAAAGGAATTGATTAAGCGTTTTATTTTTACCTCGAGATCCCCAGACACACCACCATATACCGTACAGCAATAGTCGAAGTGGGGGAATATTAGGGAGGTAACCATTTTAAGATGGTATAATAACCAGAAATATGATCACGTCTGCGGGCTCCGAAAATGAATCTGATAAAACAATTTATAAGTCGTTTTAATTTTTTTTCTAGTTCATCAGTTAGTCCCCCGTACACCAGGCAGCCGTAGTCAAAGTCTGGGAAGATAATAGAGGAAACAAGTAGCTGAAGGGTTTTTGAAGGTAAGGATTCACGGAATCTATAGAGCTGTTTGAGTATGGAGATGGATTTTCGGGATATTTCAGATACATGGTTATTCCAGGATAGGTTTTGGTTAAGGTAACTCCAAGATTTGTAACCGTTTTCTGGAAAGTTGTTCTTTCATAACAAAAGGGATTTTATTAAGAAAGAGCAACAGGTAGTATGGAAGGGAATTCAAGGTTGGTTTGGAGCCGATGAGAATTGCTTTAGTTTTACCTACATTGAGCTGCAGCTTGTTTTTATTTATCCGTTAAAAGATTTAATCTATATCATACTGTACTTTATGTGTTGCTTCTAAGAGATTAGAAGGGTGGATAGAAAAGTATATTTGCAGATCATCGGCGTAAAGATGGTATCTGGAGTGATGAATGGAATCCGGTAAATCATTTACATAAATCGAGAAAAGAGTAGATGAAAGGGAAGAACCTTGAGGAACAGCACGTGAGAGGAAGAGAGGAGATGAGGGACATTTGCCAGGGATGACCACTGTCTGTGAACGATGGGATAAGAAGGAACGAAACGATTTTATGGTACTATTGGATAAGGACAAGTTACGGAGTTTGGATAGTAGAAGCTCGAGATCAAAACAATCGAAAGCTTTGGTAAAATCGAATAGGATTAGGATTGTTATTTTTTGTTCCTCAATGGAGGACTGTGTGTCCTTTGTGATTCTTAATAAGGCGGATTGGGTGGAATATCCGTTCAACTACATTTACCATGCTGATGGAAAGATGGAGTTTTGGAGGGAAACATTGTAAATGTGTAAAAGGATTGGAAGAATGGCTGGGAGGCAAAGTTTAATCAGTTTTACGGGTATGAGATCTGATCCGTGGTCATTGGTTTTAGATTTGAGGACAGAGAAGAGTAGATCATCGGGAGTGATATACAGAAAGTAAAAATTTTCAGGATTAAATCGAATTATAGAAGGTGAGGCAGGAAGAGTGAGGTTTACAGAGGTATGAGAAGGAAGACTTGTTAAATAGGAATTTAATTCATCGGAGGAAAAAGGATAATAATGAGGGGATTTAGAGTTTATGACAGAGAGGTTTCTTAGAATCCTCCACTTAGACCGAGGATCAGGAGCTTGGATTAAAGAGTCATGAAAGAACCGGGCCTTGACGCTGCTTATAGTTGACTGGGTGAGGTTTCGGAGATATTTAAAGGTATTGTGATCATTGGAAAGTCTAGTGCGGCGAAACCTCCTCCTGGCTGCAACTCTTCTTTTCATCAAGTCTCGTATCTCCGGGGTAATCTAAGGAGCTGGTGGACGTCGGAACGTAGCGGTCTTGAGAGGTGCATGGTTATTTAGGAAAGCCAGTAGATTCGACGATAGACATTCAACCATATCATATAAGTGGAGGTATAGATAGATTCTATAAAATGATGAAGTGGATCGAGGAAAGGGTTAATAATTTTATTTGTTAGTGCGTCAAGATTACGCCATGTAATTTTGTTTGCGTCAATGGTGGGAGTAGGTATATTGTAGGAGATCCGAATAAGATCGTGTGAAAAGAGGAAAAGTACTAGATACTATGAGGAGGATAATAAATTTTGAGCTGAATCTATCAAGATGAGATCTAACCAAGTATCTGAAAATAGGGTATGATGGGTGGGTTGATCGGGTACTATAAATAAATTGAGGGAGTAGAAAAGATCAATAAGAGAAGATTTATCGGACGAATCGGAAAAAAAAATTCTATTGAATTCTCCTGAGACAATTATATTATCGTATAGAAGAATATAGATAAAATGGGAAGATTAAAATCGAACATGAGGAGGTCGGTACACTGTGACAAACAGAAGGGAAAAAGAGCCAGAGGAAATTTCAGTGAAAAGGTTTTCTATGTGTAGTGAGTCAGTAGCGGGTGGTTTGAGAAGGATTTTAGCTCTCAGACTGTCGTGGACGAACAAGCATACCCCTCCACCAGTCTGATCGGTCCTATCATGACGAAAAAGAGAGTAATTAGGGATTGATACAGTAGAGGAAGGAATATGAACATTATATATATATATATATGTGTGTGTGTGTGTGTGTGTGTGTATATATAATTGTTGGAAAATCAATAAATATCAACACAGTCTGCCACCTACTGTGTTAACTAGTCATAAGTGTTGATTAATTGTCACAATGTTAATATTAAATAATTGTAAAAATTTTCAAAAGCGACTTTGGTAAAATTGTAATGAAAATATTGTCAGATTAAATTTTGTAAAAAACAAAACATTTTAACGATGCGGATAGTGAAGACCATATGTCTTAAAACAATAAGCAGAACTGAAGGTACTCAAGACTCAACATCGCAGATAGACCATTTAAATTCCAAGCGGCACCAACTAAGACTGTCAACATTGCCAGCTTTAACAAATAGCCTGTCTACATGGATCTGCACAACCATGATCTTCTCGGCTAGACTCTATTCAACAACTGAATGCATGTCTGGAACTACTTCCTAAGGGCCTAAGGAAAATCTCAGACAGCTGCTCAGCGCAAAACGGCCTAAAGAATATAAAATTTTACAAGAGACGTGCGCCAACCGGCCCACTTTATAGAAAACATGACATCTAACATCGGATAAACCAATCATAGGTTTTCATCTCTAACCAGAGGCGATTCGCCCGAGGCATACAGCTCCAGCAGAATTTCCACATAAAGAAACCGGAAGCATTAATCAAGCTATTTTCTGTACCTCATTCACCGCCTATACGTGCCCACATTGGCATTCCTCTAGGCCTATGGTACAAATGCTCATTACAAGGTACACGGAGACATTCAGCAAGCAACGGGCACACTTTATGCTTCGACTCACAGTGGAACACCTTTTGAGAAAACACCTGTATCGGCAGCTTCACTCTGTATAGCTTGGACCATGTGCTCCTTACTTGAGCCAACTCTCTCCTCCTGCTCCAGTCCATACCTCGCTTCCTGAATGCTTCTCGAACACTATCTTCCCAGGAACGTGGTCTTCCTCCAGAACTCCTTCCCTCCACACAGGTCTTCCTGGCCGTCATCTCTTTATTCATCATAAGAAGATGTCCGAATCACCTTAGCTTGTGCTCTACTAGGATGGTATCAGTTTTGACTTCGAGGCTAGTCCGTATAGTGGTGTTCCGGACCCTATCTAGCGTGACCATTCCCTCGACTTATCGAAGGTATTGCATGTCCCCATGGCTTTGATTCGGCTCTTGTGTTTAGAGGTTAGGATCCACGATTCAGAGTGGTACGAGAGGATAGAGAGAAATGTTTATTTATAAACTGCCATTTTGGTTCGCTTAGAAATATTTTTTCTGTCAAGAAACCCCTTCCGAAGTTGATAGAACACTCTTACAGCTTCCCCAATTCTTATATTCATCTCTTCATCATCATAGCCACTCTTGTTTAGATGAGCATCGAGATAATATTCACCTGATCCAATCTTTCGATGTTCTTACTACAACTGCCTTATCCTAACTTTAGCCTTCCTGAGTGCCATTTCTAAGACTATTACGAACAGTAGCGGTCTTAAGCTACACCCTTGGCGAATATCTAAAGCTGTCTTAAAGTCTTCTGATATGTGGTTGGTCCTAATGGTCCAGCTACATTTCTGGTCTTGTATAGCGACTCGTCATTCTGCAGTCGATCCCTGAAATCTCTACTGTCTTTTCTATAACTTTGCGCAGTGTGGAGGTGAGATCCTGCGTGCTTCACTGCCCTCTGAAGTCGTACTGTTCCTCCACGAGCTGTCAATCGACCAACCTTCTTACCCTTATCTCTAGTATTCTGGAATACACTTTACTGGTTACAGTGAGAAGCGATATTCCACAATGATTCCCATACTCCCCATTGTCACCTAGTTATAAATTGGAACGATCACTGCGACTCCCCAGTCTTTAGGAATTTTCCTTTCTTTCCAAAACAGATTAAGAAGACGGAGGAACATCTTTTGGCCATTGCTACCTACGTACTTGATAATTTCATCAAGTTTGCTGCTTTGCATTGCTTGATCTTGCCAATAGCTTCTTGCAGTTCTTGGCTGATGTAGTCGCCTTCGACCCAAATCTTTTCTCCTTTGCTATGAGTCCCACACATCTCTACATTCTAGCAGATCTTTTCATGATCAGTTTCTCCTGATAGATGTTCTCCCCATTGTTATCCTTAATCCCATTAAGTGAAGTTAATCGGCCCCTTCTCATTCTTTTAAAGAATTTATAAAAGATTTTCTTATTTTCCTTTGCATTAGTTTGAAGTTTTTGACCAAAATCTTCCCAAGATTTCCTTTTTGCTTCGATAACTTTTACTTTGGCATCTTTTCTCCGATCTTTTTATGCTTGGTGAGCTTCGGGTTCTCCGAAACTTAGGTGGTTCTAGGAATTTATTATTATTAATACAGCCAATACCGCTAATGTCCGTTATGTTACAATAAATTGATTATATAGCATGTGATCTAAACATACATATTTTCAGCACCCACCAGTACCCTAATGTCGTTGATATCCAGTATAATATAAAAATGAAATCATTATTTTATTTTATTGAGCTACAAAATTAAAGTAAAGATATGAATTTAATTTTTAAAGTAAAAAATAAAAGGCATTTCTCTACTTTTATTCACTGCACCAGATAAGAAAAGTTTATTTTGATGCCTGCTATTGAGCAGCGAGGATCCTAAAGATTACTCATTAACCAAGGAACAAACTTGTCTCTTTGTTAATCCATGCTATCTATTTTTTACTGACTATTGAAAATGTTTAAGTATTTGTATCTTATATTTCGTATACATATATGAATACATTTTTATTTTATTAAATATTTAGAATAGAATTTTAGTCTATAATTTTGCTGATTTTTCAATTATAAGTCTTAGTTTATCCTCTTAAGCTCTTGATTTTTCCATACTTAATAATAAAGAGGCTTTACTAATTCAAGAACACAATAAATACAGTTTCCATCAGTTTGACTCTGCTTTGGTAAATTTTTTTAATTTGTGCTTCTTTTACAACCATCTGTATGCATGAATTTGCACACCATGGTTATGCTTGAAAGCAGAAATAGTGAAAAGGTACAAAGTAAAAAAAATCAGAGACTACCAAAGGTTTTTAGGTATTATTTAAATGATTGATCAATTTTTGAATTTTATTTTATTTATTTTAATACTTTTCCTAGGAATCTGGGTTAGCAGAACCAAACCATCCTATCCACCAACAAAGTTATTGCCAAAGTATCCTAAACTTTCAAACTTATTTTATTTTTAAATTGATTTTATTTGAATAAAAAAAGTTGTTCCTTCAGATTTAAAATTGATATTTTTTTTTTTTTTTTTAAAGTTTTTATTTAACAGACTATGAATAACAATTTCAATACTACTGAAATAACAAGAAGGTATGTGCTATTTAAATACCATATTTGATTATAAAAATAAAATAATGAATTGTTGCGATTTAGGAAATGAAACATTTTTCTGTCAAATAATATATTTTAACAATTGAAGAAACCTAATTTACATTTATAAATTTAAATATGAACAATAAAAATGCATATGGTCATTAATAGCACATTCCTTATACATAAGGCTCTAGTAAGAAGAGTTGCTATAACAATATTTATACCATAATAACGTGTAACAAGTAATTATTTACACATTTTTCTAAGTTGCATTGAACAGAACATTTGTTTTTCACAATTTCAAAATCTGATTAAGTCGATATTTTATAAAATGTTTTCTTTACTTATAATATTTTAAACTATCATACAACAAAGTGTTGTTATATGTTTTGTAGCTAAAGTGGAATAATTACAGACATACTTTAAGCAAGTTTCCCAATGCTTGAGTGGTGTTTATCAATGAAAATCATGAGGCACTAAATACAGTATTTTAATTTTTTTTAAATTTACTTATTATTATTATTATTTTTATAAAAACACTCCGTTTACTAGAAAAACTATTCACTCCTCAATTATATCCTTCAGGGAATATGAATAGCACAAAAATCACACAATGTATAACCTGTAGTAACAGATAATGGTGATAAGCTAGAAAATATTTATTTATATAATCACCATTGTAAAGAGTAGATTTCTAAGAAATTTCACAAGTAATTTTTTTTAACTTAAAAAGGAGTCTGCACATTTTGGAAGTATTATTTTGGAAAAAAAAAAAAAAAAAAAAATATATATATATATATATATATATATATATATATATATATATATATATATATATATATATATATATATATATTGCAGTTATTGATCAGAATTTTTTTTCTCTACTTGACACTTTTTCTTAAAAATTAAAAGTATTTATCAAATAACTTTTTGGGGGTTATAATTCAGCCAACTGAATTGAATTAGTAATAAATATTCCTAACAAACTACTTCAAGGACAATCAATATTTATTGATTAAAAAAAAAAAAAAAAAAGGATTTTTTTATGTAATTAATTCTGTGTGCAGACACCATAAAATTATTCAACTGTCCAAACAAACAAAACAATTAATTTATTTAACTGCACATTCATAAATTGTATTCATCCGAGGAACGAAACTAGCAAAAAATAAATTAATCTAAGCTTCTTACTGGACCACATTAATTGTATGACAAAATGTTTTGTGCTTCTATTATGTAACACTTCTGATTCATACCTAAATATGTGAGCAATACAATATATTTTTTATGACGGAAAAACATCAATAATACCACATAGGCCTTCCTTGGTCTAAATATCACAAAGTCACTCACACAAAAGAAATTATCATCATTCTAATTACACAAAAGAAAATATACTAGGCACTTCCAATTTCTATAAATAAATTAACGCAGAGCATTTGTACACTGTATGCGACAATACAATAATACTTAATTTCGCTTATTTCAACTATTAAGTAAAATATGTGGTAAAATTTGGTCTTTTTACAATTCTAAAATCTTTAAAGGCTCCATTTTTTCCATATGTATACATATATATTCACTTATATATATTTACATTCACAAACATCTAATATCTATACATATACATATGGGTAACAATATTATAAAATGTAGGGCAAATATTTTATTACATCATTTAAAATCACATATTTGATCTTACTTAAATTAATGTTGGAGCTGAAAGATAGGAAGCTGTATGTTTACCAATAATTGTGAATTTATGTTCACAGAAATATTCTATAGTTTTAAAAGTACTGTTAAAATTTCATTCTTGTTATGAATGATAAAATGATTTCTACAGAACCTTTATTTGGAAACCAGAATCTCTTGCTATATTGGATATATGAAAGTTGGAATCTATGAAATTAATTTATGTATATCAAGTCATGATAATGCTAAAAACTAAGTTACAATTATTTTATTGTTTACAAATAAATATGAAATAAAAGTCTTGTAAGTTTGTGCTGCTATTTTCAGTACTAAATATACTTAGTTATCAATGTATGAAATATTCTTTTAAGATTCATTAATGCTAGATAATTAGTTAACTGATAATCACAAAAATAACAACAACCAACAACAATGGAAGAAATAATAAATGTCATTGAAGACAAAATTATCTTTTAGCTATAATTTACTATAGCTATAATATAACATACACTATTTATTGCTATTTTAAATTTATGCTATGAATAAAAAAAATAGTAATAACTAATGCTTTTCTAGACTATGTTTATTATAGAATATACTTTTTCAGGCAGTTAGACAAAATTGCAAAATATAAACATAAAAAGTTTATATGCAGATATAAATACAATATTTGTGTTTATGAAGTGTTAATTTTTTTTTAAATATTCATCATAGGTTGTTAATGGATTGACATTGTTAGTAATTTATTTCTTGCATATATGATGCCCATGAAGATTTCCAAGTATTGATACATATGTATTTATATATTCATATAAACTGAATGGTGCATTTTACTAATATGCACTATTAGGACTGTGTTTGTTAGCACAGAAAATAAATTAAGTTCTCAAAAAGTCAAGAAATTATAAGAGAACCATTTCCATCATTTCAAAAAGATTTTATGTAATTACATGTATTTATTTATGTTTTAAATTTTTACGTAACCCATGTTTACAATGAACTTTACAAGAGAAATGAAAAGTCATTATTACAGAAACTAATTTAAATTTACAGCCCTCTTAAAATTTATAGTTTTTGAGATCTTCCATTTATAAGCAACATGTCAATAATCCTTATAATTTAAATGTATATTGATATTTTTAATGTTAAATTAAGCAACTTAGTAAGATCTAGAAGACTATTTTTGTGGAGAACATTGCAAGTCATCACAGCCTGTTGTGCTATTATGCTAAATAATAAAAGAGTTAACTATACTTAAATATGCTTAACAATTACTAAAGTTTATCCTTACGGCCATTGACAGCAAATGTACACGTAACTTTTCATTCCTTAACTAAAGATATGTATTTTTATTACTTTTTTGAGAAAAAAATAAAGAATAATTATATATTATTGTTATGTGTACATTTACAATTGTTATTCCAGCAAAATGGAACCAAAAGCAACAGAAATTGAGCTTTGTTGTATAAATTTGGCAAGAAGAAAATATTGACAATTGGGAAGAATGATTTTTCAACTTATTGTCTGTTTAAAACAATAAGAATAAAGAGAAAATGTTTAACATACAATTTAAAAAAAATATTTGAATAATTTTAAAAAATTAAATTTTATTACTGCTAAAATGTTAAGGGCAAAAATAACTGTATTTACTTTTTCTTTAATTATATGAAGTATTTATTATTATAATGATTGCCTGTTCTTTGTATTGAAATAATTTTCAGTAGAATATTTGAGTTTTTTTATTTTTTTATTTATAAGATATGGAATATTATCAATATTTAAATTTGTTTAAAACATTTTGAAACAGGCACATGCATAAACCTATGTACACTGTCTAAATTGTTTTTCTGAAGAAAAAAAAAAAAAAAGATTTTAAGTTTGAATTAATTTCAAGTAGAAATGTTTCCCAAAATATTTTGAAAGAGTTTAACGAAAGGATTATGAAATAGACATTTTGTTACAATTATTTGTATAGTTAATGAACATATGGTTAGGTTTAGTTATTATTATATGAATGTTTATATAGTAATATTTTTTTTGAAACCTATATGGTAGTCCATAATATTGTTTTCACGTCTAGCATCGCATGCATGTATTGAATATATTTTTTAACTATAAATATGAAAGTAAACTGTGAAACGCATACTTTTTAATATTTAATTATTTTTAGCAGAATGCATATTTTAGATACTATACTATAAATTTGAATTTCCGTAACAAAGCCATTCAAAATTGTAAATGAGAATGTGTGCACAATGATGTGTTGAATTGGTTTAGAAGGCAACATTGATCAAATAATTCAATCTGATGCTGTACTATCTTTCCAATGCTAAGAAATGAAAATTAAAATAATACTGATTTGGTGAAAAATCAATTTTTCAGAATGTAATGAAAGTAAACATTTAATAAATTAAACATCATATTTTATTTAAAAAAAAATAATTTAACACAATACAGAGTACACACATTTTCCGAAGGCCTGAATTGTTAGGCTATTTACATATTTCTAAAAACATTAAAATTTAGTTTAAAATACTTAAAATTTATCTATTGGTGTTTAATTACAATTAGTTTATCAAAAACTGCTTTCAGAAGACCAAATTAGATGTCATTGACAAAAATGTTTAGTGTAATGCGCAAGATATATATAAAGATATGTATATGAGGATATGTTCAAGTCTAAACTCTTTTTTTCCCCTATATATTATTTACTTGCTAGAGAAAATGGATTATAGATCCTTAATGAAATTATTAAAAAGATTTAAACAAATCTGATTCTAAGTAATGTAGTATAGATTCTGAGTTTTATTATATGAGTTTTAATATTCCCTACAGCCTTAAGTCATAAAGAAAATAATAACATGTAGGCTTAAATAATCATATAGTTTCATTAAGTGCAATTTAATTTCATGTATTGTCTCTATTATTATAATTATATTTATTATCATATTATTATTACATTTAAAAAAACAAACTTATTCTGTATATTGTCTTACAGGTTTTCTTAATTTTATTATAAATTAAGAATTTAACTTAATACCGTTGTATATTATTTTAATAGAAAAAATGTACAATAACAAAGGACATGTACTTCTCATGTAAATTATATAAAATGTCTAAATTAATTTAGCTGTATTCTTTGATATTGTTCAAAAGTGACCTTAATCTTACTATTTATTGACTAATAATATTATTTTAAACGATATAATTGTAAACCAAAATTCTGTAAGTGAAAGAAAATAAATTTGGGAAAATTAAACTTTCAGATAACTTAAAAAAAAAAAAAAATCTGCAGCTATCACTGCAATTTAATGGCAGTGTTCAACTTTACCTTTTATAACAGCCTCAACATTATCTTATCACAATATTTTACTAAGTAAAAAATTTAATTACGTGAAGCATTTCCAAAAAAGCAGTTTGATCAAATTAGATCAAAGTAAACAAGATTTAATATTGCATTGCTGTGTTCATACATATATATTTTTAAGCTTTTTACTAGTCTTAGGGTTCATTCAATAAATAAGCAATTTTATTTTTGCAACAATTAATTGTTCTCATATTCATGCCCTAACAGTGGGAAAAACAAAAAACAGAACATTAAAATTTTTATATAATAATTAATAGATGATGTTATTGTTAGAGAGACAGAAAAGAATGCATTGAACCATGAATAGATATACAGCAGTTAAATAGATATTTCAATTAGAATTTATATTAAAGACATTATTACAAATTCACTTACAATTTGAGATAAAATAGTGCCTTACAGAGACATGTGTGTAAACTATAAAATTTGAAAGAACACTGAAACAAAGATGCTAGGAATAGTTCAGAAACAGGTAGGGAGGGATTTTTCAAATTAATAACGTCAGAGAATCGGGGATTTTCTCCTTTTTTTATTTAATTATTATAATTATTATTCAGATATATTGTTAATATGTGTTTATTAAATTTCAATAACATGAATTAAGATTTGTGGGATCCCCTATTGCTCCAATTCTAGCAGATAATTATTTAGATGTTATCCCTAAAATTCTGTTCAATATTCCGTTCTTATTTAAATTTGTTGATTATATTATAGCCACAATACCCACCAAAACTAATGAAGAAGAAAAAATTTTAACAGAATTTAATAAATATTCACATAGAATAAATTTTACGATGGAATTTGAAAATAATAAATAATAATATATCACTTTTAGATGTACTTTTAATTTGCAAACCAAACGGAGAAATAGAAACCAAGTAGTGGCAAAAGTCTATTCATTCCGGAAGTTAAATCCACTACAGAAGTCAATGCCCCTATCGATATAAAATCAACACTGCAAAACATTTAATTGATCGTGGGAGAAAATTAGCCATTAAACACACCGACAAGCAGCAGAAAACAAAGTAGTTGACCTCATTTTAGAAAATTGTTATCCACACAAACTTATTTGAAAACAACTGAAGTAGATACCAATGCCCCCAAAACAATCACACAATGAGAACAGCACAAAAAGATTTTACACTATCCCATACATACTGACACTTTTCAAAACACTCAATATTAACAAAAATAATAGTGAGTTTGCTATAACATTAACAAATATAAGTAATTTATCTCAACTATTCACTGAAACCAAAGACACAGACAAATTAGACCTTAAATCAAATGTTGTATATGAAATTCCTTGTGAAGAAAAATGTTGAAAAACTTATTTTAGAACATCAGAAGAATATTTATAAAAGAGAGTGTAACAACACAAATACAGCTGTACTTCAATTACAGAAAACCCTAATAAACCAGATCAAACTGTCCTTACCACTCATTTTAGAAAAACGGGACATACATTCAAATTCCATTCACCCAAAATTATACATTATGAAAAAAAAGAGCTTCACACAAAATATGAAAGAAAGGATTAACATAGTAAAATATGAAAATTGCGACATAAACAAAAAATCTTAATTCATGTCATTCAAATTTAATAAACACATATTAACTTAGTCTGAATAATAATAATAATAAATTAATTTAAAAAAAAAGTGGGAGGGGGGGGCGGCGAAACCCGGAAACCCCTGATTCTCTGAAGTCATTAATTTGAAAAATCCCTCCCTACCTCTTTCTGAACTATTCCTAGCTAGCATCTTTGTTCCAGTGTTCTTTCAAAGTTTATAGTTTACACACATGTCTATGTAAAGCACTATTTTATCTCAAATTGTTGGTAAATTTTTTATGTCTTTAATGTAAATTGTAATTGAAATATCTATTTAACTACTTTATATCTATTCATGGTTCAATGGATTCTTTTCTGTCTCTCTAACAATAACATCATCTATTAATTATTATATAAAAGTTTTAATGTTCTGTTTTTTGTTTTTCCCACTGTTAGGGCATGAATATGAGAACAATTAATTCTTAAAATGTTGCAAAAATAAAATTGCTTATTTATTAACTAAACCTTAATAACAGTAGAAAGCTTAAATTATGAACAGTCGAGATCTAATCAAATAATATATATATTATACATATATGATGTTGGTATTCTTTTTATAGACATTGTAAATCATTAATAACAATTTTAAGTTTAGAATATTTGGATTATTGGTAAATCAAAACATATTTCATACTAATGCCAAAGATCTTCAACAAAATAGTTCATTTGATTAGGCAATTGATTATCAAAATCGGATAACTTTATAAGGTAGAAACAATTTAGTTTTTTGTTACATGAATTTTTTTTTAATTTTCATTATTTCCTATATTTGTTTAGTAATTTTAACACTGAGAAATGATTAATTTCAAGAATTTTTAAAATTATAACTTAACAATTGAATAACATTTAAACAGACCCGATATGGGTTTGGACGGTCAATAATCACAAAATTTTTAAATATGCGTAACATTATAAATTATACACGAAGATAGAGCTCAATAAAATAGGAATGGAAACATATCAATGACAATAACTATCAGAACTAATATTAATAAAAATCATACCATTTGTTAAGAGAATTGATTTTAAGATCACTTAGGATCAATTTAAAAAAATATTGAATTGTAAGAATACAGCTATAAAATAAAATTATGTTCATTTTTATTACATCACTTATAATCATTTAGATGTTCCACACCAACATCGATTCCCATAATAGGTTATTGTTTTCGAAGTAAGTAAACACTTAAATAAAAACTATACCATAACTATTCTAATTTGTAAAATAAAAATTCTATTGTAAGTAATATATTAGAATTTACACTGGGCACATTATCACATTGTATTCAAATAATAATGAAACAGTAACAAAGGCAAAATATAATAAAAACATTGTGAAACCTAAGCCTTTATTCATTTTCCAATGGAAGCAAGCTATTGATAAAATTACAAACATCAACATGAAAAAAAGTATCGCAATGGAACAAACCATTCCAACACTGTTTACTGTTACTGGTTTTCCTTTTATTATCCCATAAAGTAACCAGGGTACAGGTAGCCTATAACAGAAAAAAAAAAAAAAAGAGTTACAAATATTTTTATTATTTGGTATTTATATTTATTTTCCTTAATAGTAAATTTTTCAATACGATAAAATGATGATATAATTTTACATGAGTTGCCTTATCTATAAAAAGGGTATTAACAGAAATGCTCTAGTTATAGAGGTATCTCCTTGCTCCAATCTGTCTATAACATCTTTATTTCATGGTTGCTACCTTTTGCTGAGAATTAACTTGGTGCCTATCAATGTGGGTTCAAAGAAGAAAAATCAACAAGACAAAATCTTCAGCTTGAGGACAATTTTAGAGAGAGGACGAGAATATTATATAAAAAGGTACCACTTCTTTATATACTTCAAGGGTGGTTATGATAATATTAACAGAGAGTAACTCTATAAAGTTCTCTATGAGTTAAATATTCTTGAAAAATTGGTCAGGCAGGTGAAGATCACAATGAAGAATGTAAAATGAGCATTGAAAATTAAAAGTGATTTATCGCAGGAATTCTCATCAGATACGGGTTTGAAACAGGGATATAGGTTAGCAAGTCTACTATTTAACCTTGCACTTGAAAAGGCTGAGAGAGGCAGGAATCCAGACTGGAGGACCAATATTCAACAGATCTGCTATGATCCTCGTATATGCTGATAACCTAGATATAGTTGATCACTCTTATGGTGGTGTGCATGAAGGTTTCAAGCCCTTACTGTCTCTACCAGGAAGCTCAGACTTGACTTGAGACGACGAAAACCAAGTACATGGTAGCAGAGGAAGTCCCGAGTTCAGGAGAAAGGATTACCTTCAGTGCATACAAGTTTGAGAAGGCATCTCAATTAGTCTACCTGGGATCAATGGTCTCACAAGATAAAATGTTAAGAAAAAGTTCCAGGCAGCTTATATTGCGTATTTTGGATTATTATGTTACTTCAGAAGTACAACTCTCCCAAGAAAAACTAAAATGGGTCTTTCCGAGACTCTGATCAGACCAATTTTATTGTATGCATCGGAATCCTGGACGACCACCAAAACAATGGAGCAAGATCTTAGTATTTTTGAAAGGAATGTCCTGCATTGAAAGGAATGCAAGCTGGAGTGGAGTTGTGCAGCGTTAATAATAAATCTGATTTAGTCTTATATAAACTGAATCATCCGAGATGGCCAGGCCATGTAGCCAGAATGGAGGATAATGAGATCCAAAATAAGCTCCTGAAAGAGCCAAACTTTGGTAAGAGACTGCGAGGAAGAACGAGATTAAGATGGGTGGATGGAGTCGCTGCTGATGCCCAGAGTATTCTAGGCGTCCACAACTGGATGGTAGCGGCACACCCTGACAATTGGAGGAGGTTACAGGATTGACAGATAGATATGATTAATATTTTGAGAGGTGTAAGATCGAAAAATATCTTTGAAAATTGCAGTAGTTTGTTTTCTTAAATTAAAATGTCTTATTCTTTACTATATTCTTATTGAGCTTAAAATGTATATGAAAAGTAAAATCCAATAAATACTTTGAACATATTTTAACATTTCAAACCAACTCTCTGAAAATAAAAAGTATGCATCTAAAATGTTGAATTTCAAACATTAAGAGTTGGGATAGAGCAGTAAGATTGTAAAGTCATTAGGTATTACTTGGACCCTATGTACCTGCATATAATGTATGATACCGATCATTATATCTTCAATTGGATATATGTTGTTTTTTTACTTAGATAACAACATAACATTATATGTTATATAACTAACTAAAAAGATATTATATACATCTGCCAGAGACGGCAACCAGTCAACATCGTTCCCCTGTGCACTTTTTATTTACAACTTTAAGTTTCGTTATTTTTAATTTTTTTTTCTCTATTTGTGTATCACATTATAAACAATAGTTTCCGTGTATTCACTCTTAATTTAAGTAAACACATTACACCAAAAATTGGTGAGAAGGCTGAGAGTTTACTGATATACAGCTGTTAGTTAGTCAAATAATCCCTAACCTCAAAGGTATTAAGGACGTCAAAACCTGTTAATGTTTACCTTAATATCTCTGCTGTGAGTACTGTTTGTTTTTAGAACATTATTTTTTCAATTACATTTCAAAAATGGTTCAGTGTTTATTGTGCGAATGTGTCATCACTCGTGAATACAAAAACAATTTAAATTGCAGTAAATGCCGCGTTGTCCATCACGGCAAATGCTGTAATTTAAAAGAAAAAGAAATACTCCGAGAGTGATTAAAAAATCATGGCTGTGCCCTAAATGTGACCCAGAATAAAAAACAATTGATAAACCCTCATCACCTTTCAAGATCAGTGAGCAGCAATCAGGTATGCCAACCTTGGCCGATGTAATGGCAGCAGTGACCAGTCAAGGATCTTAGGACAACAAGTAAATTAAAAATATGCGCGGATCCCTAGAAAAAATGGAGAACTTAGTTTTGAATTAAATGAGAGACTCTCCAAAATTGAAAGTCATCAAGAAGGCTAGGCAAAATATATCGAAGAGCTCTCTCTGGAAAAAAATACTTAAAAAAATAAAGTAGGTGAGCTCAAGGTCCGTCTTAATAAGGCCGAGCAGGGCCTACTTCGTCGGTCCTTAGATATTGGGGGTATCCCGGTACGCCCGGGGCCTAGGCATGAAGATTTCTCCCGAGGACCTGAACACGGTGGTACGTCGCAGATCGAACCGGATGACGAAAGAACACCTCCTGTCGTTGGTCATTTCGTCAGGCAAATCACGAGGGACGAGCTGGTAAAGCAAAGAAAGGTCAAAAGCGATTTCACCACGCTGGATATCGGGTGGAAATCCAATGATTGCCGCCGTATATACCTGAGTGAAGAAATGTTGCATTTACTGGTACACTCGACAGAAGAGATCGCCTGAAAAACTAAAATATGTCTGGTTTTCGGCCGGCATAGTTCGCTATCGTAAGGTCGACAGATATCCGGTAGTCTTCGTTGACCGAGCGCAGGACCTAGAGGTCTTCGGCTGACGTCCTGGCTACCGTCTACTC
Source organism: Piezodorus guildinii (assembly GCA_023052935.1). Classification (NCBI taxonomy): domain Eukaryota; kingdom Metazoa; phylum Arthropoda; class Insecta; order Hemiptera; family Pentatomidae; genus Piezodorus; species Piezodorus guildinii. The sequence goes on along the minus strand of CM041295.1, from coordinate 6,899,165 downwards.
TCTGGCTACAAACGGATTCACATCACGGACTTTACATGTAATTTACTGAGTTTAATGTTTAATGTCGCGGTATATTTTTATACAGTTTTTATTTTCTTCAATAGTCATTATTTATTCTCATTTCTCAAGTATTCTTCACTCAACACTTTTGATTATTTTATTATGAATTTATTTTCTTCTTGTTTTTAAATTTAGCTACATCGTCTTCCTACCATCAGTGTTTTTCCCATCCCATATCTAAGACTAGTATTCTAAATATCAGCCATGTCAACTCCCAATTTTCACCCGTTCATTATGATGAATTCCTTCAATACTTTACGCGGAACTTTTACCATATCATTGCAGTTTCAGAAACTTGGCTAAAACCATAGATAGAAGAGGAGATAATAATCTCCTCTTCTATCACTCCTTCTTATGTCATGACCGATTAGGCCGCACTGGCGGAGGCGTCGTTCTCTATGTATATAATAGCCTAAAATCCCGTATCCCCCGTAGATGTCTCAATCCCATCCGATCATCCTCATATTGAATTTAAATCTCCGGCGACATCAACACCAATTTCCTTTCCCTCCTATGACAAACTGCACCTCGAAAATCTCTTCTTTTCATTGTACCTTTCTCTTCCACCCACCATATTCGTTGTTAAGATACCTGGCTCGACCATCATGTAATTGATACAGCACATAGCCTTCTCTCTTCATCTCAATTACTAGTCCCATTCTTATCCTGTCATGACCTAATACACATATCATACAATATCAAAACTATAGCAATCCTTTCTAAAACAACTTTACTGAAATTATCCAATCGTCGATATTCTCACCTCCAACCTCATCAGTATCCTTAACAAACATGCTTCCCTCAAAACCTTCACCTTTCACCGCCGCTCTCCTCCTTGGATGAGTCCAGAAATTAAAGATTTGCAAAAGAGGCCTGAGGAAGCCCGTAGACCCTTTAGACGTACTAGACTATCAAGCGTTCAGGGCACTCTGCAATCTGACTCAGATAACTATCAGACAAGCAAAATCTAACTACTTTCACGAAACTCTTTCCTCTGCTCCTGATTCAAAGTCAAAATGGCAACTCCTTCGCCAACTGTCTTCTTGCAAATCCTCTTCCTTACCATCCTATCAAGCCTCACTAGATGAATTAAATATATAATTTTCATCTTTCTCCTCTGATAATCATTCTCCACATCCTTCCGACTTTTCTTCAGTAACATCATTTAATCCAGATAATTTTTATTTTTCCGATATCTCACCAACCGGTTTTATCTCCTCTGTTATGAAATCCCATACCAACTCCATTGGATTTGATGGAATACCCGTCAAATTATTAAAATTATGCCTTTCCGAAATTCTGTCAGTTCTTCTATTCATCTATAATTTTTCTCTCCATAATTCTACATTTCCAACTACTTGGAGAAAACCAATAGCCCATCCTATCAATAAAACCTCAAATCCTACATCCTCTAAAGACTATCGCCCAATTTCCATCATTCTATCTAACCTTTCCAAGCCTTAAGAAAGAATAGTCCATTCTCAATTATCTAATTCCCTTGAAAAGTCTAAACTTCTTGATTGCAGAGAATCCGGTTTCCGACCTGGCTTTTCAACACAATCCGCTCTCCTCAAAATTACCAGCGACATACATTCTGCCATGGATGAAATGAAACTGACCGTACTAATACTTCTAGACTTTTTAAAACCTACCACTAACAACAATCCCTAATCTTTTCCAACAGCAATATTCGTTGGTTTCACTCATTTCTCTCTGATAACACCCAAGCTGTCACCATTCCTAATCATCCCCTATCTTCCTTTGTTGGCCTTTTGGCAGATGTGGCCCAGGGTTAAAGTATATTTCCTCTCCTTTTTAATTCATAAATCAATGATCTACCATTGCTCCCACCATTTTAACGCTGATGATTTCCAGATCTACCTATCCTTCTCCCCCTCAAGACATTGGTAATTAAAATTATTAATTATTTAAATATCATATATCTTTCTGAGCATCCCGAAGTTGCGAAAAATATTTTTTATTTATTTATTACTTTTACGAGTAGCTACTGGAAGGAATTAACCGGGTAATCGTCAGTAAATGAAACAACTAACCAACATCTTCCCAACTCTAACCAACATTTGTACGCTGATGATTTCCAGATCTACCTATTCTTCTCTCCCACTAAGACATTAGTAGCATTTTCCAAGATTCAGGAGGACCTGGATAGAATCAGCGCCTGGGGAAATCTGAATAAACTTAAGCTAAATGCTATGAAGACGCAAGCAATAGTAATAGGTTCCGATTCCCTTATCAAATCTAATACCAACTTTCCAAGTCTAATCATTAATAATTACCCAATTACCTTCAGTTCCACTATCAAAAACCTAGGTATCACCATCGACCAATCCCTTTCCTGGAAATCCCATATTTCCCAAATCTCCCGAAGAACAATAAATACTCTTAAATTTTTCCATCGCTCCCGTCATATTCTTTCCCTATCCACTCGTAAACTCCTCGTTTCCTCACTTATTTTTCCCCACTTTGACTATTGTTGTGCGGTGTTGGATGACTGATGGAAGCCTTGATCGCTTTAAGGCTCGGCTGGTTGTAAAGAGATTTAAACAGATGGAAGGAGAAGATTTTGATGAGACCTTCAGCCCTGTAGCAAGAGATGCAACAGTAAGAGCCCTTATCAGTGCTGCTAGAAATGAAGGAATGAAGCTCTACCAATTCCATGTTTCCACAGCGTTTCTTCATGGCGAATTAAGGGAAGAAATTTATATTAACCAACTAGAAGGTTTTGAAGACAACAGTAAAAGGGTTTGCAGGTTGAGAAAAAGCCTTTATGGCCTAAAACAGGCACCGAGATGCTGGAATGATAGAATTAAAGAATTTTTACTTAAGAATGGACTTATCATTAGTATGGCTGACCTTTGCTTATTTGTGAGGAACGTGAAGGGAAATAAAATATTATTGTACTATCATTATATGTAGATTGCAGTTTCAAGTAAAGTGGAAACTATGCTGCTGATAGAAAATTTAAAGGAAGAATTTAAAATAAAGACGAAGTCTGCTGATTTCTATCTAGGTTTGCAGATACTAAGAAGCAAGGAAGGTGTCAAGATAAGTCGAAATTCATATATTAATAAATTGCTTCAAAAATTTCAGATGGAGGACTGCAGACCAGTCAGCACCCAAATTTTGAAAGATGACAGATCTGAGGAGGACGCTCCAGATGGAGGAGGTTTTCCATACCGAGAAGCTGTCGGTTTATTGATGTATATAATGACAAGCACAAGACCTGGCATATAATATGCCATAAATGTGGTGTCGAGGAAATCGGAAAACCCTACTGAAGAGGATATTGTTTAGAGTAATCACCTCCAACTAAATGTCAAGATGATCACTCCTTTAGTAGTATGTAAGTGGACTGTATGAAAAATATAACTAAATGAAATAAGGCTGGGCCAAGATAAAATAAACACATTATGGGGATAAAATTAATTATATTATAAAGAAAATTGGTACATATTTAACTTAATGGCCAGGTGTTCATTAGGACTGGGTTACTAAATTGTGCTATTGTAAATTATAACAAGTAATAACTTGTGTGGTGATCTCTGAGATGGTGAAAATGCTCTGGAAGATGAATCTGTTCTTCTCTCCTCCTCTCCTCCTCCCCTTTGGCCAGGGGGTCTTCTAAATTTTCTACTCCATGGTAAAGGGTGGTTCTACAGGAGGAACAAAAAACACAAGAGAGGCTGTCTGGCACAACCAGCCAGGACCTGCAACTTCAGTTTCATTCTCGGCCGCTAGGGGCGCTCTCTTTCTCCCTATGACCACTAGATGGCAGAGCAGTGACATTAATTTCTCTTTTCGGGAACCCGAAACATACCGCCCACCTAAATCAGCTCCGGGTGATTTACTTCCATGACGATGAAGAAAGATGATTTTGGTGATTGCAGTCTTCATGAAGGTCTTAGGTTGAAGCCTGAAAATACAAAAGAAAGATCCCTATTCACAGAGCTTGAGGGAAAAAAAATAAACGCATGACTTACTTAAAACTGAAAGTAGATTGATGTTAATTATATCAAATGTTTATGTTTCTTTATGTTTGAGTCCAAAATGAATATAAATGATATCATAAACTGCGAAAACAAAAACTGCAACTGAATCAGAAAATAATGATGAAGAGTAGAGGGCTGAGGCTATCCCCCTGTTTTACTCCTTTTGCCATCGGAAAGCTCTTCGACTCGAGACCGTTAATTCTAACAATGCCCTTTGGTGCCTGGTATGTTGATTTTATAGCGAGTAGCAAACCCTCAAGCACGTTCTTTACTCTCAGGGCGTTCCATATTTTCTCTCTAGGTACTGAGTCAAACGCAGCTTTAACATCCAGAAAAGCAAGGTATAAGCTTTTATTTCGATCCCAGGATTTCTCTATTAACATCCTGAAAGCAAAGATATGGTCTTGGGTTTGGCTTACAGGGCGAAAAGCTGCTTGTTCGTTTTCCAGATTATCTTCGACTAAAGGTCTCAGCTTCTTTTCCAGAATCGAGGTATATAATTTGTATACGACCTGTGAGGGACATTTCGGTCTATAGTTAGCGCATTCGCTTGTGCTTTCCTTCTTATTGATGGGAATTTTCTTTTCATCATACATTTTTTGGAAAAGGTTCTGCAGTATCTTAATCATCTCCCTTCCGGCGTACTTAATGAATTCTGGAGATATGTTGTCCCTTCCTGCTGCTTTTCCAAGCTTGAGCCTCTCTATGGCCACTTAAACTTCTTCTTCCCAAATAATATCCATCTTGTTCACATGCATTGGGAATCGATTGTTCAAGGCTTGCTTTTTGCTCTGCAAATATTGTGCCATAGTGCCTTTCCTATCTCTCTAGAATGCCAGCGGTATCGGTTAATAAATCTCCATTTTCATTTTTCACATTTCTAATGCTTTTACCTCTAAGACCTTTAACTTTTTTCCAGCACTTTTTTATATTATCCCTGTAATCCTGGTCAAGTTCCTTTCCAAATTTTTCTTTGACTCCCTGAAAATGGAATCCTCCTGATGGACAATAATGCTAGCAGAGAATCTTGTCTGGCATAAGCAAACCAAGCACATTGCGATTCGTCACCTGGGACTTTCATAATTTTTTATTTTATTTGTATTTAGATTGTCAAAATAAAACTAGGAAGGAAGATGTTGAAGTCATAGTATTATTTTGTCAATCCTCTTTAATGATGTATCGATTTTGAAATAACAGTAGTGTAACCTTACTTGAACTTACTTATGTTATTGGAGCCATGCGGACATGTTTGGTACAATGTTTTATTGTCAAACATAGTAAAGTTCTCGCACAGTATTTGTTTCCTTCTAGATTAATCTTAACAGAAACACCATTCTAGGTTCCACTTCAGAGGCACTCATTATTTCTCTCATCTTCGCGGTGATATTGTTGGATCTGGAAGATGTCTTCCTTCGGGGACCACCTGCCGCCTCCGTAAGCCTTCTTAAGTCGGTCTTTCACTACTGCCCAGGGGGTTTCTTCGTCGGCCTGAATCAAATTGAGTATATTTCTTTTTACCCGACAAAATAGACCAGCCTTGAGCGAATCCGCGTCATCTCTGTGTAGTAGACCATCCGCTGTCTTCACCTCGATCCGTGTTATACGGTCGCCATTTTTTATGAAATGGTTCAGTTCACCAGTCTCTCGCGTAAACTATATCCGACACAGCTTTCCTTAAACCTTGCTCGGTCGCTGCTTTTATCTTCAGTCATGTCAATGCATTTGCATGAGCTTCTGCCAGAGTATAAGTTGTTAGGGTGGTATCTGCGGTTCTGCCGGCACTTCAAGTACTGCAGGTCGTAATACACCTTCTGCCATTTAATTTTTTTTTTTTTAAATATATATATTATATTTTTAATGATTATTATTCTCTCTTGTTTTAGTTAGAAATAATTAAAAAAAAATAAGTTAAAAACAATTTTTTAAAATAAATAAATAAGAGAGCGAAAGACCAGAAATAATAAATATATAATAGTTCCGGGTTTTCAACAAATAAATCCAGGGTTTCGGCACCAATTACGTTAATTCACTTAAATAAGATATAAATAATAAATAATAAAAGTAAAAGTACATAGAAACAAGACTTACGATAACTAGAACAACACTGACTTTATTTCCTTGTTTAGACCTTTATGTATACATGATACCGGCTCGCCGCGGTCTTGAACCAATATAGCATTTCCAAGTCGATTTTAACGTTTTCCAAATCAAATGCAACCTTTTCCATTTCAAATGTAACCTTTTCCGTTTCAAATATAACCTTTTCCATTTCAAATGTAACCTTTTTCAGGAGTTTGGCCGCAGCCGTCTGCCGTTAAAGATCGTCTCTGTGTCAAAGTGGTGTATTAAAAGTTAAACTGGATTACCAACAGTGAGTTTTGTGTTGTTGTAGTTCATATTAATTAATCCGTCAACGAAGTTTTATCAAATTAGGACAGGAATTTAAGGAGTTGGGGAGAAAGAGAGAAATAGTACCAGTTAGTGAATTGTCAATCTCATATCTCTTGGAATTAGCAGGAAATTTCCGGTCAACCCCCACCGCTTGATACCTCACCTCACGGCCAGTATTAATACTAAACAGCTGTGTTTATAGACAATAACAGAAATCAACTGTCTGGCGCAATGTCGGTCACTAATGAAGACTTAATGGAGGTCATAAATAAAAATAATGAAGAATCTAAAACTACATTGTATAAAATAACGGGTATATTGGATTCATTAATGATAGAAATTTCGGACCTCAGAAAAAAAAAACTCCGAACAAGATAAAAAAAAAATTTTCTTTAGAAAACGAAATAAGGTTTTTAAAAAGAGAAAGGAAAAAGAACAATATCATATTCTTTAATGTGCCTTATTCAGACAATGAAGAAATATCGTCAAAAGTGACTATAAATAACTGCTTTCGAATAGGAAAAGGACGAGATCCAAGACTAATATTGTTATCCTTCAACAATAGCTATGTCAAACAGGCAATAATGAAAAAAAGAGATGCCTTAGCAAGGAATAATTACAGAGTAAGCCATGATAGGTCACTTGAAGATAGAGAGGAGGACAGGCGAATATTTGCTAGTATAAAGCATATAGACAGAAACGCGTCTTACAGAAGAGGGCTATTCTAAATTAGAGGCAACCTATATCGCCTAAAGGAGGTAGAGAGTATGTTAGAAACGTCTATGATAACTGATCAAGAAGACCGAAACTCCAAGTTATCATTGGAAAAAAAGAAGATAAGCGAAAAATTAAAAGAATTCGATTTCCGACCAAGATCTCGCTCCCTTGGCGGCCACCCTACAGTAACTGATTCCTGACCTGGAAAGCTGTCACAAGGCCTCCAAGATCGTCAAAGCACTAATAAAGACTCAAGACTTTATAACCGTCCACCGTCAGAAAGACTCAAACTAAAGAGTAATTTTAAATTTCCATCTAACCATACTAACAATATTTATAAGATAATATTTAACAATATCAAAGGTTATCAAAATTTACTGAATTTTAATTCCCTTTCAGACGCTAATAATATAATAGCGATATGTGTAGTAGAAACCTGGTTAACGACCGATAATTTTATAATTCCACCTTGGCTAAATAATTTCAGTCCGTTTATTAGTAATGCTGTTAAATTTTTTTTTTTTTTGTACGTATTACAGTTTGTCCCAATGGACAATAATAATATTGCTAAAGGATTCCATTCATATAATATAAACAAAAGAAATGTCAAATTACATCAAAAGAAATCAAAATAAATAAACGTATTAAACGTAAAATTAAACTAATGATGGAGTTTTGTTGACCGTTGAGAAATTAGATGAGGAAGATGGTTGGGGGTGCGGTCATAAATTAAAAACACACATTTAAAATAATTGTTATTTTAATTATGTGCCGACGTTTCGGCCTACAATGTGGGCCTTCATCAGGGCTAAAAGAAACAAGATAACAACCAATGTAATTATAGACTTAATAATGCGTTAGGTATATAATAATAATATGACAGTAATAAATTATGGGAACATAAATAAAATTAAATGTAAAATGATAATAAGATGACAATTATAAAGTATGGAAATAAGGTGCAGTTATAAAGTATGGAAATAAACAAAATTAAGATGATAGTTATAAAGTATGGAAGTAAACATAATTGAGATGATAATATTGTAATGAGAATTGTCTATTGGTTGGGCTGCAATTGTCTATCCTTTAAGGATTCTTATGAGTTTTAAGTCTCTTTGAGACTCCAGATTCAGTAGTTCATGACTCATGGGCACATCGTACCATCACTTCCTTAAAAAAATTAAACTACGTGGTGGGGCTGGTGGAGGCATACTCACGTTCATAAACAATTCAATAATAAGAAATGAAATGAAAGTTACTGTTTTGGAAAATAACCAATATATGATCATGATTACTTTTCAATTTATTAATAAAAATATATTGTTGGGAAATGTATATTTACGCTAGGACTGCGATTTTGAATAATGTCTGCTGACCATCAGTAGGATAGTATGTAATTTTCAATCTAATCATCCCAATACCAATATAATCTTGTGTGGAGACTTTAACGAGCACATTGGAGATTTAAATAAGTTAGCTGTTGGTCGTAGCAAAGGAATCTATAGGACCTCTAGTATGTAATGGAAGATGTCCATCTGACAGGCCTGGAAAATATACGTTTATTTCCAAAAACGGTAGCAGTACTATAGATGTTATTTTGATTAACGAGAATACCCTACAAGTGGTTGAAGACATGAATGAAAATTTCTGTTTTTTCTGACTTTTCGGATCACTTAGCTTGCACTTTATCTATTAGATTCCTGCCTCAAAAGCTAATAAAAATCTGTGAGCCAGTTGAATACAAAAGGTAGGACCCGGACAGAGTTAGGGATCTTCAGGTTTGTCTTAACAGCTCCAACGGAATATAATTATATTAAAAAAATAGCGATGATTTGTACAGGAATTTCGTCGTTTCGATTCATGAATCTTTAACAAACTGTGGGCTAATGGTAAGAAAAAAACAATTTTGTCGAGTTTTAAAAAATAAATGGTACGATAGTGAATGCCAGGTACTTTAAAGAATTATGCGTAAAAAATAATTACTCACAATGTTCTCTTGAAACCTACCTTACTGTCAAATATAATTACAAAGCACTCACCGATGATAAGAAATCCAGCTACCACAATATGATCACAAGTAAACTCCGAAATGTGAAAAACAGCAGTGAATTCTGGAAAGTTATTAATTTCCTCAAACCAAAACATTTTCAAACTTGTGAAATAGATATTGATTAATGAGCAGAACATTATAAAAAATTGTATAGACCAAAACTGATGCAGGAAACACTTTTCTTTTTTGTAACCCACCCATTTTTGGACCCATCAATTTCTTTAGAGCAACTTCAGCAAGTAATAAAATCAAGTAAAACTAAGAAATCCCCCGATCAGGACAACATCATATATGAAGTCTTCAAAAATTTAACCCCTGAATTAATTAACATTACATATTAAATCTCTTCAATCACATTATGGAAACTGAGAAATTACCAGATACATGTTCAAAATTAACTTAATTCTGATGCAGAAATAGGTGTCAAAACTGATGTAGATAACTACCGCGGAATTTCATTGATAAATAATATAAATAAGTTATTTACAGGAATTTCATAGGATTCAAATTTGGACGGAGAGTGAAAATCTAATCCCAGAAGAACAAGCGAAATTTCGAAAATAAAGAAGCTGCGTTGAGCAATATTTTCACTGATGTCACTGATCAATATTAATCTCTAAGTGTTAATCTCTAAGTAGTTATGTCTATGCCACGTTTTTAGATTTTAAGAAAGCGTTTGACTCAATTGGCCATGAACTGCTTTGGAAAAAGTTGTTTGATTTCGGTATCAGCGGAAAGATAGTGAGACTTCTTAAAGGATTGTATGGTACGGCGAAAATGCAAATAAAAAGTAATAGGGAGATATCGGAAGAAATAAATATCAGCTCTGGATTATTACAAGCCGAAAATTTAAGCCCGATTCTATTTATTATTTTCGTCGCAGACATAATATCATATTTTGAAAATAGCGGTGCTTCCGGTTAAACTATAGATGGCAAAAATGAAGTGTTGATACTTTTATTGGCAGACGACATTGTAATGTTAAACAATTCGTGGCATAGCACCCAAAAAAAAGCTACAAACCTTGAACGGTATTGCCTACAAAATTCATTGATTTTAAACGCTGAAAAATTACAAGTTCTGGTATTCCATAAGTCTCCACGAATGAAAAAGTTGAAGTCACTATTTTGGCAAAATAAACCCCTGGAATATGTTACAACTACCTTGGAGTGCAAAATTTTATAAGGCTGCCCAACCCTTTTTTTAGAGGTCAAATGTTGCTGCTGGAAAAGTACAGGAAATTTTGAGAAGAGGAAAAAGTGATAATTGGGAAACCAAAATGGCCCTCTTTAGTTCAATGGTCTCCTCGACTCTTCTTTATGCATCAGAAATTTGGGGCTTAAGATACTGTGAATTGATTGAATTAGCTCAAATTTATAAAGCAATTATATTCTTGGTCTAGAACAACTACTAATTATGTAGTACGATTGGAAATCGGACGTTCCCCCGTTCTAATGGCAGTTTTGAAGAAGACAATAAATTTTTGCATAAAAATATCCTCATTACCAGAGAATCGAATTCCACGAAAGTGTTTTACAAACAATTGTGGCTATGGACTCTAGACAACCTAACCTCGAATTCAACTGGATTTTTATGTGAAATATAACCGCTTCTAATTTCGTTCAAGAGTACTGCAGGGATTTTTTGGATCCAAGAATTTTAATGTGGAATAAAAAAACTATTTTGAATGGCGTATCCAATAACTTATACTCCAAAGACATTAGGAGCCTTTAATTCCAACTACAGTAAGGGTACTCACTACGTTTGCTATAGCATGCTATTTTTGCTATTGTGCTAAATCCATCAATTTTATACAGGAAATAACTGTAGAAACTCGACGGGTTTAGCAAAATAACACAAATAGCATGCTATAGCAAACGTAGTGAGTACCCCTAGTGATATATACATGCGACCGCCTGGCGCTGTATCACGGGGATATCGCTCATGTTTTAACGGCTGAAGAAGTCTGTAAGTGGTGCGGTCACCTTATTACTAACACCATACTGCATTTAATACTTAAATTTCAGTTCCTTGAGATTCATAGAAAGAGATATCTCAATAAATATATCAATGTGGCCACGGATGACTTATCGCTGGAAACAGTGTTAGATATTAAAAATCTTGAACACATAAACAATGTGTTTTGTTTTTTTATTATGAGTTTATTTGGCTCCCAGAATTGACTTGATAACCCGTAATATTAATTACTCGGGTCAATCGCAATAATTGTAGCACAAACAAAGGAATTGTTTATATGTTACATAGATGTATATGTTTATATGTTACACAGCTATATATGTTTATGTTTTACATAGCTATAAATGTTTATATGTTACATAGCTATATATGTTTATATGTTACATAGCTATATATATTTAAATGTTACATAGCTATAACGCATATTTTGTTAACCGTATGACAACTAGTTCACTATTAGGACCTTTTCACACATAGACGGCTGCCGTAAAAAGGCTTATGTGCCGTGCCGGTTGTTAATCCCCCCCCCCTTTCACACGTAACACACGGCTGCCGTCCACTTATAGTTTCTGAGATAGAGAAATGTGCCGTACACGGCAGCTGCACGGGTATATCCGGTCGCTATACGGCTATATCCGGTCGCTACACGGCTCTATACGGCAGCTACTAGTTTATCTTATATTTCTTATTTTAGTTGTTTTATATTCAGTTAAATAATGGAGCCCGAACAACTCGCATCACCCTGGTTGCATATCAAGAAAATTAAGAGGAAAAAAAAAAGTTATATTGTGTACACCCTATTAATTCAGAGTGAATGGAGTATGGGGCTTATTATTCTCGGTATATATTTTCATTATGGGTTAATTACTGATTGATGACGATAAAAAATATTACATTGTTGTTTCATTATTAAATAGTAATACGCTGTATTGGATTAGCATTGTATATATATTATATATATATATATATATATATATATATATATATATATATATATATATATATATATATATATATTTATGTATATATTAAATATAATGTATATATATTAAATATATATATACATTATATATAATTTTTGATATAGTCTCCAACAAGATGGCAGAGCGAACGGACGCCTTACAATCAGTGCTCGAAATTTTAAGATCATTGTCGACTTACCAGGTATTAAGGCGGGATCTCAAGAGAAATGTTATTTCTGCAATCAACATTTTAGAAGAATTTGTAAGTAGTAGTACTAATAGTAATGTTCCAACCAATATCTCAGTACCATGCGATGAAGCTAACGTTTTACCGAACAACAGGCCTTCTTTCTCGGACGTAACAAGACATACCGTAACTATTAACAAGCGAAATCCATCCTACAAAGCATTAATAACGCCTTTAGAATCTAATGATAAAATAGAAACTATAGAGGAATTTAAAAAACTAGTAAATCCAAAAGAGTTGGGAATACCATTCAGAAAGGTTAGACAAATGAAAACGGGTACTTTATTAGTTCAAACCGAAACACAAAATGATTTAAATAAAATAGAAAACGTCGTGAAAAATTCAAACAAGGTGTATTATAAAAAAATAGAAAAGAGAAAGCCGAGAGTAATAGTAAAAAACATAGAACCTGAAATAACCCTTACGAACATTGTTGATTATTTGGTAGCCCAAAATGTAGGAGTGGAAAAAGAAAATGTTCGTCCGGTCTTAATTCTAACTCCAAGGAGAAGTGAAGCAAGGCACGCTGTCCTGGAGGTGGATGCAGCGACCAGAGAACTCCTTCTTTATAACCGCATCAGCTTGGGGTACCAGAAGGTCCGCGTTGAAGACTATTTTAGGGTGAAAAGATGCTCAAAATGCCTTAAGTTTCACCACAGCTCCAAAGACTGGCGGGGTGAAGTCGCCTGCTCAAAATGCGGAGATAAACACCCATCGAGCGACTGCACCTCCCAGCACCTCAAGTGCATCGCCTGTGAGAGCTTCAACAAGGGCCCGAGGACCATGAGTCCCAGAAGATCGGACCACTCAGCCTACGATAAGAACTGTCCTTCCTACATCATAGAGGTACAAAAAATTGTTTCAAATACTGACTATACCATACCACTGGTCTAAATTTAATCTTTCTTTTATTTACAGACATACAATCCAAATTAAATCTAAATTTAATACAATATTTATTTGTGAAATGACATGAGACAGTTTAAATGTTTACAAATCAATGCACGACATTCTAAATACACGACAGATTTTATTAGATTTTTCACATTAAAGAATAACGTTGACATGATTTTTATTCAAGAACCTTACACACGTGGTGGGAAAGTTTTAGGTTATAATAATTATCGGGTATATCAAACATATGATGGGAAGCCTAGAGCCGCTCTTATAATATTAAACAAAGATATAGATGGCTGTTTGATAACACAATACTCAAACGCTGATATGGTTCTTGTTGAAATATCATATGGAAATTATAGGTTATTAGTAATTAGTGGATATTTTGACATCAATAGAGATATAAATACTGATCTATTAATAATGGAGACGATTCTGTCAAACTTTAAAGAAGAAAAAATTATTATTGGAATTGACTCTAATAGTCGTTCTAAATTTTGGTTCGACAATCAAACGAATGAAAGAGGGAAAATATTGGAGGCTTTTACTATTACAAAGGATTTGATTCTATTTAATCTTGAATCAGACCTGACCACATTCGAAAGTCCGAATGGCAAAAGTAATATTGATCTAACTCTTGCCAATACTACTTTTACGAAAGATTTTAGAATAAACAATTGGAAAATATCTAAAGAAACAAATTTTTCGGATCATAATTGCTTAACTTTCGAAATTGTATTAAATAATAAAAACATAGGTCTTAGTGCAAGTCCAATTCACTCTCTTTACCGCACTGATAACGCAGATTGGGAACTATTTAAAATTAATTGTCATATCAATTTGGAAAAACAATTTTTAAATTCGGGTAATAACAGCATTGAATCGGAAGAACTAGAACAGCAAATATCCAAAATTTTCAGGAAATGAAAACTGAGACTATCGCTAAGAAAATAACCATGGTTTTAATTAAAGCGAGCAATATGACATTCAAGAAAACTAGAGGGAAACATCTAAAAAATTCGCATCGGACAGTTCCATGGTGGAATGACAATCTAACCAATTTACGAAAACAAACGAACAAACTCAGAAAACTATACCAGCGGACAGTTAATGATGCACAACTTAGAGAATTAAGGAAAAACAATTATTTAGACATGAAACGGACCTACAAACGGAAATTAAAGAAAACAAAAATAGAATCATGGAAGGCTTATACTGAAAACTGTTCAGCATGGAGCTGGCCATATAAATGGGCTTCAAACAAAATTAAAAACGGAATGATTTTACAAACGATACTAACTAACAATGACAAATATACAAACGATTCAAAAGAAACACTAACTCACATACTCAATAATTTAATCCAAGACGATGACACTACTCTTGACACCTTACAACAGGGCCAAATGAGAAAAGATGTAATCATCCCACCCAATACAATCGATGATTTGCCGCTACAAGATAGAGAAATACTAGATACCATTAACAACTTGAATAACAAAAATCTCCCGGTTATGATAAGATTACCCCAATTATTGTAAAAAAGATAACTGAATTTTTTCCTCAAATCATAACTGAACTGTACAAAATTTTGTTTAAACGGAGAGAATTCCCAAATTTATGGAAAACGGCAAAATTATTATTAATTCCTAAAAAAGATCCGAATTCGTACAGGCCTCTTAGCATGTTACCAGTATTAAGTAAAGTTTTTGAAAAAATTGTCAAAGATAGATTGATGCACTTTTTATCAACAAACAACTTGTTACATAAAAAACAATTTGCTTTTAGACCACAGTCAGGAACAGATGATGCACTATGTGATTTAAATGAACAGATCACTACTTCATTAGATCAAAAGAGGAATTTGCTAGTGGTAAGCTTAGATATAAAGGGAGCATTTGACAATGCATGGTGGACAGCGATTTTAACAAATTTAAAGAAGTATAATTGCCCCATAAATATTTACGAACTCATTCAAAATTATCTAGACCACAGACAATTAATGATCCAGACTAATTCTTTCAATATTAGTAAGAAGTTGAGTAAGGGGACCCCACAAGGTTCTAGTTTGTCTCCAGTAATATGGAATATTCTAATAAACACAATTTTTGAAATAGAATTACCAGGTGACACAAATCTTATTGCTTACGCCGATGACGTATTACTGTTGGTAAAACGGAAAAACATAGAAGAGCTGGAAGCAGTTACAAACCTGGTTCTATCTCGACTAACAAGATGGGCAAACCTTCACAAACTGTCTTTTAATCCCCAAAAAACAGAATTCATTATTTTTTCGCGGAAACGGAACATACCTAAATTAAACATTTATCTAAATTCAACGAAAATAAAATATCGCGACACATTAAAATATTTAGGCGTTCTTTTTGATCGAAAACATAATTACAAGAGACATATAGACAATATTTATAACCATACTCTTCAAACTATCAACAGACTGACTATAGCAGCGAGGGTATCTTGGGGCCTAAAATCGGAGGTTCTTAAGATAATGTACGAAGGAGCTATATTACCAAAAATACTCTTTGCAGCACATGTGTGGCATAAAGCTATCCTTCGTAAAACAAATTGTATGAAACTTCGAAGACTCCAACGACTCATGGCAATGAAAATAAGTAAGGCATACCATACTACATCACATGAAGCTGCTTGCGTTTTGGCTGGAATAATTCCAATAGAGTTGAAAATACAAGAGACTGTAGAACTTTTTAACATTAAAAAAAGACAAACAGACTTTAAAAATATTTCGCATGACAGAATAGATCTCCCAATTGAATGCAAAAAATGGATTCATCCTGCAATACACGCGAATTCAAATACAAGGACAGAAACACAGGAGCAAACTAACTCAAATATAAAGACAGAAATATTTACAGACGGGAGTAAGGATGGAGAGAACGTAGGATGTGCTTGGTTGTTAATCGACAAACATGGGAAACTGATTGAAGCTCAATGTAAGTTGGGGTCAGAATGCTCGAACAACCAGGCGGAGAAGCTAGCTGTTCTAAGAGCAACAGAATATCTCCTCGATAATATTACTGACACATTTACAGACATAACTATCTACACTGACAACATGAACGTTATACACTCCATCCAAAATTCGAAAATTCATGACGGACTAACCGAGGAAATCCGAATTAATTTGACGAATCTACATACTCAAAATAAAAACATTAACATTATGTGGGTTAAGGGACACTCAGGAGTAGAAGGCAACGAACGTGCGGACACCCTAGCAAAGATAGCGGCTCAGAGTGACCTTCCAATATCGTACAATAAGTTTCCCATATCCTACATCAAAGGGGAGATGAGGAAAGAGACGGTAGTCAAATGGAATCGTTCCTGGACTGCTTCGCTGAAGTCACCAAGCCTTCATAGATTTGTTCCCTATATTACACTAAACAACTACAAACACATACTAAGTAGTAATTACAAGGTGACACAATTTCTGACTGAACATGGACAAACAAAACAATACTTAAAACGCTTTAGCATACTACAAGACGACAAATGTCCATACGATGGTAACATACATAATTTTCGACACCTACTATTCGACTGTAAGAAATTAGACAACATTCGAGCATAACTTATTCAGGACGTTATATTAGATCACGGGACTTGGCCAGAAACAGAACAGAGACTGATGACAAAATTTAAAAAGTATTTTATAAATTTCGTTAACAAAATAGACTTCAACCAACTTAATACTGATTGTAGGAAGGCAGTTCAGTCTATGTAATTCTTGTTGTGCTAAATTCATTATTTTTTTTTGTTTGTATATATTTAGTTGCTTTATTCTAATTTTGAAAAATATTGAAAGGTGTAATTAACATTATTTATAAGCTATTTTCTTTTGTTAGTTATTTTAGATTGATGCTAAATTAATCTTATTTTTGTTATTCTTCGATATATATAATGTTTAAAATGAAGATCAAAATAATGTAAACTTAATAATTTGTGAAATATAACATAGATTACGTGTAGTGTGCCTAAAAATAGGCATGGAACATGTATATAAACAAAAAATTAATAAACTCTCCTTCTTTGGGGTTACCATAGGAGGAAAAGATAAAAAAAAAAAAAAAAAAAAAATATATTAAATATATATATTATATATATATATATATATTTAATATATATACATTATATTTAATATATACATAAATATATATATATATATATATATATATATATATATATATATATATATATATATATAAGTTTGTGTTGTTCTCAGGTTTCAGTCAATGAATAAACAATTAACAAAAAAACAGAACATAGAAAATAAATACAGGATGGAGCTCAAAAAAGGTATGGATAGATTTAAAAAAAACATTTTAAACTTAGAAATAAAAAGTGCTATATCTAAAGTTAGAATTTTAATTCGTGAAATTAACAATCATAAAGTAGAAACCGTGTAAAATTAGTCACAGTTTTTTCAATTATATAAATAAAACATATGAACAACAATTTAGCCAAATAAAAGAAACCCAAATAAATAAAATAATAAAAATATCAGCATTATAACACAACAATATCGGGAATGAAAAATGGTTTATAAACCTCACTAATATAGAGTTTCCGTCTGAAATGAACAGTTTTTATCTCTTGGCCCCAAACATTCCATAGATTGTGATCCCAAACATGTGCCAATAACTACAATTATTAGTGATATTGAGTATATTATACAAAACAACATTGAAGAAAACAAACGAGATGAAATGAGAGGTAAATGTGTAAACATAATTACAAATTATAAAAATAACAGAAACTACAATAATAGGAATTCGGACACCCAAAAAATATATAAAACCACAAAAGAGTTTTTAAAAACTAATCCGGACATAATAATCACAAAAACGGACAAAAAAAACCAAACAGTTGCTATCGATAAAAATGATTATATCACTAAGACCAACTTACTGTTAACAGATACTAATACATATAAAAAAAATCGGTTCAAATCCTACTTATAAATTAATGACAGACACCAATAAAGCCCTAAGTACAATAAAAAAACTTAAATACATAGACATCAAAACGTATCAGAAACTCATCACGAATTCCCCAACATCCCCTAAATTATATTCAGTTATAAAAAACCACAAACCGGGAAACCCAGTGAGACCCATAGTATCATTTATTAATTCCCCTACATACGAACTTTCCAAATATTTAGCCAATATTTTAAAATCTCTGTCTACTAACAAATATAATGTTAAAGATTCTTTTGAATTCCACGGAAATTACCCAAATCCATGTGCCTAAAGGTTATAAACTAATTTCATTAGACGCCTCCTCTCTATTTACTAATATTTGTATTCTGAAAATTAAAGAAATAATTGAAAAGAAGTGGCACAAAATCGAAACACACACAACCATCCCCAAAAACTAATTTCTGTAACTCCTCACCCTCTGTACGGATAGAGGATATTTCCAATTTAATGATAACTTTTATGTTCAAAAGTATGGCTGCCCCATGGGATCCCTATCGCTCCAATTCTGGCAGACATTTACTTAGAAGAATTACTCGATACAGTTATTCCCAAAATCCCATTCAATATTCCGTTTTTATTTAAATTTGTAGACGACATCATAACCGCAATACCCACAGAAAATAATGAAGAAGATATTATTTTAACTGAATTTAACAAATATTCACACAGACTGACAATTACGATTGAATATGAAACTAACAATAAATTACCATTTTTAGACATACTCTTAATTCACAAACAAAACGGGGAAATAGAAACCAAGTGGTGGCAAAAGCCTATTCATTCCGGTAGATACATCCACTATAAAAGTCAATGTACTAACAGGTATAAAATCAACACAGCAAACAAAATTTAATAGATCGAGCGAGAAAATTAACCTAAAACAAATACCAAAAAATCGCGGAAAATAAAGTAGTTTACCTTCTTTTAGAAAATGATTATCTACACAAACTTATATGTAAACTACTAAAACGTCACGAAAACAACCACAGAATGAGAACAGCACCAAAGTATATTACACTATCCCATACATACCCACACTTTCCGAAAAACTTGCAAAAGCACTTAAAATTAACAGAAATAATAGTGATTCTGCCATTACGTACAAAAATATAAATACTTTATCAAAATTATTTACAAAAACTAAAGATTCCGACAAATTAGACCTTCAATCAAATGTAGTATACGGAATACCTTGTGAAGACAAATGCGGAAAGTCTAATTTTGAGACATCTGAACAATATTTAAAAAGAAGAGTATACCAACACAAATATAGCTGCACTTCAATTAAAAAAGACCCAAATAAACCTGAGCAAACTGCCCTCACTACTCATTTTTGTTTTTCCACTGTTAAGGCATGATTATGAGAACAATAAATTCTCGAAACGTCGCATAGATAAAATTGTTTATTCATTGACTGAAACTTGAGAACAAACAAACTTAAATTATCAACAGTCGTGAACTGATCAAACAATATATATTGGGTTGATGCAAAATTAATGCAGGTTTCCTCTATTGCAATATCTTAATTCCAATTGTGTAAACAAAGCTAATCCTAACATTGATCATTATTATACCAAAACAAATCTTATCTAATACCCTCTCTTTCACCATGAATTTGTTTAGTAAAATCGTTTTGTTCAGTGTGTTCAAAGGTCTTGAATCGAAAATGTCAAAGTGCGATTTTCTTCAAATTTATTTTTACGAATTTAAATTAGGGCGCAGCGCTGCGCAAACGGCTCGTAATATTAATGAAGTGTGGGGTCAGGGGGCTATTAATGAGTGCACGGTGCAGCGTTGGTTCCAGAAGTTTCGCAGAGGAGATTTCGACCTCGAAGACAAGGAAGGTCGGGGCCGTCATCTTGCTCTGGACAACGACCAGCTGAGGTCAAAAGTGGAAGAAGACCCAACCAAAACCACACGAGAAATGGCGGCGGAACTCGGAACTCAAAAATTGCAACGTCTTTGCCCAGCATTGATGAATCGGAAGGGGCCGATCCTGCTCCACGATAACGCCAGACCACACGTTGCACAACCAACGCTTCGACGACTGCACGAGTTGGGCTACGAAGTTCTCCAACATCCGCCTTATTCACCTGACCTCTCTCCTACAGACTTCCACTTTTTCAGGCATCTGGACAACTTTTTGAGGGAGAAAAATTTTCAAAACCAGGACGACATTGAAAATTCTTTTCGTGATTTCATTGAGTCCAGGGATTCAGATTTTTTTTCTGGTGGAATAAGAAAGCTTGTTGAACGTTGGCAAAAGTGATCCCAAACATGTGCCAATAACTACAATTATTAGTGATATTGAGTATATTATACAAAACAACATTGAAGAAAACAAACGAGATGAAATGAGAGGTAAATGTGTAAACATAATTACAAATTATAAAAATAACAGAAACTACAATAATAGGAATTCGGACACCCAAAAAATATATAAAACCACAAAAGAGTTTTTAAAAACTAATCCGGACATAATAATCACAAAAACGGACAAAAAAAACCAAACAGTTGCTATCGATAAAAATGATTATATCACTAAGACCAACTTACTGTTAACAGATACTAATACATATAAAAAAAATCGGTTCAAATCCTACTTATAAATTAATGACAGACACCAATAAAGCCCTAAGTACAATAAAAAAACTTAAATACATAGACATCAAAACGTATCAGAAACTCATCACGAATTCCCCAACATCCCCTAAATTATATTCAGTTATAAAAAACCACAAACCGGGAAACCCAGTGAGACCCATAGTATCATTTATTAATTCCCCTACATACGAACTTTCCAAATATTTAGCCAATATTTTAAAATCTCTGTCTACTAACAAATATAATGTTAAAGATTCTTTTGAATTCCACGGAAATTACCCAAATCCATGTGCCTAAAGGTTATAAACTAATTTCATTAGACGCCTCCTCTCTATTTACTAATATTTGTATTCTGAAAATTAAAGAAATAATTGAAAAGAAGTGGCACAAAATCGAAACACACACAACCATCCCCAAAAACTAATTTCTGTAACTCCTCACCCTCTGTACGGATAGAGGATATTTCCAATTTAATGATAACTTTTATGTTCAAAAGTATGGCTGCCCCATGGGATCCCCTATCGCTCCAATTCTGGCAGACATTTACTTAGAAGAATTACTCGATACAGTTATTCCCAAAATCCCATTCAATATTCCGTTTTTATTTAAATTTGTAGACGACATCATAACCGCAATACCCACAGAAAATAATGAAGAAGATATTATTTTAACTGAATTTAACAAATATTCACACAGACTGACAATTACGATTGAATATGAAACTAACAATAAATTACCATTTTTAGACATACTCTTAATTCACAAACAAAACGGGGAAATAGAAACCAAGTGGTGGCAAAAGCCTATTCATTCCGGTAGATACATCCACTATAAAAGTCAATGTACTAACAGGTATAAAATCAACACAGCAAACAAAATTTAATAGATCGAGCGAGAAAATTAACCTAAAACAAATACCAAAAAATCGCGGAAAATAAAGTAGTTTACCTTCTTTTAGAAAATGATTATCTACACAAACTTATATGTAAACTACTAAAACGTCACGAAAACAACCACAGAATGAGAACAGCACCAAAGTATATTACACTATCCCATACATACCCACACTTTCCGAAAAACTTGCAAAAGCACTTAAAATTAACAGAAATAATAGTGATTCTGCCATTACGTACAAAAATATAAATACTTTATCAAAATTATTTACAAAAACTAAAGATTCCGACAAATTAGACCTTCAATCAAATGTAGTATACGGAATACCTTGTGAAGACAAATGCGGAAAGTCTAATTTTGAGACATCTGAACAATATTTAAAAAGAAGAGTATACCAACACAAATATAGCTGCACTTCAATTAAAAAAGACCCAAATAAACCTGAGCAAACTGCCCTCACTACTCATTTTTGTTTTTCCACTGTTAAGGCATGATTATGAGAACAATAAATTCTCGAAACGTCGCATAGATAAAATTGTTTATTCATTGACTGAAACTTGAGAACAAACAAACTTAAATTATCAACAGTCGTGAACTGATCAAACAATATATATTGGGTTGATGCAAAATTAATGCAGGTTTCCTCTATTGCAATATCTTAATTCCAATTGTGTAAACAAAGCTAATCCTAACATTGATCATTATTATACCAAAACAAATCTTATCTAATACCCTCTCTTTCACCATGAATTTGTTTAGTAAAATCGTTTTGTTCAGTGTGTTCAAAGGTCTTGAATCGAAAATGTCAAAGTGCGATTTTCTTCAAATTTATTTTTACGAATTTAAATTAGGGCGCAGCGCTGCGCAAACGGCTCGTAATATTAATGAAGTGTGGGGTCAGGGGGCTATTAATGAGTGCACGGTGCAGCGTTGGTTCCAGAAGTTTCGCAGAGGAGATTTCGACCTCGAAGACAAGGAAGGTCGGGGCCGTCATCTTGCTCTGGACAACGACCAGCTGAGGTCAAAAGTGGAAGAAGACCCAACCAAAACCACACGAGAAATGGCGGCGGAACTCGGAACTCAAAAATTGCAACGTCTTTGCCCAGCATTGATGAATCGGAAGGGGCCGATCCTGCTCCACGATAACGCCAGACCACACGTTGCACAACCAACGCTTCGACGACTGCACGAGTTGGGCTACGAAGTTCTCCAACATCCGCCTTATTCACCTGACCTCTCTCCTACAGACTTCCACTTTTTCAGGCATCTGGACAACTTTTTGAGGGAGAAAAATTTTCAAAACCAGGACGACATTGAAAATTCTTTTCGTGATTTCATTGAGTCCAGGGATTCAGATTTTTTTTCTGGTGGAATAAGAAAGCTTGTTGAACGTTGGCAAAAGTGCATTGATTCAGATGGAAATTATTTTGATTAAATATATATGGTTAAAGTAAAGATATGGCGTATTTACAATACCTACTAAAAACCTGAATTAATTTTGCATCAACCCAATATATATATATATATATATATATATATATATATATATATATATATATATATTATATATATATATATATATATATATATAATATATATATATATATATATAATATATATATATAATATATATATATATAAATAATAATATAATATAATATATCAATATAAATAGTAATTTGAAACATAAAATATTTTAAAGTTAGTATGATTATACTAACCTTAACATATAATAATAATCTTTAAAATTTAATATAATTGTCTTGAATAACGATTGCATTGATAGAGTAGCTCTAAAAGAAATAGTACGAAGAGCGAAAATAAAAGAACGTGCAGTTAGGTATTTAAGGTTTTTTCATATCTACTCAACAAAAGGACCTCTTAATACCTTTAATTCTGTTTACTTTGAGAATTAATTATCTTTTTCTCAATCCTGGTGAAAAAAAATTTGATAAGTATAAAATATGAAACAATTTGTAGTTAACTAAAAAAGGAATATTTCCCCGCGTTGAAAACTAATCTCACAGTTTTCAGCTATAAAAGAATATGGATTATTAACATATTTGAATTATTTATAAAAAGGGATAATAAACTTCAAATAATAAGTAAAAGTTTACTTCACTGAGTTTAGCAAATAATGAATGACTAAGTTTTATGCTTATTAAATTTCTTGCATTGCGGGATATTAATTCATTCATTTATAGAATTTGTTTTTATGTACAATTTTTCTTTAAGTTGGTTTTCATCTATTATTTTTTTATTTGTTAAACATTTATTAAATATTTTAATTCGATAAAAACTATAACTTAGATTATATAAAATATACGAGTGAACAAAAAAGTTGAAAAGTATATTTTTATAAGAATATGGTCCTATTTCAACGACCGTTTGGCCGGCTGATTCACACATACACGGCTGCCATCCAAACGGTTTATATTCCTTGGCTTATCAGCCGGCCAAACGGTCGTTCAAATAGGAACATAGTTAGCGCATTCCACATACACGGCTGCCGTCCAAACTCTTTATAATCCTAGGCTTATCAGCCGGCCAAACGGTCGTTCAAATAGGAACATAGTTAGCGGATTCACACCTACACGGCTGACGTCCAAACATTTTATATTCCTAGGCTTATCAGCCGGCCAAACGGTCGTTGAAATAGGAACATAGTTAGCGCATTCCACATACACGGCTGCCGTCCAAACTCTTTATAATCCCAGGCTTATCAGCCGGCCAAACGGTCGTTCAAATAGGAACATAGTTAGCGGATTCACACCTACACGGCTGACGTCCAAACATTTTATATTCCTAGGCTTATCAGCCGGCCAAACGGTCGTTGAAATAGGAACATAGTTAACGCATTAACACATACACGGCTTCCGTCCAAACATTTTATATTCCTAGGCTTATCAGCCGGCCAAACGGTCGTTGAAATAGGAACATAGTTAACGCATTAACACATACTCGGCTGCCGTCCAAAGATTTTATATTCCTAGGCTTATCAGCCGGCCAAACGGTCGTTGAAATAGGAACATAGTTAACGCATTAACACATACACGGCTGCCGTCCAAACTCTTTATAATCCTAGGCTTATCAGCCGGCCAAACGGTCGTTCAAATAGAAACATAGTTAACGCATTAACACATACACGGCTGCCGTCCAAACTCTTTATAATCCTAGGCTTATCAGCCGGCCAAACGGTCGTTGAAATAGGAACATAGTTAGCGCATTCACACGTACACGGCTGCCGTCCAAACGGTTTATATTCCTAGGCTTATCAGCCGGCCAAACAGTCGTTCAAATAGGAACATAGTTAGCGCATTAACACATACACGGCTTCCGTCCAAACGGTTTATATTCTTAGGCTTATCAGCCGGCCAAACGGTCGTTGAAATTGGAACATATTTGGCGGATTCACACCTACACGGCTGCCTTCCAAACATTTTATATTCCTAGGCTTATCAGCCGGCCAAACGGTCGTTGAATTAGGAACATAGTTAGCGCATTCCACATACACGGCTGCCGTCCAAACTCTTTATAATCCTAGGCTTATCAGCCGGCCAAACGGTCGTTCAAATAGAAACATAGTTAACGCATTAACACATACACGGCTGCCGTCCAAACTCTTTATAATCCTAGGCTTATCAGCCGGCCAAACGGTCGTTCAAATAGAAACATAGTTAACGCATTAACACATACACGGCTGCCGTCCAAACTCTTTATAATCCTAGGCTTATCAGCCGGCCAAACGGTCGTTCAAATAGGAACATAGTTAGCGCATTCACACCTACACGGCTGCCGTCCAAACATTTTATATTCCTAGGCTTATCAGCCGGCCAAACGGTCGTTGAAATAGGAACATAGTTAACGCATTAACACATACACGGCTTCCGTCCAAACATTTTATATTCCTAGGCTTATCAGCCGGCCAAACGGTCGTTGAAATAGGAACATAGTTAGCGCATTCACACATACACGGCTGCCGTCCAAACTCTTTATAATCCTAGGCTTATCAGCCGGCCAAACGGTCGTTCAAATAGGAACATAGTTAGCGCATTCACACGTACACGGCTGCCGTCCAAACGGTTTATATTCCTAGGCTTATCAGCCGGCCAAACGGTCGTTCAAATAGGAACATAGTTAGCGCATTAACACATACACGGCTTCCGTCCAAACGGTTTATATTCTTAGGCTTATCAGCCGGCCAAACGGTCGTTGAAATTGGAACATATTTGGCGGATTCACACCTACACGGCTGCCTTCCAAACATTTTATATTCCTAGGCTTATCAGCCGGCCAAACGGTCGTTGAAATAGGAACATAGTTAGCGCATTCCACATACACGGCTGCCGTCCAAACTCTTTATATACTTATGCTTATCAGCCGGCCAAACGGTCGTTCAAATAGAAACATAGTTAACGCATTAACACATACACGGCTGCCGTCCAAACTCTTTATAATCCTAGGCTTATCAGCCGGCCAAACGGTCGTTCAAATAGAAACATAGTTAACGCATTAACACATACACGGCTGCCGTCCAAACTCGTTATAATCCCAGGCTTATCAGCCGGCCAAACAGTCGTTCAAATAGGAACATAGTTAGCGCATTCACACCTACACGGCTGCCGTCCAAACATTTTATATTCCTAGGCTTATCAGCCGGCCAAACGGTCGTTGAAATAGGAACATAGTTAACGCATTAACACATACACGGCTTCCGTCAAAACATTTTATATTCCTAGGCTTATCAGCCGGCCAAACGGTCGTTGAAATAGGAACATAATTAGCGCATTCACACATACACGGCTGCCGTCCAAACTCTTTATAATCCTAGGCTTATCAGCCGGCCAAACGGTCGTTCAAATAGGAACATAGTTAGCGCATTCACACGTACACGGCTGCCGTCCAAACGGTTTATATTCCTAGGCTTATCAGCCGGCCAAACGGTCGTTCAAATAGGAACATAGTTAGCGCATTAACACATACACGGCTTCCGTCCAAACGGTATATATTCTTAGGCTTATCAGCCGGCCAAACGGTCGTTGAAATTGGAACATATTTGGCGGATTCACACCTACACGGCTGCCTTCCAAACATTTTATATTCCTAGGCTTATCAGCCGGCCAAACGGTCGTTGAAATAGGAACATAGTTAGCGCATTAACACATACACGGCTTCCGTCCAAACGGTTTATATTCTTAGGCTTATCAGCCGGCCAAACGGTCGTTGAAATTGGAACATATTTGGCGCATTCACACCTACACGGCTGCCGTCCAAACATTTTATATTCCTAGGCTTATCAGCCGGCCAAACGGTCGTTGAAATTGGAACATATTTGGCGCATTCACACCTACACGGCAGCCGTCCAAACATTTTATATTCCTAGGCTTATCAGCCGGCCAAACGGTCGTTAAAATAGGAACATAGTTAGCGCATTCACACATACACGGCTGCCGTCCAAACTCTTTATAATCCTAGGCTTATCAGCCGGCCAAATGGTCGTTCAAATAGGAACATAGTTAGCGCATTAACACATACACGGCTTCCGTCCAAACGGTTTATATTCTTAGGCTTATCAGCCGGCCAAACGGTCGTTGTAATTGGAACATATTTGGCGGATTCACACCTACACGGCTGCCTTCCAAACATTTTATATTCCTAGGCTTATCAGCCGGCCAAACGGTCGTTCAAATAGGAACATAGTTAACGCATTAACACATACACGGCTTCCGTCCAAACGGTTTATATTCTTAGGCTTATCAGCCGGCCAAATGGTCGTTGAAATTGGAACATATTTGGCGCATTCACACCTACTCGGCTGCCGTCCAAACATTTTATATTCCTATGCTTATCAGCCGGCCAAACGGTCGTTGAAATTGGAACATATTTGGCGCATTCACACCTACACGGCTGCCGTCCAAACATTTTATATTCCTAGGCTTATCAGCCGGCCAAACGGTCGTTGAAATAGGAACATAGTTAGCGCATTCACACATACACGGCTGCCGTCCAAACTCTTTATAATCCTAGGCTTATCAGCCGGCCAAACGGTTGTTGAAATTGAAACATAGTTAGCGCATTAACACATACACGGCTTCCGTCCAAACGGTTTATATTCTTAGGCTTATCAGCCGGCCAAACGGTCGTTGAAATTGGAACATATTTGGCGGATTCACACCTACACGGCTGCCTTCCAAACATTTTATATTCCTAGGCTTATCAGCCGGCCAAACGGTCGTTGAAATAGGAACATAGTTAGCGCATTCACACATACACGGCTGCCGTCCAAACGGTTTATAATCCTAGGCTTCTCAGCCGGCCAAACGGTCGTTCAAATAGGAACATAGTTAGCGCATTCACACATACACGGCTGTCGTCCAAACTCTTTATAATCCTAGGCTCATCAGCCGGCCAAACGGTCGTTCAAATAGGAACATAGTTAGCGCATTAACACATACACGGCTTCCGTCCAAACGGTTTATATTCCTAGACTTATCAGCCGGCCAAACGCGTCGTTGAAATTGGAACATATTTGGCGCATTCACACATACACGGCTGCCGTCCGAACTGTTTATAATCCTAGGCTTATCAGCCGGCCAAACGGTCGTAGAAATAGGAACATAGTTAGCGCATTCACACATACACGGCTTCCGTCCAAACGGTTTATATTCCTAGACTTATCAGCCGGCCAAACGGTCGTTGAAATTGGAACATATTTGGCGCATTCCACACATACACGGCTGCCGTCCGAACTGTTTATAATCCTAGGCTTATCAGCCGGCCAAACGGTCGTAGAAATGGGAACATAGTTAGCGCATTTACACATACACGGCTGCCGTCTAAACTGTTTATATTCCTAGGCTTATCAGCCGGCCAAACGGTCGTTGAAATAGGAACATAGTTAGCGCATTAACACATACACGGCTTCCGTCCAAACGGTTTATATTCTTAGGCTTATTAGCCGGCCAAACGGTTGTTGAAATTGAAACATATTTGGCGGATTCACACCTACACGGCTGCCTTCCAAACATTTTATATTCCTAGGCTTATCAGCCGGCCAAACGGTCGTTGAAGTAGGAACATAGTTAACGCATTAACACATACACGGCTTCCGTCCAAACGGTTTATATTTCTAGGCTTATCAGCCGGCCAAACGGTCGTTGAAATTGGAACATATTTGGCGCATTCACACCTACACGGCTACCGTCCAAACGGTTTATATTCCTAGACTTATCAGCCGGCCAAACGGTCGTTGAAATTGGAACATATTTGGCGCATTCACACATACACGGCTGCCGTCCGAACTGTTTATAATCCTAGGCTTATCAGCCGGCCAAACGGTCGTAGAAATAGGAACATAGTTAGCGCATTCACACATACACGGCTTCCGTCCAAACGGTTTATATTCCTAGACTTATCAGCCGGCCAAACGGTCGTTGAAATTGGAACATATTTGGCGCATTCACACATACACGGCTGCCGTCCGAACTGTTTATAATCCTAGGCTTATCAGCCGGCCAAACGGTCGTAGAAATAGGAACATAGTTAGCGCATTCACACATACACGGCTGCCGTCTAAACTGTTTATATTCCTAGGCTTATCAGCCGGCCAAACGGTCGTTGAAATAGGAACATAGTTAGCGCATTCACACATACACGGCTGCCGTCCAAACTCTTTATAATCCTAGGCTTATCAGCCGGCCAAACGGTCGTTCAAATAGGAACATAGTTAGCGCATTCACACGTACACGGCTGCCGTCCAAACGGTTTATATTCCTCGGCTTATCAGCCGGCCAAACGTTCATAATAATCAAATCCACATAATTTGTGTCACAATATTTTCTAAGATGTCCCAGTAAGCAATTATTAATACTAATATAATATATATATATATATATATATATATATATATATATATATATATATATATATATATATATATATATATATATATATATATATATGCACATACATATGGCATAGATATAAACACATACATTAATGATCATAGCATAAATATAAATGAATAGTTTAATACTAATTGCTTACTGGGACATCTTAAAAAATAGTGTGATCCAAACTATGTATTATATATATATATATATATATAATTATTTTGTTCTTCCTTTCATGGTAACCCCACATAAGGACCGATTATTATAACATCATGTACCATACCTTAATGGTATACTATTTACATGAATGATAATATGATTACATTAATTTACATATAGAAGTAGTATAACATTTAACAATTATTACAGAATAATGTTTCAAATGATAGAACAAAATAAATAAAGCAACTAACATTGAATATAACAAATTTAAAATAAAATTTTAGTCAACAGAAGAGAATTACCTACGCTGCCCATCTTTAGTCAGTGATTCGAAGTCAATGTCTTTAATGAATTTAAGTAAGTCTGTCTAGAATTTAGAGAACAAATTTTGTTCCGTCTATGGCCATTTTCCGTTTTTAAGTATTATATATTATTAATTAAATGAAATCTTTGTCTGTAAAATGTTTTGCAGTCATAAAGAATATGTTTAAAATTTTGAATTAGTCCGTCTTCGTCACATAAGTCTTTTTGTATTATGTTAAATCGTTTGAGATAATGTTTTGTGTTTCCGTGTTCTGTGATTAGTTGTGTTAGTTTATAATTATTACTGTGTACAGATGCATAGTCGTGTAATGTTATGTTTGGTATAAATCTATGTAAACATGAAGACTTGGTAGAGGTCACCCACATCTGGTCCCATCTTGCAACAAAATTAGATGCCATGTCCCTCCTGACATAGGATAGAGGTGCTTTATCGTAGGAAGGCAACATATTACTGGAAGCAGCTTCTTTGGCTAGTAGATCTGCCCGTTCGTTACCCTCGATCCCGGCGTGCGCCTTTACCCACTTTAGAGTTACTCTTTTCCCCATTTGTTTAAGATGTAATATGTTTTGCCTAATTTGGTCTGTCAAATGGTCATGTATGTGTACATTGTTGATAGAGTCAATTAAAGTTTTGTTGTCTGTACGTTTAGTGATACGTGCGTTGGTTTGCCAAGGTTTATTTGTCATGTACTCAGTCACTTTCAGTACAGTGAATTTTTCAGCTTGGTTGTTAGAACAATACGATTCTAACTTGTATTGATGTTGGACATTGATACCAGCTGTAGTTTGGAACCACCACGCACAACCAACATTATCGGTGTACTTACTTCCGTCAGTGTAAACGTCAGTGTTCTCGGTAATAAGAGTATTACACTATCGTGTTGTCCATAAAGTAGTTGCTGGGTGTATCCAGAACTTGCAGTCTGGTAATCTTTCAATTTTATCCAGCGGTATGTCTTTGTAGCCTGTCTTATGTCTAATAATATTAAATAAAATTGTTCGTTCTTCAATTTTCAGTTGGATGGGTAACAGTCCTGCTAATAGTATCGCGGCCTCATATGATAGCGTAGGGTAGCCCTTGCATATTTTTATCGAAATCAACCTTTGAAGCCTCTGAAACTTCATCAGTTTTATATAAATATATATATCAATTCCAAGTCAGTTGTAACCTTTTCCAAGTCAAATGTAACTTTTTCCATTTCAAATGTTACCTTTTCCATTTCAAATGTAACCTTTTTCAAAGAAATTGTAACCCTTTTCTTCACTTCTAGCCTTAAATATTCCGTGATTTTAATTTTTTATTGAAAAATAATTAGTTTAATTAAAATTGTGACTTTTTAAAATAATTTTAGCATATCCAATTTTTTTTTGTTTTTTAGATATTTGATATCAAGTTCTGTTTTCTACGAGCTAATATTCAAAAAAATAATTATCCTCTATTTAGTTTTAAGATAGTTATTGATTATGTTTTTTTAGAGGGGAGGGGTAGTTTTTGGGAATAATTAATGTGTTTTCGGGTATTATAATTACGATTATCGAGCTGTATTTTTTATCGCTCGCGTGCATGTAAACTCGCATTTACTTTTAATGTTTTTATTGACATAGGAGCTGATAATTGAGTTTTCGGGTCTTATAGTTACGTTTCATTGCTCCTGCGCATTTTAACTCGAACTTACTTTTAATATTTTTTACTGTCATAAGGGTTTGTAATTGTGTTTTCGGGTCTTGTGATTACGTTTTACAACTGTGTTTTTTATCGCTTATTTTAACTAAAATTTACTTTTATGTTTTTTATAGATATAGGGGTTGATAATTGTGTTTTCGGGTCCTATAATTACGTGTTTTGAGTTTTATTACTTTCATTTACTATATATAGTAAGGGAAAGTATTGCGATCGTGAAAATTTTAGGCTTCCAGTTTTCGACGGAAATACATGTGTGGTAAGCCTAGCGCAAAAATTATTTGTTGTACGGAAATGATATTTCATATTTAGGACTACTATACGCCCGAGATGTTACAGCAACTTTTTCACTAAAATCAGCTGACCGGAAGTATTACTTTAGCCCATGCATTTAACATATTTTTAGGATTTTCTCAAAAACAACTCCAACGATTTTGATTAAACTCTCTATATCAATGTAAAATTTAATGGGCTTTATGACCTAGATGATATAGGTTTTATTCTGATTGAAATAGTCTGACAGAGCTTAAATGCGGATATTTTAAATTTTCTTCCTCTAAAGTATCTTTAATTTTCCAGATTTAAAAAAAATAGACACATTATCTTTTAGTTATAGCTCCTATAACTTCTATTGTAGACAATGGAAGAGGGAGTTGGCGACCTTCCGTTCCCAATCCTTTAATTCCTACCTCTTCTCTCTATCAGCTCGTGATAATTCCCTGTGGAATGTCACGAAAAAGATCCTAAAATACCATCAAGTTTCCCATCCTCTCCGACGTGGTGATGACTTCTGGGCTTTTAATAACACTTCATCCTACAGGCCTATTAGTCTACTCCCCATCCTCTCAAAAATCTTCGAAAGGCTTCTTCTTTAACGTATCCTACCCATATTGGAATCTCAAAATCTTCCTTCCCATCAGTTTGGATTCCGTCCTCAGCTTTCCACAGTTCATCAGGGGCTCCGAGTTGTAGACCATATTTCTTCAGCTCTTGAATGCAAAGAGTATTGTTCTGGTGCGTTTCTGGACATTGCGCAAGCTTTTGACTGGGTATGGCACACTGGATTACTCTCCAAGCTGAAAACCCATTTACCCCAGTCTCTATACCTCATTCTCCGATCCTATCTCTCAAACCGAAACATGTAACGTAAGGTTATTTATTGTATAGTTGAAAACATGTTGAAAATGTGGTCAGAGGTTCTCTCAACCAGACTCTTTTTTTCCCTAACCTAAATACGGTTTTTTATTTATTGGTTAATGCCTTTACGGCAAAGGGTCATTGCCAGTCTATTGGTTTTTTATTTTCTTCACCCTATTGTAAAAAAAATTTAATTTGTTTTCTATTTATAAAGGGATTTTTTTCCTGATTATGAGTCATAAAATATTTCCTCAGAAGTTTGTCACATATTTAGATTCTTTTAATAGGCTCATACAGTTGACACTAACACTAACTGTTGGTAAAATGTCGTAAAGATGTGCTACGCTCAATACCCGTGTATGTATTTTCAGCATTGACCACTTTATATGCTAGAGAAGTAATACATTGAAAATACATAAAAATCAGTTAGTAGATCATAGCCCTTGAAGATCTATGTCGGTACAGTACTGAAATTCCTAATGCCTAGTTCTTAAGGGGCTTCATATTACTTCTTATCTTTGAAAAAAAGTTAATGTTCAATTTTCTTGAGGATTAAGTAAATTTGATTTCAATATTAATTTTTAGAACAAGAAAAATATACCTAACGGATAATATATTTTAATTTAAAAATACATATATAATTTATATATGGGTCAATCCATTTCAAAACATCCAAATTTCATTAATTTTGCCGCTCGACATTCTTGATTTCGTGATTTTTTGACCAGCTATTCTCTATTCTTTCGTGAATATAAAACTATAAATAAAAAAAAAAATCTGAAAAATACTTTTAAAGATGCAGCTGTTTTAAGTCAGCTTTACGAGCAAAAACATCATTAACAAGGGAAATCTTTCTAATTCCTGTAATCATATCGAAACTAAAATTAACAATAAGATAAGGACATGTTTGTATTCTTTGTCCCAATGACTCATTACCTAAATAGTGGAGAAAGTTGTTTGAAAAATTCTCGAAAATAAATAAAAAATAATCCTTTTTTATAAATGAATTTTCAAAATTGGCAAAAATTCATTTTACGTGATGTTTACACATCTCAAAAGGGACTGATTGAAAAAAAAGAAACTATTACAGATTAACTATTTATATGATGTGTTCAAGTTATATAAATTTGATCTTTGTGACTAAGCTGGTTCCGGGGTTTTAAAATTCTCTAAACTGTTAAAATAACGTTTTCTTTAAAAAATATTAACTCCGATAATTTTGCATATTTAAGAACCAAACAAAAACTAGAACAAGGTCATTATAATACATTACTTAAGTAGCCCAGAAAATGGTTTAAAAAATGACGAAAAATTACATCAACTAAAACCTTTGGCTCGCTATGATAAGGGAGGTTAGAAATAATTTTCACTCTTAAATATTTTCCTTATACAGCCTTATCATTGCACTAATTGTTTTAGAAATTTTGATCGTGTAAGCTACATCCTTTTTTCAATGAAAAATTTCAAAGAAAGATTATTTTCTAGCTAGTATTATAGTATTATAGTAAAATATCTATAATAAGAATAAGTGAAAAGTAATGAAACTCAAAAGATTTTACCTCTATAGGATAAGTTATAAGGATAAAATTTAGTGGCTGAGAATCAACTGGTTCTAGTGTTATTAATTTGTTTTGTCTTATAGTCGATTGATGAGATGTGGGCCAGAGTGGCAAGGTTAGTAATATTTCATGTATTATATTAAAAAAAAAAAAAGAGGGTCTCAGCCAATAAATTTTATTCTATCGTATTTATTAGATAAAGGGAAAATCTGTTTGAGTTTCATCATTTTTCACTCAGTCCTTTTTGCGATATTTTACTGTAAATATTACTGAGCTAGAAAATAATCCACCTGCGGGTTTGAACCAGTTACTTTTGGCATAGAAGGCTGTTATGCTAACCACCCTGCTACCGGTGATCCCGCAGTCACTTAGCCTCATTACTCTATCAGAAATTGGCAAATTTGTTTTAAAAAAATACGAATACGAATTCATTCGAGAAAGAAATGGGCAAGTACTAAAACAAAAAAATGTACGGAGTACTGTATTCAAATCGACCACTTGAAGTACAGAAGCGGTATAGCCCGTACTTCGGCCGCCCCGTACTAAGTACAAAATCTACTCTCATTTCCTCCTGTGTACTTTTAATTTTTCCCTGTACTAAGCATTTTACACACACACACACACACACACACATATATATATATATATATATATATATATATATATATATATATATATATATAATAAAATTCGACCTTTTCCAAACCTAATTTAACCTTTTCCACATGGAATTGGAGATTTTATATATATATATTTTTTTATATTTAAATTTACAACTGTATTAGTTAATACATCAAGTAAATTAGCTGATAATATATATAGATAATGTAGATGAAAAGACATGAAGAGAATATGCCCATTGGCAGCACTCTGCCAAGTAATTTAAACTATAAGGTCTCGAGGCCATCTTCTTTTCAGACGCCTCGGCGGATTGTCAGGAATGGAAGAGGAAGCAAGGATGGAAACTAGTGGGTTAAAGTGGAAGTGGAGTTTGTCATGGAAAGAATGATACCTCGTACGGGCCAAATCAGCAACATGTGGAACATTAAGGTCTTTATGGATGAGTTTGTTGGTAACAAAGTAAGAAGCATTGAGAATTTTTCGAAGGATTTTGGGTTGTAAGGATTGAATACGGGAAGAATTTGATGGTTTAGTACATCCCAAAATTCAACTCCGTACCTCTAGATAGGGCTTATGTTACTGGTATTTTTATTTTTTTAACTTATTTATTATTGAGATATTTACAACTGTAATTACAAAAAATACATCAAGTAAATGTGAACAATGAGATATGGACATGATAACCGTGAAAAGAATCTACCCAGTGGTATCACTTCAAAGATTTTTCAGATAAGGAGGTCTCGAGGCCATGGTCTTTTCAGCCGCCTCGGAGAATGATCAGGAATAGAAGGAGATGAGAGATTGCGGGCAAGTGGGTTTGGGTGGAGTGGTAATTTGGAGTGAAAGGAAGTATATCTAATTCGGGCTAAGTCTGCAACTAATGGGATATTCAGGTCTTTGTAGATTATTATATTGGTGACAAAGTAACTGGAATTTAGGATCTTTTGGAGGATTTTGGATTGCAAGGATTGGATGCGAGAGGAATTTGATGACTTGGTGGATCCCCTTAGTTCAATTCCTTATGTCCAAATAGGCCTAAGTATGGTAATATAATTAAGTTTTTTGTAGTAGGTGGGAAGTTTTGAACGTTTGTCACGTAAATGTTGTAATAAACGATATCTGCGAGCTGTTTCTTGTCGTTTCAGTCTAGTGTGAGGATTCCAAGTAAGTCGTCAATCAAGATGCAGTCCAAGGTACCGGATCTGTTCAACTCAGGGCAGTGGAAAATATTCCACTTTGGCAATAGCTAAAGGATATATTGGGACAGGTAGACATAGGTTTGCGGCGAAGGGTAAAGGTAATTTGGTGGAATTTATTTTGATCCTTCACTTTTGACACCATTCTTCAATGGAAGCAATGTGAGACTGAATGGTTTGGGAAGCAATAGTTGGGTCATTGTTTACAGATAGCACACATGTGTCATCGGCGTATGTAGTGAGGACAGTGCAAGGATGAATTCGAATATAAGCTGTATATATGGTATAAGGGATTGGACCCAAGATGCTACCTTGAGGTACACCTGCATTCTGAGTAAATATGGAGGAGAAGGAAAGGTTATGGTTTAGTTTAATTGTTCTATCTGTGAGGTAGGAACGGAATAATAAGAAGTAGGTAGGAGGGAGGAAGTGACGAAGTTTGTAGAGCAGTCCTGGATGCCAAACTCGGTTAAAAGCCTGTTCCACATCGAGAAAGGCTCCAGTGCAATACATTCCGCGCTTCACTGTGGACGATTGATACTGATATAGATGAGCCATTTGTAGTTAAGATGAAGGTTAGAGCATCTGTTCAGTAAGTGTTGAAGTTAGCGAAAGCGGCTGGCAGTTTCTTGTCGTTTCAGTCTTGTGTGTAGTTTCCAAGTTAGACGATTGTCAAGTAGGAGTCCGAGATAGCGAATAAGTTCAACCGGAACAAGCAGAATATTATTAAAGGACACTGTAGGGCAGGATATCATAGGCTTAATAAGAAGGGTAAAGGTAATTTGTTAGAACTGATTTTGATTCTCCGATTCTGACATCATACCTCAAGGTCTCTGATGTGGGATTGAAGATTTTGAGAGGAAATAGTAGGATCTCGCCTCAAATACTTCCCAACAAAGTGGAAACACGCTACAATAGTTCCACTTCTCAACATTATATAACAACAATTTTTATTGAGTAAAATTATAATCTGTCCCAATTTGGACATCAATAGTAGTGCTGAAAGATATCATACATACTACATTCATACAATATTTACACGGCATAAAATTACAACAAAATATATACACAATAATGAATCAATACAATAAAGTCAAAAATTCACTAATACCTATATACACATACACACACTCATACATACATCACATTGAGTGGAGAATCTAGCCAGTGCTAGAACTTCAATATATTTACAAAAGGTCGCGGGGCCACTGCCGTTTTAACCTTCTAGGTGGGTTGTATGGATGAGTGGAGCTGGATAGGGATTGAGCTAGAGGATTAGGATGATGAATGAGATTCTGGTGGAATTTGGAAAATTTGGATGGAATTAGGTCTGAAATAAAAGAAACATTAAGGTCGTGGTGCAAGGTATAGTTGGAAACATAATAAGGAGCATTTACTATTGTATGGAGGACTTTGGATTGAAAGGATTGAATGCGTTTGATGTTAGTAGGTTTAGCTGTCCCCCACAGTTCAAGTACGTAGGTCCAGATGGGCTTCAGTATTGTCCTGTAGATTAATAATTTGTTGTCAACTGTAAGTTCAGATTTTCTGTTGAGTAGTCGGTATAACTGTCCGAATCGTCGGTTGAGTTCTTGTCTTTTAAGTCTTGTATGTGGGTTCCAAGTCAATCTTTTGTCTAACAGTAAGCCAAGATACCGGACTGTATCTGAAGGAGGAATTGGAATGGAATTGAAGTAAACTGGCGGACAGGAGTTTCGTCGAAGAGTGAAGGTTACGTGTTTGCATTTGGCTTCGTTCACCTTTATGTGCCAAGCATTAAATCAGTCTTCGATAAGAGAAAGGTGTCTTTGCAGGTTTAAGGATGCTGTTTCAGGATTGGAACTGGATGATAGGATGGCGGTGTCGTCTGCAAAAGTTGTCAAAAAGGTATCAGGATGTGTAGGAATATCAGCAGTGTAAAGGATGTAGAGGACGGGTCCAAGACGCTGCCTTGAGGAACACCGGCCTCAACGGGATAAAGGTTAGAAAATTCTACACCACAGCGAACTCGGAAGGAACGGTTTGAGAGATAGGATCTGAGAATGAGGTATAGAGACTGGGGTAAATGGGTTTTCAGCTTGAAGAGTAATCCAGTGTGCCATACCCGGTCAAAAGCTTGCGCAATGTCCAGAAACGCACCAGAACAATACTCTTTGCATTCAAGAGCTGAGGAAATATGGTATACAACTCGGAGCCCCTGTTGAACTTTGGAATGCTGAGGACGGAATCCAAACTGAAGGGAAGGAAGATTTTGAGATTCTAATATGGGTAGGATACGTTTAAGAAGAAGCCTTTCGAAGATTTTTGAGAGGATGGGGAGTAGACTAATAGGCCTGTAGGATGAAGTGTTGTTGGAAGGTTTGCCTGGTTTTAGAAAAAGAATGATAGTGGAATGTTTCCATAACAAAGGAAAATAGGTGGTGCGTAAGATGGAGTTGTAAATATAAGTAAGGAATATAATTTGCTTTCTGCGGAAGTTGTCGGAGGATCTGGGGAGTAAGGAGATCGTGTCCAGGAGATTTACGGAGGGTAAGTTTTTGGAGAAGATATTTGACCTCAGAGGGATTAATAGCTTTAGGAGGTAGGGAAAGTGGAATTGGTGACATAAGAAAGTCTTGCACTGTTGCGGTGTGATTGATGTGGGATTGATGTGAGGAGTGAATACTTTGGAGAGGTTTGTGGCGAATTCCTCGGCTTTATCTTTATCAGACGCAGCCCAGGAGTCATCACCACGTCGGAGAGGATGGGAAACTTTATGGTATTTAAGGGTTTTTTTGGTCACATTCCACAGGGAATTATCTCGAGCTGATAGAGAGGAGAGGTAGGAATTAAAGGACTGAGAACGGAAGGTCGCCAACTCCCTCTTCAATTGTCTACAATAGAAATTATAGGAGCGGCGATCTGTTGGGTGTCGGGTGCGCTGCCATAATGATCTTGCTCGGCGTTTGGTATGGATGAGGTCTATAATATGTTGTGGAAAATGATTTTGGTGAGGATTTATATTGGAGTGTTTAGGAGCAGACAGAGGCAGTCCAGAGAGCTTGTTGGATGGCGGTGGTAAAGGAATAGACGGAATTATCTAGGTCATCTGGGGTTTTGAGGGTTTCTCTGAGGTCAATATTATCGGTCAGGATTTGGCAGAAAAGGTTCCAGTTGACAGGTGGAATGGGTTTTGGAATTGGAGTGAGAGATACTTTTAGGATCAGTGGTCTGAGGATAGTTCATCAAGGCGAGTTACAGACAAGTTGAGGGAGCCTAATCCCCTGTGGATAAAGAAGTCGAGGATGTCAGGATTGCGGTTAGGATCGGTTGGCCAGTAGGTAGGGGAGTCAGGAGGCAGGATATTAACATTTCGGGAGTTGAGTGCAGATAGAAAATTTCGTCCCCGAGGATTCGTGGTTCTGGAACCCCACTGCTGTTGCTTGGCGTTTAAGTCTGCACCCAGAATGAAACGATTTCCTAAGGAATCCAGGAAGAATACAAATTCGGAATTGGAAATGGAATGTTTAGGAGGGCAATATGCAGATGTGAGGGTTACCGGAAAGGAAAAAGTCTTGATTACTATGGCTGTGGCTTGTAGGAAATCATAGGTAGGAAGTGGGATTAAATGGTGAGAGAGGGATTGGTGGACAATGATAGCAGAACCGGCACGGGCTTTGCCGTCTGGGTGGTCAGTACGGTATGTCATGTATTGTGGTATTTTGAGGTACTGTTTAGTCGTTAGTCTTGTTTCAGTTATAAGTGCAACATCGATTGTTTTGTCTTGCAACAACGCTGTCAGTTCGTCAGTATGTTTCTAACACCATTCGCATTCCAAAGGAGAATGGATAAGGAGTTAGGTGAAGTCATTTAAGGATTTTCAAGGAAGAGATTAGATTTGATACTATATTTGTAAGGAGTGATATAAGCGGCATAACAAGAGATTTGATTTCGGAGATGAACGATGACATTAGACTGGTAAGATCTGTGACGTTTTGATGGTAGAGGGATATGAGAAATTCGATGTTGAAGAGTTTTTTGAAGATCAGGTAAACTTTGAGGGATAGATTGTTGTACAATAGATTGAGAATGTTGAGGCAAACGTTGTTCCGGCAGGGCCTCGACTTCATGACTCTGATTCCCACCTCTAAGCAAGTGGGCAAATGACACGTTAGAATTTACAAGTTTAGATAGTTCTCTTCTGCTTCTGACTGGAATAGCTGTTTCATTCGGATCCTGAGGTTTTTGGTATCTGGTTCTGAGGTTCTTGTAGATTTCACATCCCTTGTAGTTAGCCGGGTGGTCCTTGAGGCACAGAGCACATACAGCGGGTGTTGATCTTGATCTTGTACATTCTTCTGATTTATGCTGTTCACCGCATTTCACACAGCGTGGTATGTGATGGCAATAACTTTTGGTATGACCATATGCCTGACAGTTATGTCACTGAATTTCTTTCTTTTGTAAGGTTTTTCAACTTTTACACGGGTATAGTACAGTCTACTGAGGTCATAGATTTTTTCGACTCCTGCTGATGGTTCCAAGTCCACGAAGAATAGAGGCAGTGGACTTTTATCTTTTAGAACGTTGGTGACTTGCCTCACTTGGAATCCTAATTCTGTCAGTTCTTCTTTGATAGCTTCAACGGGTGTTGAGGAATGTAGGTTTCTGATTACGACCCTTAATGCTCTCTCCTGGCGCAGCTGATAAGTATGAAAGTCAGCTTTGGTCTCAGCCAGATATTTTACAATCTTTCTGTAGGTTTCAGCAGTAGTCGGAGATATTTTAGTATCAGTGGTTCTACTTATACAATAATAACTATTAGGATCAGTTACTTTGTTTAAATGCGCACACATCAGTTTAAAATTTTTAACAAAATATTGGTGGAGGTAGTGGTTCCCTGGGTATAGGAGAAGATTCCATGGTTTCTTTTTCATTTTGGAGGATCTCAAATGGATTCGGTGTAAAAAACGGGGATTCATCAGTTATTCCTTGTGATGATGTGCTGGGCTGTGGTTCAGATCCTAATGAGGTAGCTGACGCGGTCGCTGGTGGAATCATTTTTTTATTTGGTTCACGGTGGGGTCTCTGATTGGGGGGACGAGTTAGAACCTGCAGATATAGATCTTTTACTTGCAGACTTCAAGGACATGACTTGATGAAAATATCTCATTGATTAAGAAAATAATAATAGTAAATAAATAATGAGATAAGAATTAAAGATAAAAGAAATAGTAGTAAAAGAAAAGTAAGCCCGAGCTTGCCGAGCTGGCGGCAATCAGCTGATCAGTGACCCTCCTTTCACTTTTTCGTGATTGTAAAAAGTAAATTATAACTTTGCTTACCGAAATTTCTCCAATATTCACTGCCGTAGTATTCCTGAGGTCTAGTGATGTTCTCCAGACTGAATTCAAGCGAATTCCTATTGAAAAAAGCAAAAATCTGAGAGACGATGTAACGTATGACTGTTATCGAGCGTATCAGCTGATTTCCCAGTTCCACTTCTAAAAACCAAAAAACGAGGGGCGGTCCCGGAATAATACCGGCCCGTTAGCCTCCTCAACCATATCTCAAAAATATATGAGAAACTATTATTAATCCACATTCCTAATTATAGGTGAGGAGTATGCTGATACTACCGTTAAAGGAAAATAACTGGTTTGTATTTTTATATCAGTGGTTTGAAGAAAATCATGGACTGGGAAATGAGTGGTAGGAGATGGAACGATGGATGATGACCGCAGCAGCATAAGCTGTTCCATCGGGATGGTCAGTTCTGTATATTTGGTAGTCAGGGTGTTAAATAATCGTTTGTTGGTGTCGGACTTAAACCTCCTCGAGAAATTATTATATGGAAAACTTAGTTTGGAATGTTAATTCTACCCGGGCCAGGGTCTTTCTTCCCCGACAGGTAAATCGAGCAAGTCCGCTCCTGACGGTATTGCCCCACCATGTCACGAATTTGCTTCTGAAGGAAGGGCTCTTCGGGACTTCTTCGACTAGCAGCCGTCCGATGCGCATCTAAACCTAGAGCCTAACACAGCACACCCTGAGGGAGGACCGAGGACACCCCACGACGAGGACGAATGCTCCGCTAGCCAATATCTTAACAGATAAAGCGTAAAATATTTCTAGAGACCTGACCCTATTTTATTTTAGTTTGTAACAGTGCCTCAATAAAATTAATGTTAAGAACTCACGAATATTTTTTTTTTCTCATTCATACACTATAAAAGGCTCCCGGCTGTAAAACATGTAGCAGGCCCAGGCATTTTACAAAATGTTGCCCCGTGTGAGGACACTGTAACGCGCACCACCTACCGCTTTAATCATTATATATTTAGATTTACATGTTTGAATTAAAATTAATAATAATTAAGAAGAGAATTACGAGAAATTATAACTGAGAGCCCACAATAATAAACGCCCTAATTCTATCAACAATTTCGATTTTATTCAGTATTTTATGTATATATTTAATATCACTCCAGTATTTAAGTAAATTGAATTTCATATACTGTCTGTATACGATTTATGATTTGAATAATTATTAATTTAAAGAAATAATCGCATAATGATCTCACATATATCGTCAAACACGTAGGGGTACTTGAAAAACGGTTCGGTTTCTCCTACCAAAGAGACCTATCCCCACTGCGATGGGCACCATCTTTTGGCCCGTTTTTTTCGATTCTGGAACACACGACAAGGGAGCGTGCGACTCGTGGGGGTTTCGGAGCTGTGCAGGAACTTCCTAAATCCAGGACACGTGTATCGCAGTGCCGGTCAAAGTTTTTGTACACCTTCTGCGGTTCGAAACACCACAGCGTGTTACATGTGGTGAAGACTTCCGACGCGGGCTCCTCTACTTCAAATTCAAAAGACACCAGCCATTTCGTTGGTCACGCACGTGACGTATCTGGCCCTCGCGCACGCTCTTAATCGAGGTTGAGCACCGCGTGCGCGGTAATAGATTGTCCAATTAGTTAGAAATCAGCGCCTGCACGGCTATTACTTGACTCGGGAAGTCAATACTCTTTCATCACTTCGGTACTCGCGTCCCAATTCGGCAGATCGCTAAAACCATTCGACGGACAAATAATCGGTTTAGGGGTTACCGCCGTCACCGATATCAAGGGATGGCTCACTTTCCATCTCCGCTCGATATTGGACGACGACACCAACTTCAAGATGCGCACCTTGGTGGTCGGACGCATCACTTCCGAGCTCCCAAGACGACCTATCCCTGCCAGAATAGCCAAGTGGTTTTCACATTTTGACCAGGCTGACCCTTCTCTTGGTGTCTCAGGGTCCACTGACATGTTGGATGGTGTCGACCTA
Source organism: Piezodorus guildinii (assembly GCA_023052935.1). Taxonomy (NCBI): domain Eukaryota; kingdom Metazoa; phylum Arthropoda; class Insecta; order Hemiptera; family Pentatomidae; genus Piezodorus; species Piezodorus guildinii. Next base: position 6,855,440 of record CM041295.1, on the reverse strand, counting down.
TATCCACGCAAGATTATTGTTGCTCCTACCAGGGCGTTCGGTCAACTTCATCTCGTGCCCACGGTCTTTGGTAATGTGGTTAAGGGATCATGTCACACCGATATCGCTCCCGCTGGCTTTTACTTCATGAAGCACATACCTGGCCCTGAAATTGTACAGTTGGTCAATCGTATTTCAGTGATAAGTGCTACGGCATTTGTCTTGTAGTAGTGTAGTTAGTTCGTTTTTCGTGTCATATATGGATTTATGGGGACTTGGATTAGGTTTGATACGAAGTTAGTTAACAAGGAGATGAGAGGGGTAATGAGAGATTTGAGCTCAGTCAGGAATGTATTCAGGGGTCAGTTATATTTGTAGAGGTGGTAGGAGGAGGAATGTAGGAAATTCGGTGTGGACTGCACTTTTGGATATTGTTATTAGGTTGGGTGGTAGGATTATGTGGATATTGATATTGAGGGTTGAAACCTTGAGGCGGATCCAGCGGTTGGGTCTGAGGTTGTGATGTCTCATCTTCTTCCAGCATTTCGGCATACGAGACTCCTGAGTTGACGATACTTGAGGGTTTTCTTTGCGGTCAAGGGGTGACGTCTTAACCAGTTGCTGCCTGCAGTCTTGCCTTTCTGGTCTGGCACCCCTTGTAGTAAGATGGATGCTCTTAGTGACAGAACGGGCAAACATCGGGAGTTTTGGTGCATTGTTCCGTCTTATACTGTCCTCCACATCAGACGCACCAGGGTACATGATCGAAGAGAAAAGACCACCTAATTGGATCGACCAAGAAGATCGACCCACACTTCCCGATAAGGAATTTAGAACGACGCAGACTTGGCTGCATACAATTAAAGATACCGACATTTAATCATTATGCACAATAATAATTCACGAGTATCCACAATAATGAGCTATAAATAATTAATTATTGACGTCGTAATAAAAAGCGATAATTAATATATCACTATTTTTATTTATTTTGTTTATTAATTATAAGATTAATACAATAATAGTCATTTGTACTGAATACGAATTTTAAGAACATTTAACGTAAATTTGTATTCATCCATTGAGTTGGTTTTTTGAGTTTAATAAATGAATAATTGTTGACTTTGAATTTTTGATTGAATATTTCCTTATCTCATTCTAACCTATATATTCCAGAACATCCATATGCTGTTTCTTGGAGAACAGCTGGGGGTCGCTAATTTATCAAAATCCTCTTGAATGGTGAAGAGTAGTTATTTAATAGAATGATCTTATTATTTCCTCCAATGGTTAATTAATTTAATAAAAAAATAATTAAAGGTAAGAATTTTCCATATTCCCACATATTTATGGACAAGCTGGCCGTATTTAGTATTAATTAAAGTTGCTAAGTAAAATTTAATCATTAAACTAATTTTTAAGCGAATATTCGAAAATTTTCAAATTAACTTGGAGGTGAATAATATAGTATATATCATGTCCAAGCCAAATCTAACCTTTTCCAAACGTAATTCAACCGCTTCGGCATCAAACTCAAACTTTTTCATTTAAATTAAACCTTTCTCGATTTCAATAACGTCCTAAAAATTATGTTAAAATATTATGGTTATGTTTATGTTTATTTTGATTAGCAATTATGTATTTAACCAATGTGGTTAACTGTAACTTAGGGGCTTTTTACATTATATTTATCGCTGTTTAGAAACAGTTTAAAATAGTTGATAAGCGAGCGGGAAATCTCAAAATCGATAATACCATGTGATTCTATGAAAACATAATAATAAATCCCTAGGTCAATTATATCTCAAGAGTTAAAAATAATTGTTTTTGAAATGGATAATATAAAAAAAAAAAAAATATGATCTCTGAAATTAATAGATCACAAAATGTACAGAGGCAGTATACTCTGTACTTGAACTTGTTAATTCTTTGAGAACAATACTCGACTCTTTTTGTGTAATTTCCTCTCCTCTATAATAAGTGTGGGAATTGATAGAGCTAGTGGCGGAAAAAACAAGATGACCTCCGACTATTGCTCCCTGAAATCCAAAGCTGGCGTTTAGACTTGTTGCTAAATTAACCCAAGTTTAATTTTATTTTTTCCCTGGTGTGATTCACTTGTCTAAACCGCCCTCAAATGGCCTTTAATGAAGTTTCGCTACTAGTTGATTAGACGAGGCACATCGAATTGGCTTATGCTAAATCCACTGTATGGTTGATAAGTTTATCTATTTAAAGGCATTATACAAGTAACTTAGTGTTTTCAATCTCTTAATTATTTTATACTCATGTTTTATATAATCAATTCGCAATAGAAGAAAAATATTTTTGAAGATTTGGAATCTTTAGACGTGGAACACGAGGACATAAACAAATTATTGGAAGAGATCTAGGATAATATTAAAGAGGTCGGTAATTTGTGTCTTGGAAAATCGAAAATAAAAAGAACAAACTCTAGTTTCACGGGGATTGTCAAAATATGTATGAAAAAAGAAAAACCGCTAAACTAAATTCCTTAACTAATCCAAGCGATAATAACGTGGCTTACTTTCGGGTAGTAAAAATGTAGATTCCAAAATTTTAAAAAAATAAAAAAGAGAGTAAATAAGTAAAGACGCTAATAGCAATATAATTGCGGATCCGACTGAGATATTAAATGAATTTAAACAACACTTTGACGGCATTCTAAGTACGAAAAATAATAATCAATCTCCTCCCTCTGAATATCAGAGCGCTGAGCCGTGGATAGACGAACCGAGTAAAGAGGAATTCGCAAATAGGAAAATTACAACTTTATAAAGCTGTAGGAAATGACAATGTCACGAGTGAATTAATCAAGGTAAATTAAAAATAATTGTTTTAGTTAAAAAGATCTGGGAAAATTAAAAAAAGCCCGAAGAACGGAAATAATCAATACTTATTCCGATTCACAAAAAAGGACCGAGGACGGATTGTAACAACTATCGTGGGATCTCGCTTTTCCCGGTATGCTATAAAATATTCTCGTCAATACTGACTAGCCGAATCACGGAACACGCTGTGGAAATTATCGGAGACTAACAATGTGGTGATATGCTGAATCGCTCTACTATTGATCAAATATTTTTCCTACGCGAAATATTAGAAAAAATGTTGGAATACAACAATTCAGTCCATCAACTTTATATCGATTTTAAAAACGCTTATGATTCCATACACTGTCAAAAACCGTATAACATCATGATTAAAAATAGAATACTGAGAAAGTTTATAAACCTATTAGAGATGTTTTTGTCGGAAACATTCCAAAAAGTTAGAATCGGTCATAATTACTCCGAGAGATTTAAGGTGCGATCGGGTTTGAAACAAGGTGACTCCCTTTCACATTTTTCATTTAATATAGCATTAGAATATGTCATAAAAATGTGATATGTAAAAATGTAAAGGTTTAAATCTGGGTAATGAAATTTTGGTTTTGGGTTACGCCGATGATTTAGTACTGCTAGGTGAAGACACGGAAACTATAAAACTCAATACAAGTGCGTTAATAAAAACCGGTAAAGAAATAGGGATGAAAATAAATGCCTATAAGACGAAATATATGATAAGTAGCAGAAACGGTGACGATCTTGGTGATATTGATATTGTATCAGGGCATACTTTCGAATACGTAGAGAAATTCCAGTACTTAGGTTTAATGATAACAATAAAAAATTAAATCCAGAAAGAAATAAAGTCCTGGTTAAAGGTGGGAAATTAAACACGAAAGATTCAACACGTGGAGAAAGTATGTAGGTTCAATTATAACAAGAAAAAACAAAATTAAGGTTTTCGAAAATAAGGTACTGCGTAAAATATTTGGTCCAAAGAGAGATCAGGCCACTGGGGAGTTTAGAAGGTTGCACAACGCGGAATTATATGTACTCTGGGAATATAATTGAGGTGATAGCGTCGCGGAGACGCAAACGGGCGTGCAAAGTCGTTGGGCTCAGTGAAGAACGGATTCCGAAAATGTTTGTATTCGCTGAACCCATTAATAGGCGTCAAAAAAATGGTTCGAAGCGACGATGGGAGCATTTTGTTAGGGCTGATATAAAGACTTGGGCTTGAACGGTGATCATTGGACGAGCCTGTGTAGGCAGTATTTGGTTGTATCGGCATCAAACCTTACGGCTCGGTAGGCCTATTATTATTATTGTTTTATATATTAATTATAATTATGTTTTTTACCTTTTAATTGAACATTAGAAGATATTGACTGGAAAAAATGGCTAAGAAAGTGCAGTGAATTTTCTTTAAGTGTATGGAATAATTGGAAAAAAAAAGTCCTAATCATTAACTAATCTACACCGATGGCTCCAAGCCTGAAAATTCAACAGCATCATCCTTTGTAACCAGTAATGCGACTTACAAATTTAAATTACATACACTATGTTCCATTTATACTGCCGAACTTTATGCAATAGTATCAGCACTCCAATTCTGTATACCTTTAACCCATAAATCTATTGTTATACTATCAGATTCTCTAAGCTTCCAACAAGCTTTAAAAGTTATGTATCCAGAACATCCAATTATTATACGAATTCAGTCTTATTTTTCGACAATCGTAGACCAGGGGAAGTCTGTCAGCTTCATATGGATCCCCAGCCACATTTGCATTGTCGGCAACGAGCTCGCGGATCGACCCTCCCAGGTCGAGGTATCGCCGTCCTCACTCCATCGGAATTAAAACGACCCCTAAAAGTGGAGGTATGGGATAATTGACAGGTTATGTGGGACGAAAGTTCCCCTAGCAAACTTAAACAGATCAAGAGAACAGTAAAGCCGTGGTTGACATCCGTAGTAACCGTAGGGAGGAGGTAACCTTGGCTCGTCTAAGAATCGGCCACATTGCGCTAACTCATTCATAACTTATAACAAAGCAGCCACCGCCAAAATGCACCTATTGCAGATCCACCCTTTGCATTAAGCACAGCTTCAAGGAGTGTACTCATTCTATAGAATATATTAACAGAATAGGTCTGACTTCAAACTTGAGCAGTATTTTGAAAGACGGCGAGGCGTCAATAGCAACGGTTATAATTTTTTTGAAAGCAAACCTGCTTCTATTTCAACTATACGTCTTATATCTGATTTTTTTATTATCATTTTTTTACTTATCTATTTATTTATTTTTGATTCTCTATTTCATTTATATATGGATTTTTTTTTTTTAATAAAGTTATTCCATTTTCACTTCACTTAGTCGTTATAATAATCAGTACTTTTCTTATGATTATTTCCTTGAAGTCAAAACAGAACTCCTCCCCACAATTTCTTTAATTTAAGTGAATTTATAGGCGTTGATGACCTCGGAGTTTTACGTCTTTAAACATAAACAAACAAAAAGGTTTAACAATCTAACATGATGATGTATTTGGGGAATGTCCTAATGAGCGTTACAATGGCGGATGCTAATGAGAAAAGAAAGGAATAAGAAAAGACAGCTGGTTATTGGAAGTGATTCAAAGAATGGGAGCAAGCTGTAAAAAATAATCCAATGTCAAAATAAATCCAATTATGGGGGAGCAATTCGTAAATAGGTACTTTTTCCGAGTTGAGGACCTACCTTCAATAAGCAATACAACCCTATATATTCATAATGCCCGATATGTATTATTTTTATTAGAATTCAACATATCAGTTTTCACTTTCTTTAATTTACTAGAATATTGGAAATCCGTTCTTTCCTGCCTCAACCGAAATTTCATTATCCTTATCCGATGTTTGTTCAGCCTTTTTGACAACCTCTATTTTCGAAATTTCCCTTCCCAAGATAGTAGGATGCAATGAATTATATAATTATAAATTGGATTTAAATAAATATAAAAATTACATGAGATACACAAAAATAAAAAAAGGTTGATTTTGTGTATTGGAACTGTCCACGGAAAGTAATACATACCCAACAGTAACATCGAAGATATTACTGCCAACTGATGAGGATACGGCCATATCACCAAAGCCTTTTCTAGCTACGATGACACTTGTGATCAAATCAGGAATCGAGGTCCCTGCAGCTAAGAACGTGAGGCCCATAACCTAAAAATAATACATATTTAATAACGGACATCTATTATATATTATATATATATATATATATATATATATATATATATATATATATATATATATATAAACATATATATATAGTTAACGAGGATTGTTCGTTCGTAAGCTGATGAAGGGAGTTAAGGACTGATGAGATAGACTATCTGCCTTATTCCCAAATATGTGTATATATAGAGGATTAGAAGACCAAATAAGGTTAGTGTTTGATCAGCCATTAAGTGTGTTGTTTGTGCCCCTTATCTTTATTTCCACGAGCTAAAATTTCCAGTCACTTACTTCTACATAGAAACTGTCAGTCCTCTTCACTTCCTTTACTACATGAGCTAGGCGTCCACTTTACTACATATACCACAGGGGCTAGGATTTCTACTCAGTTACTACTACTTAGAAACTGTCAGTCCTCTTTACTTCTCCTACTACTGGAGCTAGCCGTCCACGATACTACACCCATCACAGGGGCTAGGATTTCCAGTCACTATCTTCTACATAGAGCTATCAGTCCTTTTTCCTTCTTCTACTACTGAGTTGGCCGTCCACGATACTACACCTTCACAGGGCTAGGATTTCTAGTCATTTACTTCAACATAGAAACTGTCAGTCCTCTTCACTTCCTTTACTACATGAACTGGCCATCCCTTTACTGGACCCACCGCAGGGGCTAGGATTTCCAGCCACTTACTTCTGCATAGAAACTGTCTGTCCCATTCACTTCTCCTACTACTGGAGCTAACCGTCCACTATACTACACCCATCACAGGGGCTAGGATTTCCAGTCATTTACTTCTACATAGAAATTGTCAGTCCTCTTCACTTCTCCTACTACTGGAGCTAGCAGTCCACTTTACTAAGCACACCACCACAGGGGCTAGGATTTCCAGTCATTACTTCTACATAGAAACTGTCAGACCTCTTCACTTCTTCTACTGGAGGTAGTCGTCCCATATACTACACCCATCAAAGGGGCTAGTATTGTCATTCATATCACAGTCATTTACTTCTACATAGAAACTGTCAGTGCTCTTCACTTCTACTACTGGAGCTAGCCGTCCACGATACTAAACCCATCACAGGGCTAGGATTTCCAGTCATTTACTTTTACATAGAAACTGTCAGTCCTCTTCACTTCTACTACTGGAGCTAGCGTCCACGATACTACACCATCACAGGGGCTTGAATGTCCAGTCACAAAGATCTACATAGAAACTGTCAGACCTCTTCACTTCTACTACTGGAGCTAGCCGTCCACTATAATACACCCATCAAAGGGCTAGGATTTCCACTACTTAATTACTACATAGAAACTGTCAGTCTCTTCTCTTCTCCTACTACTGGAGCTAGCCGTCCACATACTACACCCATCACAGGGGCTAGATTTCCAGTCATTTACTTTTACATAGAAACTGTCAGTCCTCTTCACTTCTACTACTGGAGTAGCCGTCCACGATACTAAACCCATCACAGGGGCTAGGATTTCCAGTCATTTACTTTTACATAGAAACTGTCAGTCCTCTTCACTTCTACTACTGGAGCTAGCCGTCCACGATACTAAACCCATCACAGGGGCTAGGATTTCCAGTCATTTACTTTTACATAGAAACTGTCAGTCCTCTTCACTTCTACTACTGGAGCAAGCCGTCCACGATACTAAAACCCATCACAGGGGCTAGGATTTCCAGTCATTTACTTTTACATAGAAACTGTCAGTCCTCTTCACTTCTACTACTGGAGCTAGCCGTCCACGATACTAAACCCATCACAGGGGCTAGGATTTCCAGTCATTTACTTTTACATAGAAACTGTCAGTCCTCTTCACTTCTACTACTGGAGCTAGCCGTCCACGATACTACACCCATCACAGGGGCTAGGATTTCCAGTCATTTACTTTTACATAGAAACTGTCAGTCCTCTTCACTTCTACTACTGAAGCTAGCCGTCCACTATACTAACCCATCACAGGGGCTAGGATTTCCAGTCATTTACTTTTACATAGAAACTGTCAGTCCTCTTCACTTCTCCTACTACTGGAGCTAGCCGTCCACGATACTACACCCATCACAGGGGCTAGATGTCCAGTCCAAGATCTTACATAGAAACTGTCAGTCCTCTTCACTTCCCCTACTACTGGAGCTAGCCGCCCACATACTACACCACAACAGGGGCTAGGATTTCCAGTCACTTACTTTTACATAGAACTTCAGTCCTTTCCTTCTCTACTACTGAGTAGCGTCCACGATACTACACCCTCACAGGGGCTAGATTTCATCATTTACTACATAGAAACTGTCAGTCCTCTTCACTTCTTTACTACTGAGCTAGCGTCCACTTACTACACATACACAGGGGCTAGATTTCATCATACACTACTAGAAACGTCAGTCCTCTTACTTCTCCTACTACTGGAGCTAGCCGCCACATACTACACCCACACAGGGCTAGATTTCCAGTCACTACTTCTACATAGGAGCTATCAGTCCTTATTCCTTCTTCTACTACTGGAGTTGGCTGTCCACGATACTACACCCTTCACAGGGGCTAGGATTTCTAGTCATTTACTTCAACATAGAAACTGTCAGTCCTCTTCACTTCCTTTACTACATGAGCTAGGCGTCCACTTTACTACATATACCACAGGGGCTAGGATTTCTACTCAGTTACTACTACTTAGAAACTGTCAGTCCTCTTTACTTCTCCTACTACTGGACTAGCCGTCCACGATACTACACCCATCACAGGGGCTAGGATTTCCAGTCACTATCTTCTACATAGAGCTATCAGTCCTTTTCCTTCTTCTACTACTGGAGTTGGCCGTCCACGATACTACACCCTTCACAGGGGCTAGGATTTCTAGTCATTTACTTCAACATAGAAACTGTCAGTCCTCTTCACTTCCTTTACTACATGAGCTGTCCATCCCCTTTCCTACACCCACCGCAGGGGCTAGGATTTCCAGTCACTTACTTCTACATAGAACTGTCAGTCCTCTTCACTTCCTCTACTACTGGAGCTAGCCGTCCACAATACTACACCCATCACAGGGGCTAGGATTTCCAGTCACTTTCTACTACTTAGAAACTGTCAGTCCTCTTCACTTCCTTTACTACATGAGCTGTCCATCCCCTTTCCTACACCCACCGCAGGGGCTAGGATTTCCAGTCACTTACTTCTACATAGAACTGTCAGTCCTCTTCAATTTCCCTACTACTGGAGCTAGCCGTCCACTTTACTACACCCACCACCAGGGCTAGGATTTCCAGTCACTTTTTTCTACATAGAAATTGTCAGTCCTCTTTACTTCTCCTACTTCTGGAGCTAGCCGTCCACTTTACTATTCCCACCACAGGGGCTAGAATTTCCAGTCGCTAACTTCTACATAGGTGGTATCAGTACTTCTCACTTCTCTTACTACTGGAGCTAGCCGTCCACAATACTACACCCATCACAGGGGCTAGGATTTCCACTCACTACTACTTAGAAACTGTCAGTCCTCTTCACTTTGTTTACTACATGAGCTGTCCATCCTCTTTCCTACACCCACCGCAGGGGCTAGGATTTCCACTCACTTACTTCTACATAGAACTGTCAGTCCTCTTCACTTGCTCTACTACTGGAGCTAGCCGTCCACGATACTACACCCATCACAGGGGCTAGGATTTCCAGTCATTTACTTCTACATAGAAACTGTCAGTTCTCTTCACTTCCTCTACTACTGGAGCTAGCCGTCCACGATACTACACCCATCACAGGGGCTAGGATTTCCAGTCACTTTCTACTACATAGAAACTGTCAGTCCTCTTTACTTCTCCTACTTCTGGAGCTAGCCGTCCACTTTACTACTCCCACCACATGGGCTAGAATTTCCAGTCGCTAACTTCAACATAGGAGCTATCAGTACTTCTCACTTCTCCTACTACTGGAGCTAGCCGTCCTGTTTACTACACACACCACCAGAGCTAGGATTTCCAGTCACTTTCTTCTACGTATAAACTGTCAGTCCTCTTTTCTCCTACTACTTGAGCTATTCATCCTCTTTACTACACCCACCATACCGGCTAGGATTTCCAGTCTTTTATTCTACATAGGAGCTATCAGTCATCTTCACTTCCTTTACTGCATGTGCTGGCCATCCCCCTTACTACACCCACCGCAGGGGCTAGGATTTCCGGTCACTTATTTCTGCATAGGAGCTATCAGCCCTCTTCACTTCTCCTTCTACTTGAGCTGGCCGTCTTCTTTACGACACCCACCACAGCGGCTAGGATTTCCAGTCTTTTACTTCTACATTGGAGCTATTAGTCCTTTTCACTTCTCTTACTATTGGGTCTGGCCTTTCCCTTTACTACACCCACCACTGGGGCTAGGAATTCTATTAACTTACTTCTACATAGGAACTATCAGTCCTCTTCACTTTTCCTACTACTGGAGCTGGCCGTTCCCTTTACTGTACCCACCACAGCGATTTCCAGTCTTTTACTTCTACGTAGGATCTATCAGTCAGTCAGTCATATCCTTTGAAATAGCTAAATTAGTCCTTATCGGGCGTAAGTAAAAAGTGAAGGCGTAAGAAAGTTCCCTTCACTTTCTTTTACATAAGAGATATCATTCCTCTTCAATTTTCACACCACAGGGTCTGGCCCTCCCTTTTAATTCATTCCCCTTAGTAGGAGTTTGCTCCCACCGTAGGAGCTTGCCGTCCTCTTCCCTTTTCCCACCACAGGTGCTAGCACTCCCCTTCAGTTTTCCGTACATAGAAGCTTTAGTAGTTTCCAGTTTTCCTACAACACTAGCTGACAGCCCCTTTTGCTTCTTTCTCTTGGGGCTGGGAATATTGGTTGGTTTCACTACTTTCAGAGATGTCTCGGAGTTTAGTGATCTCGAATCTTCCTTTTTAATTGTAGTAATGTATTAAACCATAAATCACGAGACTATATAAATAAATACTGATTAAATATAAAAAAGTTACATGCTTTATTCAGTCTATACGATTTTGAAACGAAACCATTCTACTCGTTCAATAAATATCAATATTGATATGATTTTAAGAAGTCTAGGGTTTCATCAGACTAGCGCATTTTTTTTTTGTATTATTTCTTTCTTTATTTTCTTTTTATATTATAATTTCAGTGTTCTTAAAATTATGGGTGAGATAATAACATACCTCAGGAGGGATTCCAACAGTCTCACCAGTGATGTTCGCCCACCAAACCATAAGGTAAGAATAGGCTGCTATCCATAAAATGCTCCCACAAAACGTCAATGGAAACCACTTCTTTCCTGTGCAAAATGAAAAGAGGATTCATTAATTATAGCAAAAAGAGTAATTGAACTTGTAAAACCCAGAGCCCAAAGACATCTTATGCTATCTTTATACCAGATTCCATTAAAAAGTCAAACAACAAAAACGGTTAGTATTTTTCGATTTCAGCTTATATATATATATAATATACATTTCAGCTTATATATATATATATATATATACACTAAGAGTCTTTTAGGCCTACACATAGCATTGCCTAATATCTAATTGTATTAGTTTGAGACTTCGTTGATTTTCGTTGTGCCACAAGTGCACTCATTACTAACCACTTAAGCCAAAGCACTGAGAGGTCCTATACAGCTTGTAAATATTGAATCAAACAAAGGATGTCTACAAGTTTTTTTTTTTATTATTACTTTATTTAGATTTTCTTAGATGTTGGCTTTTTACTTATTTCGGCCTTATTGAATTATTAAAGAATTCATTTTCATTATAGGTAGAATAATAGCTAATGAACCTTTATAGATTCTACATCTCTGATGTAGCATCAATGTGGCTCACAGCGTCGATTCACAAAGGAATATTTAATAACTATACAAAATTGTCGGGGGTCCGGTCCATAGTGGATGCGTATAAATGGATATATTGTTTATTCACTATAATTTGTAAAAACATTGGAATTCCTTTCCAAAGGTATCGTGATTACCAATCGCATAATAGTATTAGGTTGCATGGAAGGGGAGATTAAATAACCAAGTCACTCAATACCTATCAGTATACATTTCATAGTTCTTGATATACGGTGTTTGTTAAAAACGAAACGTACTAGGTTTTGACTCAAGGACCTCGGTATATCTTGAGATTTATTCAGCAACTATTTGACAAAAAAATGTCTATTCAATTCCAAATTTTAGCTATTCAAGTGCATTAAAAACGTTTATTACCAAAATATTCCCCTAAACAATTATAGAGATGAGTGATCTGTTGCATGTTGGAAACAAAATATGTTTCTTTGATAAAACAGTTATGCCTGATTATTATTTGAGCGAGCGCGATAGAAAATTAATAGTATAATCGGTTACGAACCTTTGGGAACCCGGCTACTGAGCCATGTATCCAATAAATACGAAAAAGTTATAATAAACCCATATTTGAGCGAGCGCGATTAAAATTAATAGTGTAATCGGTAACGAACCTTTGGGAACGCAGCTACTGAGCCTTGTATCCAATAAATACGAAAAAGTTATAATAAACCCATATTTGAGCGAGCGCGATTAAAATTAATAGTGTAATCGGTAACGAACCTTTGGGAACGCAGCTACTGAGCCTTGTATCCAATAAATACGAAAAAGTTATAATAAACCCATATTTGAGCGAGCGCGTTTAAAATTATTAGTGTAATCGGTAACGAACCTTTGGGAACGCAGCTACTGAGCCTTGTATCCAATAAATACGAAAAAGTTATAATAAACACATATTTGAGCGAGCGCGATTAAAATTTAATGTGTAATCAGTAACGAACCTTTGGGAACGCAGCTACTGAGCCTTGTATCCAATAAATACGAAAAAGTTATAATAAACCCATATTTGAGCGAGCGCGATTAAAATATATTAGTGTAATCGGTAACGAACCTTTGGGAACGCAGCTACTGAGCCTTGTATCCAATAAAGACAAAAAAGTTATAATAAATCCATATTTGAGCGAGCGCGATTAAAATTAAATGTGTAATCGGTAACGAACCTTTGGGAACGCAGCTACTGAGCCTTGTATCCAATAAATACGAAAAAGTTATAATAAACCCATATTTGAGCGAGCGCGATTAAAATTATTAGTGTAATCGGTAACGAACCTTTGGGAACGCAGCTACTGAGCCTTGTATCCAATAAAGACGAAAAAGTTATAATAAACCCATATTTGAGCGAGCGCGATTAAAATTTATAGTATAATCGGTAACGAACCTTTGGGAACGCAGCTACTGAGCCTTGTATCCAATAAATACGAAAAAAATATAATAAACCCATATTTGAGCGAGCGCGATTAAAATTAATAGTGTAATCGGTAACGAACCTTTGGGAACGCAGCTACTGAGCCATCTATCCAATAAATACGAAAAAGTTATAATAAACCCATATTTGGGCGAGCGCGTTTAAAATTATTAGTGTAATCGGTAACGAACCTTTGGGAACGCAGCTACTAAGCCTTGTATCCAATAAATACGAAAAAGTTATAATAAACCCATATTTGGGCGAGCGCGATTAAAATTATTAGTGTAATCGGTAACGAACCTTTGGGAACGCAGCTACTGAGCCTTGTATCCAATAAATACGAAAAAGTTATAATAAACCCATATTTGAGTGAGCGCGATTAAAATTATTAGTGTAATCGGTAACGAACCTTTGGGAACGCAGCTACTGAGCCTTGTATGCAATAAATACGAAAAAGTTATAATAAACCCATATTTGAGCGAGCGCGATTAAAATTATTAGTGTAATCGGTAACGAACCTTTGGGAACGCAGCTACTGAGCCTTGTATCCAATAAATACGAAAAAGTTATAATAAACCCATATTTGAGCGAGCGCGATTAAAATTAATAGTATAATCGGTAACGAACCTTTGGGAACGCAGCTACTGAGCCTTGTATCCAATAAATACGAAAAAGTTATAATAAACCCATATTTGAGCGAGCGCGATTAAAATTATTAGTGTAACCGGTAACGAACCTTTGGGAACGCAGCTACTGAGCCTTGTATCCAATAAATACGAAAAAGTTATAATAAACCCATATTTGAGCGAGCGCGATTAAAATTAAATGTGTAATCGGTAACGAACCTTTGGGAACGCAGCTACTGAGCCTTGTATCCAATAAATACGAAAAAGTTATAATAAACCCATATTTGAGCGAGCGCGATTAAAATTATTAGTGTAATCGGTAACGAACCTTTGGGAACGCAGCTACTGAGCCTTGTATCCAATAAATACGAAAATGTTATAATAAACACATATTTGAGCGAGCGCGATTAAAATTTAATGTGTAATCAGTAACGAACCTTTGGGAACGCAGCTACTGAGCCTTGTATCCAATAAATTCGAAAAAGTTATAATAAACCCATATTTGAGCGAGCGCGATTAAAATTATTAGTGTAATCGGTAACGAACCTTTGGGAACGCAGCTACTGAGCCTTGTATCCAATAAAGACAAAAAAGTTATAATAAATCCATATTTGAGCGAGCGCGATTAAAATTAAATGTGTAATCGTATAGTGTAATCGGTAACGAACCTTTGGAAGCGTACTGAGCACTGTATACCAATAAATACGAAAAAAGTTATAATAAACCACATTATTGAAGCGAGCGCGATTAAAATTATTAGTGTAATCGGTAGACCTTGGACATCAACTACGAGCCTTGTAATCCAATATAATACGAAAAAGTTATAATAAACCCATATTTGAGCGAGCAGCGTATTAAAATTATTGAGCTTGTACCATGTAACGAGCTACTGTAGCATAGTATCCAATAAATACGGAAAGAAGTTAATATTAAACCATATTTGAGCGGCGACGATTAAAATATTGTATCCTAATAGAAATCTGGATAACGTAGCTACTGAGCCTTGTATCCAATAAATACGAAAAATTATAATAACCATATTGAGCTGATCGCGATTAAAATAATTATGATACAATGTACGACGGAAAGATCTACTGTAGCCTTGTAATCCTTATAAATACGAAAAAGTTATATAACCATATTAGCGAAGCGGTTTAAAATTATAGTGAATCGGATAAAACTTGTGACATCTACGACCTTATCATAAACGAAAAAGTTATAATAAACCATATATGAGCGAGCGCGATTAAAATATTAGTGGAATCGTAACAACTTGGGTAACGAGACTACTGAGCCTTGTACCAATAAATACTGAAAAGTTATAATAACCCATATTGAGCAGACGCGATTAATTGATTAGTGTAATCGGTAACGAACCTTTGGGAACGCAGCTACTGAGCCTTGTATCCAATAAATACGAAAAAGTTATAATAAACCCATATTTGAGCGAGCGCGATTAAAATTAAATGTGTAATCGGGTAACGAACCTTTGGAACGCAGCTACTGAGCCTTGTATCAATAAATACGAAAAAGTTATAATAACCCATATTTAGGCGAGCGCGATTAAAATTATTAGTGTAATCGACGACCTTGAACGCAGCTACTGAGCCTTGTATCCAATAAATACGAAAAAGTTATAATAAACCCATATTTGAGCGAGCGCGATAAAATTATAGTTGTAATCGGTAAACGGAAAGCTACTGAGCCTGTATTCCAATAAATACGAAAAAGTTATAATAAACCCATATTGAGCGAGCGCGATAAAATTATAGTGTAATCGGTAAAACGGAAGCATACTGAGCCTTGATCCATAAATACGAAAAAGTTATAATAAACCCATATTTGAGCGAGCGCGATTAAAATTAATAGTGTAATCGGTAAACCTTTGGAGCACTACGAGCCTTGTATCCAATAAATACGAAAAAGTTAAATAAACCCATATTTGAGCGAGCGCGATTAAAATTAAATGTGTAATCGTAACGAACCTTGGGAACGCAGCTACTGAGCCTTGTATCCAATAAATACGAAAAAGTTATAATAAACCCATATTTGAGCGAGCGCGATTAAAATTATTAGTGTAATCGGTAACGAAACCGTTTGAAGCACTACTGAGCCTTGTACCAATAAATACGAAAAAGTTATAATAAACCCATATTTGAGCGAGCGCGATTAAAATTATAGTGTAATCGGTAACGAACCTTTGGGAACGCAGCTACTGAGCCTTGTATCCAATAAATACGAAAAAGTTATAATAAACCCAATTTGAGCGAGCGCGATTAAAATTATTAGTGTAATCGGTAACGAACTTTGGAACGCAGCTACTGAGCCTTGTATCCAATAAATACGAAAAAGTTATAATAAACCCATATTTGAGCGAGCGCGATTAAAATTATTAGTGTAATCGGTAACGAACCTTTGGGAACGCAGCTACTGAGCCTTGTATCCAATAAATACGAAAAAGTTATAATAAACCCATATTTGAGCGAGCGCGATTAAAATTATTAGTGTAATCGGTAACGAACCTTTGGGAACGCAGCTACTGAGCCTTGTATCCAATAAATACGAAAAAGTTATAATAAACCCATATTTGAGCGAGCGCGATTAAAATTATTAGTGTAATCGGTAACGAACCTTTGGGAACGCAGCTACTGAGCCTTGTATCCAATAAATACGAAAAAGTTATAATAAACCCATATTTGAGCGAGCGCGATTAAAATTAATTAGTGTAATCGGTAACGAACCTTTGGGAACGCAGCTACTGAGCCTTGTATCCAATAAATACGAAAAAGTTATAATAAACCCATATTTGAGCGAGCGCGATTAAAATTATTAGTGTAATCGGTAACGAACCTTTGGAACGCAGCTACTGAGCCTTGTATCCAATAAATACGAAAAAGTTATAATAACCCATATTTGAGCGAGCGCGATTAAAATTATTAGTGTAATCGTAACGAACCTTTGGAACGCAGCTACTGAGCCTTGTATCCAATAAATACGAAAAAGTTATAATAAACCCATATTTGAGCGAGCGCGATTAAAATTATTAGTGTAATCGGTAACGAACCTTTGGGAACGCAGCTACTGAGCCTTGTATCCAATAAATACGAAAAAGTTATAATAAACCCATATTTGAGCGAGCGCGATTAAAATTATAGTGTAATCGGTAACGAACCTTTGGGAACGCAGCTACTGAGCCTTGTATCCAATAAATACGAAAAAGTTATAATAAACCCATATTTGAGCGAGCGCGATTAAAATTAAATGTGTAATCGGTACGAACCTTTGGGAACGCAGCTACTGAGCCTTGTATCCAATAAATACGAAAAAGTTATAATAACCCATATTTGAGCGAGCGCGATTAAAATTATTGTGTAATCGGTAACGATTTGGACGCAGCTACTGAGCCTTGTATCCAATAAATACGAAAAAGTTATAATAAACCCATATTTGAGCGAGCGCGATTAAAATTATTAGTGTAATCGGTAACGAATTGAAGCAGTACTGAGCCTTGTATCCAATAAATACGAAAAAGTTATAATAAACCCATATTTGAGCGAGCGCGATTAAAATTATTAGTGTAATCGGTAACGAACTTTGGGAACGCAGCTACTGAGCCTTGTATCCAATAAATACGAAAAAGTTATAATAAACCCATATTTGGGCGAGCGCGATTAAAATTATTAGTGTAATCGGTACGAACCTTTGGGAACGCAGCTACTGAGCCTTGTATCCAATAAATACGAAAAAGTTATAATAAACCCATATTTGAGCGAGCGCGATTAAAATTATTAGTGTAATCGGTACGACTTTGGGAACGCAGCTACTGAGCCTTGTATCCAATAAATACGAAAAAGTTATAATAAACCCATATTTGAGCGAGCGCGATTAAAATTATTAGTGTAATCGGTAACGGAGCTACTGAGCCTTGTATCCAATAAATACGAAAAAGTTATAATAAACCCATATTTGAGCGAGCGCGATTAAAATTATTAGTGTAATCGGTAACGGAGCTACTGAGCCTTGTGTATCCAATAAATACGAAAAAGTTATAATAAACCCATATTTGAGCGAGCGCGATTAAAATTATTAGTGTAATCGGTAACGAACCTTTGGGAACGCAGCTACTGAGCCTTGTATCCAATAAATACGAAAAAGTTATAATAAACCCATATTGAGCGAGCGCGATTAAAATTATTAGTGTAATCGGTAACGAACCTTTGGAACGCAGCTACTGAGCTTGTATCCAATAAATACGAAAAAGTTATAATAAACCCATATTTGAGCGAGCGCGATTAAAATATAGTGTAATCGGTAACGAACCTTTGGGAACGCAGCTACTGAGCCTTGTATCCAATAAATACGAAAAAGTTATAATAAACCCATATTTGAGCGAGCGCGATTAAAATTATAGTGTAATCGGTAACGAACTTGGAACGCAGCTACTGAGCCTTGTATCCAATAAATACGAAAAAGTTATAATAAACCCATATTTGAGCGAGCGCGATTAAAATTATTAGTGTAATCGGTACGAACCTTGGGAACGCAGCTACTGAGCCTTGTATCCAATAAATACGAAAAAGTTATAATAAACCCATATTTGAGCGAGCGCGATTAAAATTATTAGTGTAATCGGTAACTTGGGAGCTACTGAGCCTTGTATCCAATAAATACGAAAAAGTTATAATAAACCCATATTTGAGCGAGCGCGATTAAAATTATTAATGTAGAATCGGTAACGAGCTACTGAGCCTTGTATCCAATAAATACGAAAAAGTTATAATAAACCCATATTTGAGCGAGCGCGATTAAAATTAATATGTGTAATCGGTAACGACTTGGGAACGCAGCTACTGAGCCTTGTATCCAATAAATACGAAAAAGTTATAATAAACCCATATTTGAGCGAGCGCGATTAAAATTATTAGTGTAATCGGTAACGAACCTTTGGGAACGCAGCTACTGAGCCTTGTATCCAATAAATACGAAAAAGTTATAATAAACCCATATTTGAGCGAGCGCGATTAAAATTATTAGTGTAATCGGTAACGAACCTTTGGAACGCAGCTACTGAGCCTTGTATCCAATAAATACGAAAAAGTTATAATAAACCCATATTTGAGCGAGCGCGATTAAAATTAATTAGTGTAATCGGTAACGAACCTTTGGGAACGCAGCTACTGAGCCTTGTATCCAATAAATACGAAAAAGTTATAATAAACCCATATTTGAGCGAGCGCGATTAAAATTAATATGTGTAATCGGTAACGAACCTTGGACCGTACTGAGCCTTGTATCCAATAAATACGAAAAAGTTATAATAAACCCATATTTGAGCGAGCGCGATTAAAATTAATTATGTAAACGGTAACGCAGCTACTGAGCCTTGTATCCAATAAATACGAAAAAGTTATAATAAACCCATATTTGAGCGAGCGCGATTAAAATTATTAGTGTAATCGGTAACGGAGCAACGAGCCTTGGTATCCAATAAATACGAAAAAGTTATAATAAACCCATATTTGAGCGAGCGCGATTAAAATTAATGTGTAATCGGTAACGGGGCTACTGGAGACCTTGTATCCAATAAATACGAAAAAGTTATAATAAACCCATATTTGAGCGAGCGCGATTAAAATTAATTAGTGTAATCGGTAACGAACCTTGGGAACGCGCTACTGAGCCTTGTATCCAATAAATACGAAAAAGTTATAATAAACCCATATTTGAGCGAGCGCGATTAAAATTATTAGTGTAATCGGTAACGAACCTTTGGGAACGCAGCTACTGAGCCTTGTATCCAATAAATACGAAAAAGTTATAATAAACCCATATTTGAGCGAGCGCGATTAAAATATTATGTGTAATCGGTAACGAACCTTTGGGAACGCAGCTACTGAGCCTTGTATCCAATAAATACGAAAAAGTTATAATAAACCCATATTTGAGCGAGCGCGATTAAAATTAAATGTGTAATCGGTAACGAACCTTTGGGAACGCAGCTACTGAGCCTTGTATCCAATAAATACGAAAAAGTTATAATAAACCCATATTTGAGCGAGCGCGATTAAAATTATGTGTAATCGGTAACGAACTTGGAACGCAGCTACTGAGCCTTGTATCCAATAAATACGAAAAAGTTATAATAAACCCATATTTGAGCGAGCGCGATTAAATTATTAGTGTAATCGGTAAACGGAGAGCTACTGAGCCTTGTATCCAATAAATACGAAAAAGTTATAATAAACCCATATTTGAGCGAGCGCGATTAAAATTATTAGTGTAATCGGTAACGGAGCTACTGAGCCTTGTATCCAATAAATACGAAAAAGTTATAATAAACCCATATTTGAGCGAGCGCGATTAAAATTATTAGTGTAATCGGTCGATTAAAATTATAGTTAATCGTAACGAACTTGGAACGCGTACTGAGCCTTGTATCCAATAAATACGAAAAAGTTATAATAAACCATATTTGAGCGAGCGCGATTAAAATTAAAGTGTAATCGGTAACGGGACCTTTGAAACTAAGAGTTGTATCCAATAAATACGAAAGTATAATAAAATATTTGACGACGCGATTAAAATTATAGTGTAATCGTAACGAACTTTGGGAACGCAGCTACTGAGCTGATCAATAAAAAATTTAATAACCAATTTGAGCGAGCGCGATTAAATAATGAATCGAAAACTTTGGAGCGAGAGCCTTTAAATAAATAGAAAAGTATAATAAACCCATATTTGAGCGAGCGCGATTAAAATTATTATAATTAAGAACCTTTGGGACGCGCTACTGACTTTTATCCAAAATACAAAAAGTTATATAACATTTGAGCGAGGCGATTAATTTAGGTAATCGACGGAGTACTGAGCTTGTATCAATAAAACGAAAAAGTTATAATAAACCCATATTGAGCGAGCGCGATTAATTATGTGTAATCGGTAACGGAGCTACTGAGCCTTGTATCAATAAATACGAAAAAGTTATAATAAACATATTTGAGCGAGCGCGATTAAAATTATTGTGTATCGTAACGGAGCTACTGAGCCTTGTATCCAATAAATACGAAAGTTTATACCATATAGGACGGATAAATTTATAATCGAACGAGTACTGAGCTTGTATCAATAATCAAAATTATAAAACATTGAGCGAGCGGATAAAATATGTGTAATAACGAACTTGAAAGCACGAGCTTATCAATAAATACAAATTATAATAACCCATATTGAGAGGCGATTAATTAAGTGAATCGGTAACAAGAGCAACTGACTTGATCAAAAAACGAAAGTTATAATAACCTATGAGCGAGCGCGATAAATAAGTGTAATCGTAACGGAAAGCTACGCTGTATCAATAAATAAATAAAAAAATATAACATAAAAAAAAATATACTTAAAAAAAAAATATAATATTAAAATAGTTAAAAAAAAAATTAATAAAGAAATTATAATAATAAAAATTATTAATAAATGGAATATAAAAAAAAAATAAGGAAAAAAAGAATAAAAAATAAATAAAAAGTTAAAATAAAATAAAATTTTAGTGTAAAAGATTATAATTTAAAAAAAAAAAGTATATAACCATATTAAATTAAATATTAAAGATACTTATCAAAAAAATTAACCATGAGCGAGGCGATAATATGTATCGGTAACGAGACTGATGTACAAACATACGAAAAAGTTATAATAAACCCATATTTGAGCGAGCGCGATTAAAATTATTAGTGTAATCGGTAACGAACCTTTGGAAACGCAGCTACTGAGCCTTGTATCCAATAAATACGAAAAAGTTATAATAAACCCATATTTGAGCGAGCGCGATTAAAATTATTAGTGTAATCGTAACGAACCTTGAACGCAGCTACTGAGCCTTGTATCCAATAAATACGAAAAAGTTATAATAAACCCATATTTGAGCGAGCGCGATTAAAATTAATTAGTGTAATCGGTAACGAACCTTTGGGAACGCAGCTACTGAGCCTTGTATCCAATAAATACGAAAAAGTTATAATAAACCCATATTTGAGCGAGCGCGATTAAAATTATTAGTGTAATCGGTAACGAACCTTTGGGAACGCAGCTACTGAGCCTTGTATCCAATAAATACGAAAAAGTTATAATAAACCCATATTTGAGCGAGCGCGATTAAAATTATTAGTGTAATCGGTAACGAACCTTTGGAACGCAGCTACTGAGCCTTGTATCCAATAAATACGAAAAAGTTATAATAAACCCATATTTGAGCGAGCGCGATTAAAATTATTAGTGTAATCGTCGTAACGCAGCTACTGAGCCTTGTATCCAATAAATACGAAAAAGTTATAATAAACCCATATTTGAGCGAGCGCGATTAAAATTATTAGTGTAATCGGTAACCGGAGCTACTGAGCCTTGTATCCAATAAATACGAAAAAGTTATAATAAACCCATATTTGAGCGAGCGCGATTAAAATTATTAGTGTAATCGTAACGACCTTGGAACGCAGCTACTGAGCCTTGTATCCAATAAATACGAAAAAGTTATAATAAACCCATATTTGAGCGAGCGCGATTAAAATTATTAGTGTAATCGGTAACGGAGCTACTGAGCCTTGTATCCAATAAATACGAAAAAGTTATAATAAACCCCTATTTGAGCGAGCGCGATTAAAATTATAGTGTAACGTACGATTGGGAACGAGCTACTGAGCCTTGTATCAATAAATACGAAAAGTTTAATAACCATATTTGAGCGAGCGCGATTAAAATTATTGTGTAATCGGTAACGAACTTGGGACGCAGTACTGGCCTTGTATCCAATAAATACGAAAAAGTTATAATAAACCCATATTTGAGCGAGCGCGATTAAAATTATTAGTGTAATCGGTAACGAACTTTGGAACGCAGCTACTGAGCCTTGTATCCAATAAATACGAAAAAGTTATAATAAACCCATATTTGAGCGAGCGCGATTAAAATTATTAGTGTAATCGGTAACGAACCTTTGGAACGCAGCTACTGAGCCTTGTATCCAATAAATACGAAAAAGTTATAATAACCCATATTTGAGCGAGCGCGATTAAAATTAAATGTGTAATCGGTAACGGAGCCTACTGAGCCTTGTATCCAATAAATACGAAAAAGTTATAATAAACCCATATTTGAGCGAGCGCGATTAAAATTATTAGTGTAATCGGTACGAACTTTGGAACGCAGCTACTGAGCCTTGTATCCAATAAATACGAAAAGTTATAATAAACCATATTTGAGCGAGCGCGATTAAAATTATTAGTGTAATCGGTAACGAACTTTGGAACGCAGCTACTGAGCCTTGTATCCAATAAATACGAAAAAGTTATAATAAACCCATATTTGAGCGAGCGCGATTAAAATTAATGTGTAATCGGTAACGAACCTTTGGGAACGCAGCTACTGAGCCTTGTATCCAATAAATACGAAAAAGTTATAATAAACCCATATTTGAGCGAGCGCGATTAAAATTATTAGTGTAATCGGTAACGAGCTACTGAGCCTTGTATCCAATAAATACGAAAAAGTTATAATAAACCCATATTTGAGCGAGCGCGATTAAAATTATTAGTGTAATCGGTAACGAGCTTAACTGAGCCTTGTATCCAATAAATACGAAAAAGTTATAATAAACCCATATTTGAGCGAGCGCGATTAAAATTATTAGTGTAATCGGTAACGGAGCTACTGAGCCTTGTATCCAATAAATACGAAAAAGTTATAATAAACCCATATTTGAGCGAGCGCGATTAAAATTATGTGTAATCGTGTAACGAGCTACTGAGCCTGTACCAATAAATACGAAAAGTTATAATAAACCCATATTTGAGCGGCGCGATTAAAATTATTAGTGTAATCGGTAACGAGCTATGAGCCTTGTATCCAATAAATACGAAAAAGTTATAATAAACCCATATTTGAGCGAGCGCGATTAAAATTATAGTGTAATCGGTAACGGAGCACTGAGCTTGTATCCAATAAATACGAAAAAGTTATAATAAACCCATATTTGAGCGAGCGCGATTAAAATTATTAGTGTAATCGGTAACGGAGCTACTGAGCCTTGTATCCAATAAATACGAAAAAGTTATAATAACCCATATTTGAGCGAGCGCGATTAAATTATTAGTGTATCGGTAACGGAGTACTGAGCCTTGTATCCAATAAATACGAAAAAGTTATAATAAACCCATATTTGAGCGAGCGCGATAAAATTATTAGTGTAATCGGTAACGAGCTACTGAGCCTTGTATCAATAAATACGAAAAAGTTATAATAAACCATATTTGAGCGAGCGCGATTAAAATTATTAGTGTAATCGGTACGAACTTTGGAACGAGCTACTGAGCCTTGTATCCAATAAATACGAAAAAGTTATAATAAACCCATATTTGAGCGAGCGCGATTAAATTATTAGTGTAATCGGTAAACGGAGCTACTGAGCCTTGTATCCAATAAATACGAAAAAGTTATAATAAACCCATATTTGAGCGAGCGCGATTAAAATATTAGTGTAATCGGTAAACGGCGAGCTACTGAGCCTTGTATCCAATAAATACGAAAAAGTTATAATAAACCCATATTTGAGCGAGCGCGATTAAAATTATTAGTGTAATCGGTAACGGACTACTGAGCCTTGTATCCAATAAATACGAAAAAGTTATAATAAACCCATATTTGAGCGAGCGCGATTAAAATTATTAGTAATCGGTAACGAACCTTTGGGAACGCAGCTACGAGCCTTGTATCCAATAAATACGAAAAAGTTATAATAAACCCATATTTGAGCGAGCGCGATTAAAATTATTAGTGTAATCGGTAAACGGAGCTACTGAGCCTTGTATCCAATAAATACGAAAAGTTATAATAAACCCATATTTGAGCGAGCGCGATTAAAATTATTTAGTGTAATCGGTAACGACTTTGGAACGCAGCTACTGAGCCTTGTATCCAATAAATACCCCCCCCCCCCCCCCCCCCCCCCCCCCCAAAAAAAAAAAAAAAAAAAAAAAAAAAAAAAAAAAAAAAAAAAAAAAAAAAAAAAAAAAAAAAACGGTAACGTTGGACGCAGCTACTGAGCCTTGTATCCAATAAATACGAAAAAGTTATAATAAACCCATATTTGAGCGAGCGCGATTAAAATTATTAGTGTAATCGGTAACGAACCTTTGGAACGCAGCTACTGAGCCTTGTATCCAATAAATACGAAAAAGTTATAATAAACCCATATTTGAGCGAGCGCGATTAAAATTTAAGTGTAATCGGTAACGAACCTTTGGGAACGCAGCTACTGAGCCTTGTATCCAATAAATACGAAAAAGTTATAATAAACCCATATTTGAGCGAGCGCGATTAAAATTAAATGTGTAATCGGTAACGAACCTTTGGACCAGCTACTGAGCCTTGTATCCAATAAATACGAAAAAGTTATAATAAACCCATATTTGAGCGAGCGCGATTAAAATTATTATGTAATCGGTAACGAGCTACTGAGCCTTGTATCCAATAAATACGAAAAAGTTATAATAAACCCATATTTGAGCGAGCGCGATTAAAATTATTAGTGTAATCGGTAACGAGCTACTGAGCCTTGTATCCAATAAATACGAAAAAGTTATAATAAACCCATATTTGAGCGAGCGCGATTAAAATTATTAGTGTAATCGGTAACGGAGCTACTGAGCCTTGTATCCAATAAATACGAAAAGTTATAAAGAACCCATATTGAGCGAGCGCGATTAAAATTATTAGTGTAATCGGTAACGGAGCTACTGGCTTGTATCCAATTTGTATTTATTGGATACAAGGCTCAGTAGCTCCGTTACCGATTACACTAATAATTTTAATCGCGCTCGCTCAAATATGGGTTTATTATAACTTTTTCGTATTTATTGGATACAAGGCTCAGTAGCTCCGTTACCGATTACACTAATAATTTTAATCGCGCTCGCTCAAATATGGGTTTATTATAACTTTTTCGTATTTATTGGATACAAGGCTCAGTAGCTCCGTTACCGATTACACTAATAATTTTAATCGCGCTCGCTCAAATATGGGTTTATTATAACTTTTTCGTATTTATTGGATACAAGGCTCAGTAGCTCCGTTACCGATTACACTAATAATTTTAATCGCGCTCGCTCAAATATGGGTTTATTATAACTTTTACGTATTTATTGGATACAAGGCTCAGTAGCTCCGTTACCGATTACACTAATAATTTTAATCGCGCTCGCTCAAATATGGGTTTATTATAACTTTTTCGTATTTATTGGATACAAGGCTCAGTAGCTCCGTTACCGATTACACTAATAATTTTAATCGCGCTCGCTCAAATATGGGTTTATTATAACTTTTTCGTATTTATTGGATACAAGGCTCAGTAGCTGCGTTACCGATTACACTAATAATTTTAATCGCGCTCGCCCAAATATGGGTTTATTATAACTTTTTCGTATTTATTGGATACAAGGCTCAGTAGCTGCGTTCCCAAAGGTTCGTTACCGATTACACATTTAATTTTAATCGCGCTCGCTAAAATATGGGTTTATTATAACTTTTTCGTATTTATTGGATACAAGGCTCAGTAGCTGCGTTCCCAAAGGTTCGTTACCGATTACACATTTAATTTTAATCGCGCTCGCTCAAATATGGGTTTATTATAACTTTTTCGTATTTATTGGATACAAGGCTCAGTAGCTGCGTTCCCAAAGGTTCGTTACCGATTACACAATAATTTTAATCGCGCTCGCTCAAATATGGGTTTATTATAACTTTTTCGTATTTATTGGATACAAGGCTCAGTAGCTGCGTTCCCAAAGATTCGTTACCGATTACACTAATAATTTTAATCGCGCTCGCTCAAATATGGGTTTATTATAACTTTTTCGTATTTATTGGATACAAGGCTCAGTAGCTGCGTTCCCAAAGTTCGTTACCGATTACACTATAATTTTAATCGCGCTCGCTCAAATATGGGTTTATTATAACTTTTTCGTATTTATTGGATACAAGGCTCAGTAGCTGCGTTCCCAAAGGTTCGTTACCGATTACACTATAATTTTAATCGCGCTCGCTCAAATATGGGTTATTATTAACTTTTTCGTATTTATTGGATACAAGGCTCAGTAGCTGCGTTCCCAAAGGTTCGTTACCGATTACACTAATAATTTTAATCGCGCTCGCTCAAATATGGGTTTATTATAACTTTTTCGTATTTATTGGATACAAGGCTCAGTAGCTGCGTTCCCAAAGGTTCGTTACCGATTACACATATAATTTTAATCGCGCTCGCTCAAATATGGGTCTATTAAACTTTTTCGTATTTATTGGATACAAGGCTCAGTAGCTGCGTTCCCAAAGGTTCGTTACCGATTACACATATTAATTTTTAATACACCCTAATATTTGAGCGAGCGCGATTAAAATTATTAGTGTAATCGGTAACGAATCTTTGGGAACGCAGCTACTGAGCCTTGTATCCAATAAATACAAAAAAGTTTATAATAACCTATATTTGAGCGAGCGCGATTAAAATTATTAGTGTAATCGGTAACGAACCTTTGGGAACGCAGCTACTGAGCCTTGTATCCAATAAATACGAAAAAGTTATAATAAACCCATATTTGAGCGAGCGCGATTAAAATTATTAGTGTAATCGGTAACGAACCTTTGGGAACGCAGCTACTGAGCCTTGTATCCAATAAATACGAAAAAGTTATAATAACCCATATTTGAGCGAGCGCGATTAAAATTAATTAGTGTAATCGGTAACGAACCTTTGGGAACGCAGCTACTGAGCCTTGTATCCAATAAATACGAAAAAGTTATAATAAACCCATATTTGAGCGAGCGCGATTAAAATTATTAGTGTAATCGGTAACGAACCTTTGGGAACGCAGCTACTGAGCCTTGTATCCAATAAATACGAAAAATTTATAATAAACCCATATTTGAGCGAGCGCGATTAAAATTATTAGTGTAATCGGTAACGAACGTTTGGGAACGCAGCTACTGAGCCTTGTATCCAATAAATACGAAAAAGTTATAATAAACCCATATTTGAGCGAGCGCCGATTAAAATTATTAGTGTAATCGGTAACGAACCTTTGGGAACGCAGCTACTGAGCCTTGTATCTAATAAATACGAAAAAGTTATAATAAACCCATATTTGAGCGAGCACAATTAAAATTAAATGTGTAATCGGTAACGAACCTTTGGGAACGCAGCTACTGAGCCTTGTATCCAATAAATACAAAAAAGTTATAATAAACCTATATTTGAGCGAGCGCGATTAAAATTATTAGTGTAATCGGTAACGAACCTTTGGGAACGCAGCTACTGAGCCTTGTATCCAATAAATACGAAAAAGTTATAATAAACCCATATTTGAGCGAGCGCGATTAAAATTATTAGTGTAATCGGTAACGAACCTTTGGGAACGCAGCTACTGAGCCTTGTATCCAATAAATACGAAAAAGTTATAATAAACTTATATTTGAGCGAGCGCGATTAAAATTATTAGTGTAATCGGTAACGAACCTTTGGGAACGCAGCTACTGAGCCTTGTATCCAATAAATACGAAAAAGTTATAATAAACCCATATTTGAGCGAGCGCGATTAAAATTAAATGTGTAATCGGTAACGAACCTTTGGGAACGCAGCTACTGAGCCTTGTATCCAATAAATACGAAAAAGTTATAATAAACCCATATTTGAGCGAGCGCGATTAAAATTATTAGTGTAATCGGTAACGAACCTTTGGGAACGCAGCTACTGAGCCTTGTATCCAATAAAGACGAAAAAGTTATAATAAACCTTTACTTGAGCGAGCGCGATTAAAATTAATAGTATAATCGTTTACGAACCTTTGGGAACCCATCTGCTGAGCCTACTATCCAATAAATACGAAAAAGTTAAAATAAACCTCTATTGATAATATTTTCGCCCGCGATTATAAAACTAAAATAAAACGAACCCCCGCTAATCCGACTACCAGACCTTGTATCGAAAATGTCTAAAAATTAAAGTATCGGTTTTACTTATTATTATAATCGTGACTAATTATATGTAAAAAGGTCCCTGGGAACATTTAACAAACCACAAGGGTCAAAAACATAATGTGTAATTAAAATAACCATAAAAAGATAAAATCATGGTAATTTGATTTTTATTAGTTTATTGAAATCGAAAAAGGTTGAATTTGAAATGGAAAAGATTGAATTTGACTTGGAAAAGTATGAATTTGACTTGGAAAAGGTTGAATTTGAATTGGAAAAGGTTGAATTTGACTTGGAAAAGGTTGAATTTGACTTGGAAAAGGTTGAATTTGACTTGGAAATGCTATATATATATAAATATTATGCTGTATGCTAAGCAAACAATAATACGGATTAATTTCTATTTTATTAACTATTATAATTTTTTTAAGAAAAGTATTTTGAGAATAAACAAAGGACGACATCGGAAGCACCTCATAGATTAGAGGAATTAAAGATTAGCTTTTTATGTCACCGACAGAGAAATAGGCTCTGTTTCAGAAGACTCCGAAAGGAAACTGCGACTATGTTTCGCGAACAGGAATGAAATATTTGTTTCCCTTTAGATGTCGCTCCGTTTGCTTCCCTTCAGCCAATCAAAACCAGCGAGAATGCTTGGAAGGAAGAACTATATAAAAGGGCAAGAGAAGAAGTTCTCGTTTTCATTTCTCTCATTTTTTCAACAAATTAACAACTACTTCAATCACTTCTCCTGCGTATTCGTTGCTCTCCTCTCCAGCTATACTTCTCTTCGCTTATTTCTTCAAAAGACATAAGGTTAGTAATTATGAAATGTGTTTCTTCTTTAAATGTATTATTTCGTAACTCTATGTAAATGTGTGATTTTATAGTAAGTGGAATCCTTAAACTCAATATTATTTTGTCTAATTAATGTTAAATATAATTGTGCTTTTTAATTGATATTAAACATCTTATAAAATTATATTTTTGTTACATCCCCTCGCCTGCTACAGTTGAATATCATTGATTTTTTATAACTCTCCCCTTTAGAGAACATAATTCAGGACAAGCCGGACGAATTCGTTATTACTAATTATGAGGCAGGCGGGAAGGATGGAGCTAAATTGGGGGGCTCCAGGACCTGATAAATTGGTAGAGAGTTAAGATTTTATTTAATTGTTAGATCATTAGAAATAAAGAGTTAATATTTGATTGATTTGTAGAGAGTAAAGATATGATTGATTTAAAAGTGAGTTAATAATGGATAGGCAGTTTAAAAAAGAAAGTTAAACGTTAAGAATAAAAACATTATATTGTATGTTAAAAGAGCTGAACAATGGTAATATGCATGTTATGTGGTGTTATTTTATTATTAATTATAGATCATAATTTGTTAATTTAAATGTTTAACTAAATTTCACAACTCACATTTATATAAACACATACGTGAAGTATTTGATATATATTTATTGGTAATCGTTTTGCATAAAATTATGTTTGACAAATATCACTCGGGGATTAATGATTAATTAGAACCTGAATAAAAAAATTTCTAAGAAAAAGTCCTTTACAATATTTAAGGCAAGACCAAGCACCGAGGAAGTCCGGAAACCCTACATGTGCTAAAAGGCAAGTGTGTTACGCAGCAGACCATCGCAGACATCGTCGGACATTGTACTACATCTTTAACAACTAAATATGACCGTCATCCGCCTACAGCGTTACAGGAAAAAAACGCATCTGGCGGGGTAGTTTTACGAATTTAATATATTTTTTAAACTAATTAATTAATTGAAAAAATTGATCGAAGAAGATATAAAAAAATAGTTTTAGATTTAAAATGGATATAACAAAAATAAATAAATAAAACAATAACGGGCTTTAATCTTGGTCACTTGATCCGGGGTTTCGCCACTAGTTAACGTATGGCGCTTTAAGTATTATAAAAAAAAGAGAATTAAGAAACACACTGGTGTAGACTGAGACTAGAACTGACTTTTATTCCGTCTTAATAAATATATAAGGTAGCTTGTTTATAAATAGGAATGGTACCAGGCCTAATATAGTCACACTCGCGAACTTAACTTTAAAACCTATCTAATGACTTTTTGTTTGAGGGGTGATAGACATTTTGTATGTATGACAGTTGCTGAGATACATATTTTTAAAGAGACACAGTTTGTTTCCAAGATGCATAAAATCACTAATCTCTAGCTTTGTGTTGTGTTTTTGAATTAATTGTCCATTCATAATTTGTTTCCGTGAAAGGAGAAATCACTGATTTGGTGGTGGTTATCCTTTATCCTGGAAATCGCCCTTCCTAGCAAGATAATTATTATAAACTAATTTAAAGCTATATATATATATATATATATATATATATATATATATATATTATATATATATATATATATATATAAAAGTTGCTGAGATAAATTTTTTCAAAGAGTCACATTTTGTTTCCAAGATGTGAAAAAATTATTGATTTATATTGTGTTGTGTTGTGTTTTTGAATAAATTGTCTAAATATGAACATTAAAGTTAATAAATATGAACTATTTATTTAATAAAACATATTCATATGTGCACTATTGTGTGCTACGAGCGAGAAAAAAGTAGTAACAATAAAATAATCCCAGCTGATGACCTTCAGCTATGGATGTGCCGATGGAACTGGATTCGCTTTTCTGGCTGTATGTTGTAAACTAATCAAAGGGTTTTCACATTTTCCAACTATTTTAGGGTAGCCTAATACGATAATCTGTAATGTATTGAGGATACTGAGGGGAGTTCATAATTAAATGATTTTAATATTTAACAATTAATGATAACGAACCTTTGTCGGCAAAACATCAAAAGGTGTTTACCTAGCCCCCTAGATTTCCCATCGGTATGGGCCCCCCAGCGGTACCAGAAACCTCTGGTAGTTTCCCCCCAGCGGCGGCCAACAAGAATATTAAGATGGGTGTAAAGATAAGAATAATAGCACAAAGGCTATACCGCCAAACGGGGCATTTCCCATCTCGGCCCACCCGAGGTGACGAGAATGAGAGAGAAGAACCGAAGAGGCAGTCAAGTTTGATCCTCAAGAAGAGTGAGTCGGGTTCCACCTACAAGAAGAGGAGGTGGCCGTCGGGGTTCTGAGAGCAGCTGGAGGATGATGCCAAGAAAGGGGACCTAAGACTGATTTCACATTCGCCAGCCGGTTAAGTGTTTCAAAGGTATATTGTTATTTGTAATATTGTATGGCAAAGGTAGTAAAATGTCCCTCAGTATTCTCAATCAGAGTTCTAGGCAATGGGTTAATATAACTTATATGTGTAAATTAATAATTATAATAATGTATTAATTGAATCTTGTTTACTTTAATCTTACCCTGCATGCCACCTATTGGATTGGTAAACACGATACCTTTGGAAATTAGATCCATGGTATCATTAAATATAGTTTATATATTGACTAAATATAGTAAGTAAGCTAGTTTTTGAAGCTACCGCTGCCTTAGAAAAGCAGCCGGTCAAAAACATAGCATTTAAATGGCATCCGATTGTGGGGACGTACTTACCAATCCACTATACTTAATATCACATAGCTAAATTAACAATAATATTAATTTTATCAAATTTAATTGATTAGGGTTATTAGATTATTTTGATTATATAATAGATCATCACACAATGTCAAAAAAGTATCCATTTAGATTTAATTTACAGAAACTTGACCTTTCTTCTTAATTATTGTTATGCCTCTGTATTAATATTCTCCTACTGTTCGCGCATCTTATTAAAGTGGCTATTTTTTTTTGTTTATGTTATTGCTTGAGTATATTTCATTATATTTTCTTCGTTTATTTTATTTGTTGTATTAGCGTTTAAACCCACCATTAAGATTTTTTGAATATTTTATTATACGGGGTATTTTCTTACGCACACAATTTTCAATTATGGCCTTAAGAGTCGAAAACGAGGAACGAAGCTACATAATGAAAATGCTCCGAGCAATTAAGGATCAATTAGAGGAAAACAGAAAGGAAAGAAGACAGAGGTATAAAAATTTTGAAGAGAGTCTCAATAAAGTGACAGAGAGGTTTCGCCCGACTGTAGCCACAGCCTGCTCCACAGACGTTGACCTCCAAATTCAGAAGACGGCCTCCACGGAAGATAAAGAAGTAATTAATAATAACACCGAACCTAGTGAAGTGCTCAAGATAAAAAATCAACCTCGTATTAGTATAAGTGAAGAGGTAGAAACAGAAACGAAGCCTGAAGTCAGAGATAGTGAAGAATTCGAAAAAAGAACGGAGACGGAACCCCATATTAGCCCAGAAGAGAAACCTATACCCGCGACTCCATCTAGTAATTCTACAATCGAAGAGGCTCAGGAAAAGACCCTTATAACTGTTTCTGATGATATTAAAGATAGTGTCGATACCACAAAAGTTCGCGAGGTTCAACCCAATAAGTATTTAACGTTCAAAACTCTAATAAGCTCTATAAGACCCCGAATAATCTGCACTTCAGAAATAAAAGAAAGTATAAAGATGACAGAAGATGAGCTCCACGTTATAAAGCCCTTCAACGAAAAATATTTAATCTAATTTGACGTAAATCAAGATTTCAATGGCCTATTTTTAATAAAGAGTAGTTTTATTTGCATTCTAATTTTAAATGGTTAACTTACGATGTTATAGTTGTTTGCTGTAAAAGCCTTTTTATTAGTCACAATAATTATTTAACACTAACGAGCACCCCTTCTTCTATTTTAATAGGTTGGATCTAATATTTATTTTCTACAATCCGAAGTTGGATTTGTTTAATATTACTTGGGAATAATTACCCTCTAAGGTGGAGTAGACATGGGTCCTCCATCCATTCCTACTAAAGGATTATTAGCTTATAATTTGTTTTGTCAAAGGGAAGAACCCTTAATGTGGAGTTGCTGTATTGCCTCCCTATACCCCGAAAGCGGGATTGATATTTTTAATTATTGTGAAGATTAAGAAATCTTCTTTGTACGCCCAGAGTTCTGAGGTTGTATTTATATTGATCCATAATGTGAACGCTAAAAGTCAAATCACCATATTCCTTTCCCCCGAGTTTCCATTCATTTTTCCGGCTCTATCTCTTGAACGTATCAATGGATTTTCTTCATTTCCACCATTTTATGACAATTTTGGGGTAGTCTTATACGATAAGCAGCATGTATGTTTAAGTACACGCCCAAGATGTTACAGCAATAGACCGAAAGGGCTACTTTTCACCAAGCATTTTGTACTATTTTACCATTCACTCAGAAAAGGCTCTAACGATTTTGATTAATCTCACTATATTCTTGTAGGATTTATATTATGTACATTCCAAAAGATTAACTATACCTTCATATTGGCATTGATAATGAACTGCTAAATATAGAAGTTAAACGAATTTGATATCTAACTAAAGGAAAAAAGAGCATAATATTTTTATTGTATTTTTTGATAATAAGGACAGTATTTTAGACTTATAATATACCGTAATGTATTGAGGATACTGATGGGAGTAAGTTAGGATTGGATAATTATTACACTATTAAATAAATATTAATAAGCTTTGTCGGCAAAAGGCATTTCCCAAACCCTCTTGGATTGTCCGTGGGCTTGGGCTGTCCCGCCTCCCTTTGTCCGATAAGAGATCGGCAATTTCCAAAATATGGGAATTTTTGAAAAGAAGAGGAGAGAGAAGTGACGACATAGCAAAACCATTGGAAAGATTTTAGAAAAAACATTATCTTACACAAAACTTTGTAAAAGGTAATGGAGAATGAGGAATAGGGCATAAATGTAATAATGAAATGAAAAACAACTTTAATACTAATTATTATACGATTAATCTTATTAAAGATTAACTATACCATCCTATATACACTATACTATACTATAATAAGGGCAGTAATTTTAGAAAGAGAAAGATTTCAGAAAATATATTGTAGTATCTTACACAAAAATTTGTAAAAGGTAATGAAGAGTGGAAATGGTGATTTTGGAAATGGAAAAACCAATTGAATTCGTTGATGAAATAAAATCGGAAAAGCGAATGGAAATTTGGGAGGAAACGATATGATGATTATCGTTATAGGTTACCTCCTAATAGCGTAAAATTAAATGCTAATTTTTATTTTAAGGGAAATTTCGAAAACTTTTGACGATTATTATACAGCAAAATTGTCTAGAAAACTGTTGATAATGATTGTACAGCAAAATTGTCTAGAAAACTTTTGATAATGATTGTACAGCAAAATTGTCTAGAAAACATTTGATTTAAGAAAATGTTTTGAGCCCATTACAGTGCTTCATAAAGATTGAGATAAGACTCGAGTCTTTTGTTATGAGACTATAAGGCTCGAGTCTTTGAGCCTTCAATTAGGCGAGCTTTTTTTACAACATTATCTAGAACGATATGGAACGGTTCCAAAGGCTGGGAGTTAGCGATCCAGCTGGATCGGTCAGGAGTAGAATAAGATCCACATCGGGCTGGGTCGGGAAAGCTCGGCGGAGTTCGGCTTGGAACTAGTGGAAAATTACGGAACTGGAGGAGAATAATGGAACTGGATCGGTAACTAGTTGGGAGCGATGGAACTGGAGCTGTATCGGGAACCGAGCTCCCGGTTCCACCGTTCCAGATGTGTTCCACTGTTCTAAGCGTTCCACTAACTAATATAAGCGGTTTTCAAACAAATTAATGCCATATAGCAGAGTTTTTTTCAGCTCCTTTTCAAGCAAATAAAGTGTAGCGGAAATCGCATTAGCCACCTGGTCACATAATTTGTCTAATTCTTATTTTTGGTTGTGAATATTTTTGATAAGTTCATTAAATTTATTTGTATATATTTTATAAAATGTGTACCAGGTGGCTAACCAAAAAGTAATCTTCCTGTAAATAAAACATATGTTTTTTAGTGTAGAAAAAAAAAGGCTTGTATGAAGAGAATAAAAATGTGCTTTTTGGTTATAAAAGTTTAAATTTATAAGTAATAATTAGTTTTAACGAAACACGTTAAATTGGTGACCCCGACGTGATCCGAGAGCTGTGAGTACATAGTTTTAATAAGCATTTTTACAAAAATGGCATCGAAGGATGTGTTCAATCTTTTCACGCTAGACGACGAAGAGATCGTAACTCCGCCGGTAATTTCACAACCCGTAGAAATGGTATCAACGGCTTGTGTCAAAGCACAGCTCCCGGAATTTTTCAAAGCAGATACGGAAGTTTTCTTTGTACAAATGGAAACAGTTTTCTCGCTATATAGTATTAGAAGTAGCCTAAAAAAATTTCAATACACTATAGCCCAGTTAGACCGGGAAGCCATGAGAGAGGTTGTAGACCTGGCTAAATCACCACCGGATGAAAATCCTTACGAAATTCTCAAGGAAAGAATAACTCGGTGTTTTGGGGAATCCGATAATAGACGAATTCGTCGCCTTCTGGACGAACAGCAGCTCGGTGACCTTCGCGTTTCCTTAGAGACCTTCAACAGCTAAGTAGTTCATTGCTTCCCGAGGATTTCATTAAAGTTATTTGGTTACGGGGACTCCCTAATAAGATGCAGTTAGCCCTGGCTACAAGCTACGAGCAGGACTTAAAAAATCTTTGTATTATAGCGGATAGGATCGCCGAATTTAGCGAAGGTCAAGACCGCGAAGTTGCCGCAATAAAGCTACCCCACCCCTCTGAATTTGAAACCCGATTGCTCCCTACTCTGGAGAGGTTGACTGAGAGGGTAACAGCTTTAGAAGCTCGTGAGTCGGGCTCAGGGAAATCGCAGCGACGTCGACCAAATAATCGGAATGTTTGTTTCTATCATGCTAGATTCGGAGGACGGGCGATCAAATGTATAAAGCCGTGTGCTTGGGATGGTGATTCCAAACCTTCGGAAAACTAGAACTAGCAGTAGCTGAGGCGGAATCTACTGCTAGACGTGTTAACCGCCGACTTTTTGTTTACGACCGACAGTCCCGTACGCGGTACTTGGTGGACACAGGAGCTGCAATATCGGTATTCCCGGTGAAGAAACCTCTGAAGGCCAAACCGGGCGAATTCCTTCTGTATGCAGCAAACGGAACACCTATTCCTACCTATGGGGAACGTCTTATCGAAGTGGACTTGGGCCTCAGACGGAAGATGACCTGGCGTTTTATCCTGGCAGAGGTTGGGCAACCAATCATCGGCGCTGATTTACTCTTTCACTATCAGCTTATGGTAGATCTGGCTGGTTGTCAGTTGGTAGAAAAAAACACAGGTTTGTCAACTAGGGGTAAACTTACAGATATGTCCGGACCCACCATATATTCTGTTCCCGAAGGAAAATGGTACACAGAATTACTCCAAAAGTATCCAAGCATTACGAGCCCCACTGTCTTTGTAAAGGAGCCCTTACATTCGGTTGAACACCACATCGAGACGCAGGGAGCACCTGTTACAGCAAAGGCGCGAAGGCTCAATCCTGAGAGGTACACTGCAGCTAAGAGGGAATTCGAGCATATGCTGCAAGAGGGCATCATTCGTCCATCTAGCAGTCAGTGGGCAAGTCCCCTACATATCGTGCCTAAGAAGGATGGAGGTTTGAGGCCTTGCGGAGATTACCGACGTTTGAATTCTAAGACGGCGCCCGATCGATACGCAGTCCCGAATATAGCCGAATTCAATATCAGTCTACACGGGAAACGAATCTTTAGTAAATTATACCTTAAAAGGGCCTATTACCAGATTCCAATCGCCGAGGAAGACATCCCAAAGACGGCTATTATCACACCCTTTGGGCTTTTTGAGTATGTTCGGATGTGTTTTGGACTCCGAAACGCTGCTCAGACTTTCCAGAGATTTTTGGATACTGTCTTACGGGGTCTTGACTTCGTCTATGCCTACCTAGACGACATCTTCATCGCGTCAACGGACGAAGAGGAACACAAGAAGCACCTAGACGAAGTTTTTCGACGCCTTCAGCAGCACGGTTTAATTATAAACCTCTCTAAATGCGTCTTTGCTGTAAAAGAGTTAGAGTTTTTAGGACATAGGGTTACGCAACAAGGCATCACTGTGGTGCCGGAAAAGGTTGAGGCCATCAGCAAGTATCCGCGTCCCGCTACAGTTTCGGACCTTCGTCGTTTCTTGGGAATGGTAAATTTTTACAGGCGCTGCCTTCCTCATGCGGCTAATATACAGTCACCGTTGAACGCATTTTTATCCGGAACCAAGAAAAATGACAAGACGCCAATCTCGTGGACGGATACCTCGATCAAAGCATTTGAAGACTGCAAAGAAGCTCTTCGCAACGCCGCTATTATTGCGCATCCGAATCCAGAAGCGGACCTTGTTTTGGCCTGCGATGCTTCAAACACAGCTATGGGTGCAGCGCTTCAACAAAAGGAAAATGGCGTATGGCGACCTCTAGGATTTTTTTCAAAGGTTTTTACCAAATCTCAGTGTAATTACTCCACCTATGACCGTGAACTGTTGGCCATCCATCAGGCGATCCGACATTTCCGATCTCAGGTTGAAGGCCGACACTTCATAATATGGACGGACCACAGGCCTCTCTTGTTTGCATTCGATCAAAAGCCAGAGTCCTCCACACCTATGCGAATTCGGTGGGTGAATTATATTAGTCAATTTACCACTGACATTCGTTACGTCGCGGGGTTGGATAACAACGTCGCTGATGCCTTATCAAGAGTGGAGGAAATTGGAGCTCCAAGTGGAACGGATATATTATGTGAAGCGCAAAGCAATGACGATGCGATACCAACGTTGCTGGAAAACCCCAGGCTGCAACTGAAATGGATGGAGTTACCGGGTCTCGGGAGCCGGCTCCTTTGCGAAACATCTAAACCTACGGCTCGTTCCTACGTACCTGAAATAATGCGCCGTACTATTTTCCAACAAATACACAACCTTAGCCATCCTGGAGTCCGTGGGTCTCGTAGGCTGATTAGCCAGAGATTTTTTTTGGCCTAATCAAAATGTGGATATAGGGAAGTGGGCGAAAGCATGTATCGCCTGTCAGCGATCAAAAGTCCAGCGCCACACCGTGGCTCCTTCTGGTGTGTTTCTACCTTCAGCTCGATTTGAGCATGTTCACCTAGATATTATAGGGCCTCTACCACTTTCAGCAGGTATGCGATATTGCTTAACGGTGGTGGACAGATACACTAGATGGCCAGAAGCACATCCAATAGCAGACATTTCGGCAGCTACATGCGCTGAAGCACTTTGTGCGGTATGGATTTCTCGCTACGGGGTTCCGGCTCGCATCACAACTGATCAGGGGCGTCAATTCGAATCGGATTTATTCCGTGAGTTATCGAATACCTTAGGATTCCAGCGTTGCCGAACTACAGCATACCACCCACAGTCCAATGGTTGCGTCGAGAGATGGCATCGTACTTTGAAGACAGCCCTAACGGCGCAGTTCAACAGCAATGCATGGACCAGCTTGCTGCCTATGGTACTGCTGGGACTTCGCACGGCAATACGGGATGACAACGTCACAAGTGCCGCAGAGATGACTTTCGGTCAACCTCTTCGGCTTCCTGGTGAATTTTTAGAAGAATCTAGGCAACGGGAAAGCGCTGGAGAGTTTGTTCGACAACTAAGGGAGCAATTAGTGAGTCTCAGGCCGGCTGCCTTCCGGACGCCCACTAGAAAACCCTTTGTTCAGCC
This sequence comes from Piezodorus guildinii, assembly GCA_023052935.1. Taxonomy (NCBI): domain Eukaryota; kingdom Metazoa; phylum Arthropoda; class Insecta; order Hemiptera; family Pentatomidae; genus Piezodorus; species Piezodorus guildinii. The sequence goes on along the minus strand of CM041295.1, from coordinate 6,815,795 downwards.
GGACCTCATAACGTGCTCCCATGTCTTTTTGAGGGACGATATGGTACAAAGACCACTCATCCCACCTTATACGGGCCCCTACAAAGTTTTAAAAAGACATAAGAAGACGTTTGTTCTTCAACTGCTTAGTGGTTCCAAAACTGTAACCATAGACCGATTGAAGCCAGCATTCCTCCTCCAAAATCAAGATCCAAGTTGTGCTCAGTTGGACCCTCAGAAGGTTTCAACGGAACACAATGACTCCACCGAGCCTGATCGCCAAGTTCCTGACCCCAGGATGACTCGTAGTGGAAGAATAGTCAGACCACCGAGCCGATTCCTCGACGCAGTCATTGGGGGGAGGTGATGTAGCGGAAATCGCGTTAGCCACCTGGTCACATAATTTGTCTAATTCTTATTTTTGGTTGTGAATATTTTTGATAAGTTCATTAAATTTATTTGTATATATTTTATAAAATGTGTACCAGGTGACTAACCAAAAAGTAACCTTCCTGTAAATAAAACATATGTTTTTTAGTGTAGAAAAAAAAAAAGGCTTGTATGAAGAGAATAAAAATGTGCTTTTTGGTTATAAAAGTTTAAATTTATAAGTAATAATTAGTTTTAACGAAACACGTTAAAAAAGTTTTACAATTTTACTCATTGTTGTCAGATCCCTTCTAAAAATGCGGTACGTATTTTCCATTTTACCCAAACTTTTGTACGTTTTTTCCTATCTACCTACCTATATTCCATACTACCAAATTGTACCTAGTTTCCACACGCCTGCAACACGGTACGTATTTCCAATGTACTCCATTTTTAAATGTTTTTTATTTTATGTAATTTTTCTTATATATTTGTACATTATCTTTAGTCATTATCTGCTCTGTATAACCCTCTCATTATTATACCTTTGTCATTGTGATTTAATTAATTGATTTCTTTACACATCTAGTTCCTTTTATGTTATAATATTGACATTCTCTAGCGCAATAGTTTTTAAAATAGTTTATTTAATCTTATTTTAAATGTATCTTTTTAGCCCTGATGATGACCTACAATGGGGGTCGAAACGTTGTCAAAAAATAAACTGTTGAAACTACTCAGTTGTTTCATTCACCGACCGACACCCGTACTAATTCCTTTTAGTAAAAGTAATATGCTGTAGATTTCTATTTATTCCTTGCCATTTTCCTAGTTGGATTTTTTAAATGTCCTAAGTATTATGATATGTACGAAAATGTACTAAGTGTTACATTAAAGAAGTTTTCTTCAGGTGGATTTTTTAAGAATTGGAATTGTTTGTCAAGTTTATAATTATTATTTCAGTGCAACTGCAGTAAATTAATTTGAATACAGTAAATTAATTTTAACCATAATTCTGAATGTTTATAAAATAATACATGAGCTAACTTACTTCTTTGTAATATTTATTCAAATAATATTTGGTGGTAAATTTTTGGAATAAAATAAGTAAAGGCATTTATGTGTTTTATTTATTGATTTCAACTGAAATTAGCAAATCTACATGGGAATGCTGATGAATGGAAAGGAGAAGAAGTGGCTGAATAGGCGGAATTTATACAACTTAAATTTATATTTGTAGTTGGTTGCTATTAAAGTCGTATTTTTAAATTATTATCAGTTAAACGTTTTTTAATATACTGAAATTGTTAAATAAAATCTGCTGAAGCATTGATACTTAAATTTCTTTCAATTTTGTGAGGAATTCAGCAAGCTAAGTATAAAAAATGCAACATTTATCTTCTTAGCTGTTATTTTCACATACATATATATATATATATATATTTTTTTTTTTTTTTTTTTTTTTTTTTTTTAATTTTTTTTTTTTTTTTTAGTGGAACGGTTGTGGAACTAAATTGTTTCCATTTTTTTTGTAAATATTTCAATAAGTATTGAGTTTATCGAAAATATTACTCTATGCAAATTTGAAGTTCTTTACAATGCCAAAAAAAATTATTATATAAATTATTTATCTAAAATGAATGGTTGTGAAGATAATAAAGGTGTAATATACGGGGGCTTTCCACATACAGTATTTCTCCATGAAATGTGGGAGTTATAGGGAGATTGCCTTGCTTTATTTATTTTTTTATTTATTTATTGTTTTAACTCTAAATCTTTCTTCTCACCTGTCAATAATTGCGATATAATCTTCAGAATTAAAAAGCAGCATTATGAAATATCTTTATATTTCCAAGTTTCCAAGATAAAGTTTTTCAAAGTATTATTATTATTATTTTTTAACTAATGATTTTATTTGCACCTGTTAAATATATACAATGCAATAAGCAAATAGAATTTCATAAACAAGGAAACATGGCATGGACAGGCATTAGGGAGACAGCACCCAGTGGTGCATCCTCCTGAATTTCAAACAAAAACTATTATTTTAGGTTAGGAGGTCCCTTATCTAACTCCTTTTCACCACCGCGTTTATGAACAAGCTGTTGTACGCCCTTAAACCAAACAAAATAAACAAACAACTCCTTTTCAGCCTAAGCCAAGTTATGTCAGGGATGTCGGTTGTAGCCATGTTTTGAATAAATTTGTTAATGTGTCCATGTAGTTTGTCGGGAAATCTTTTGTAAGTCATTCAAATGTCTTGACGTGTGGTCCCCATGTCCATCTTTTGTCAAAGGTTAGTCCGAAGTACGTTACTGCATTTGGTTTTGGTATCTCGTGATTGTCAATATAAACTAGAAGGCAGGTTCCGTGTCTTAGGGTAAATGTAATATGTTGTGACTTGTCAATGTCTATTTAAGTTGTAATTTAATTGGTTGAGTATATTACATAGCTTGACTATCTTTGGCTACGAAAATGTCCAGTACGTCAGGTTTTTTTAACGAGAATTCGGTAAGTAAGTTGGTCTGTCGGTGGCAAATAATGTTAATGGCAATTGGGTAGCAGCAGACTTGAGTCGCCTGCCCCTAAGTGTGCATAAATGTGAACCCGTATTGACGTTTTGCGATGAAGTCGCCTCCCGAAAAGAATGTTTTAACAAATGATTTTATATTTCAATGAACATCTATTTAGTAATGCTATATTAAGGGGGGCAGTAAATAGAAGCAAGTGTTATAGTTTTGTGTTTGTATCCCTGCTATTTGTATCTGAGCCGTCAAGTCTATGTGTATAGGGTAATGTTTAAGGTTAAATTTTATTAAGTTGTATATCAGAGTTCTGCGTATGCGAATGAGTATAGCGGTCATCTTTCCAGTCGGCTCTTGGATTTCTTACTTTTTCAGTTCGATATCACTTCAGAACAGTCTTGAAAACATCACCAGGCTTCAGGATAACAACAACAGTAAATATGGGAGCAAACAACGGTAAGTTGGGTTACAATTTACACTGTAAAGTGAATGCTGAGTCACCTCTTCATATCAGCTAATTGCCAATAGCTAGGCAAGGCTGGTCTTGCTTAACTTTTCTTAAGTTATTTTTTTCCCCCACATTTTCTCCCCTTCAGGTACTAATTCAGAATCTAACAGGTCCTAATCTGAACCACAACCTGGCACATCGTCCGTCACAAGGGATGACTGACGAATCACCGTTTTTCACCCAAAATCCTTTTCAGATTTCACATAATGAAAAAGAAAACATGGAATCTACTCCTATACCTGGTGAACCACGGCCTTCTCCAATATTTGTCAAAAATATTAAAAATTTCCAGTTTTTGTGTGCACAATTGAACAAAATTACCGACTCTACCAGCTACTACTGTATGAGTAGAATTAATGACACCAAAATATCTCCTACTACTGCCGAGACATATTGTAAAATAGTGAAATATCTAACTGATACCAAAGCGGATCTCCATACCTATCAGAGAAGCTACAGAGAGAGCTTTAGGGATTGTAATAAAAAACCTACACCTCTCGACACCAGTTGAAGCTATTAAAGAAGAACTAACGGAGATAGGCTATAAAGTGCGGCAAATCACTAATGTCCTAAAGGATAAATTTCCACTACCTCCCTTTTTCGTGGACTTGGAACCATCGCAAGGAGTTGAACAAATCTATGACCTCAATAGATGGTACTATACCAGTGTAAGAGTTGAAAAACCTTACATACAGAAAGAGATAGTTCAGTGCCATAACTGTCAAGCATATGGTCATACTAAAAGTTATTGTCATCACATACCACGTTGCGTGAAATGTGGTGAACACCACAAGTCTTTGGAATGTACAAAACCAAAAACAACACCCGCTGTATGGGCCCATTGCCTCAAGGACCACCCGGCCAACTATAAAGGATGCCAAATCTTTAAGGAACTAAGGACCAGAAGCAAGCAAGAACCAGAAGAGAACCCTCAAAACTTATTGATCCCAATGTATCATTTGCCCACTTACTTGGAGGTGGGAATCAAAGTACTGAAGCCGTGGTCCTGCCGGAAGTACGAAATGTACCTCAATCCATTCCACATATACCTCTTCCTCAAAATGTAACCAATCCTAAAAATCCTAATCAACCACAAATCTCTAATATCCCTTCTCCTTCAAATGCCACAGACCTTACCAGTTTGATGACATCCTTTATCTCCGAAATCAAATCCCTTATTATGCCCCTAATATCACTCCTCCTAATCTCATTCCAGCCTTAAAAAATCCATAAATGACCTCACCTAATTCCTTGTCCATTCTCCTTTGAAATGCGAATGGGCTTAGAACTCACACTGACGAACTTACAGCCGTACTGCAAGAAAAAAACGTTGATGTTGCACTCAATACTGAAACTAGAATAACCACTAAACATTACCTTAAAATACCAGGATACACGACATACCGGACAGACCATCCAGACGGCAAAGCCCATGCCGGTACTGCTGTCATAGTCCGCCGATCCCTCACCCATCACTTACACCCACTTCCCGCCCACGATTACCTACAAGCAACTTCCATTGTAATCAAAACCTTTTCCTTTCCGCTTATCATCGCATCAGCATACTGCCCTCCTAAACATCTCATTTCCTCTGCCCAATTAGGATCCTTCCTCAACTCCTTGGGAAATCACTTCATTTTGAGTGCAGACTTAAACACCAAGAACCAACAATAGGGTTCCAGAACCACTAACTCTCGTGGACGGACATTGCAGTCTGCACTCAACCCCCGACACTTTCATCTTCTACCTCCGATAGGAGAATCGCTCCTACCTACTGGCCAACAGATCTTAACCGTAATCCTGACATCCTCGACTTCTTCCACAGCGGATTAGGCTCTCTGAACTTTTCCATAGCTCGCCTTGATAAACTATCCTCTGACCATAGTCCATTGATCCTAAATATATCCATAAACTATTCCTAAACCTATCCCACCGTCATTCATTAGAGTCCCTGTCAACTGGAACCTCTTTCGCGAAATCCTCACTAATGATATTGACCTCGGAGTGATTTTCAAAACCTCAAATGACCTTGACGACGCCATATATTCCTTTACAACCGCTATTCAACAAGCCGCCTGGACTGCCTCCTCTCCCAAGCACTCCCAAATAATTCCTTACAAAAGCCATTTACCTCAACACCTGACAGACCTCTTCAACAGCAAACGCCGAGCCAGAACATTATGGCAACGCACCCGCCACCAAGATCGCTGCTCCTATAACTTTTTTTGTAGAAAATTAAAGCGGGAGTTGGCGATCTTCCGTTCCCAATCCTACAATACCTACTCTTCACTCTCGACTCGTGACAATTTCCTGTGGAATGTCACGAAGAGAATCCTAAAATCCCACACCATTTCTTATCCTTTCCGGCGCTGTGATAGTTCCTGGGCTGTTTCCGACAAGGATAAAGCCGAGGAATTTGCACAGCACCTTTTCCAAAGTTTTTACTCCTCATCCTGAGCTCAATCTATCCCATACTGCAGCACTTAAAGAGTTCCTTACGTCACCAATATCACTCTCCTTACCATCTAAAGCTGTTAATCCCTCTGAGGTTAGATATCTTCTTCAAAAGCTTCTTCTCCGTAAATCCCCTGGATACGATCTCCTTACTCCTCAAATCTTAAGACAACTTCCACCTAAAGCCATCACATTCCTTACATACCTCAATAACTGTATCCTAGGCACTACCTATTTTCCTCTCTTATGGAAACATTCAACTATCATCCTTTTCCTAATACCAGGCAAACCTTCTAACAACACGTCATCTTACAGACCTATTAGCCTACTTCCGATCCTCTCAAACATTTTCGAAAAGCTTCTACTTAAACAAATCCTAGCCAAATTTCAAAATTTTCCTTCACATCAGTTCGGATTATGTCCTCAACATTCCACGGTTCAGCAAGGCCTCCGAGTTGTGGACCGCATTTCCTCCGCCCTTGAGTGCAAGGAGTATTGTTCGGGTGCCTTTCTGGACATAGCTCAAGCTTTTGACCGGGTGTGGCACCCGGGATTGTTCTTTAAGCTCAATACCCATTTACCCCAATCCTTATATTTAGTCCTCCGATCCTATTTGTCTAACCGCTCCTTCTGAGTTCGCTGTGGTTCAGAATTTTCCAAACATTATATTATGGTGTTCCTCAACGCAGCGTCTTGGGATCCGTCCTCTACAACCTCTACACCGCCGATATCCCTACCGATCTCGATACCTTTCTGGCAACATTTGCTGATGATACTGCCATTTTGTCATTCAATTCTGACCATGATGCAGCATCGCTTAATTTATTAAATCACTTTTTCCTTGTCGAAGACTGGCGTATTAAGGTGAACGAAAACAAGTGCTCACACGTCACATTCACCCTTCGACGCAAATCCTGTCCAACGGTTTATTTCAATTCCATACCGCTTCCTTCCTCTGACACAGTCCTGTATCTTGGCTTTTCACTAGACAAAAGACTGACGTGGAAACCACAAACAAGACTTTAAAGAAAAGAACTCAACCGCAGATTTGGCCAATTATACAGACTACTAAACAGAAAATCTCATCTTACAATTGACAACAAATTACTTATATACAAGACAGTACTGAAACCTAAATGGATCTACGAGCTTAAACTATGGGGGACAGCTAAACATTCTAACATTAAACGCATCCAATGCTTCCAATCCAAATCCCTCCGAACAATAGTTAATGCACCTTATCACGTTACCAACTGTACCCTACACCACGACCTTACAATTTCGTTTATTTTAGACCTGGTACCATCCAAATTTTCCAAATTTCATCAGAACCTTAGTCATCACCCCAACCCTCCAGCACAATCTCTATCCAGTTCTACCCATCCCTACAATCCTCCTCGAAGATTGAAACGGCAGAGGCCGCGAGACGTATTGTAAACATTTAAATTGGAATTGGTCAGATCCTCCACTCATGTAATGTATGTTTGTGGCTATTGCACCCTAGTTCGGCCTCCACTGAGTTACACCAGTGACGCGGTTGAGAGTGAGGCTCTTGACTCTTGGATTCTGCTTTTTCCTCCACAAGTGGGGCGAAGAGCCCAGTCTGGGGTCCCTATAACAGTTGTATATATTGTATATAGTTATGTTGTTTTGTATGATGTTTATTTATTTGCCAACTTTTTGTTTATCTCAATTATAGGTTGGTGTTTAGTTTTTATATTTATGATTATTTAATTCTACATATATCATGTATTTGTATTTATCTCAATTATAGGTTGTTGTTTGTTTTTTATTTTGTATATATATTATATTTTATTTAATTCGACTTTATCATTTTATACTGTATATATTGTGTGAATGAGATCTTATATCACTATTACTAATGCTCATATAGAAACAAATTGTAATATATATCAATAAATAAAAAAAACAGTATTTTATCAAATTCGTTCAACTTAAAAAAATAAAAAATAAATAAAAATATATATATATTAATATGGCTTTCCCTCCGTGGGCAGTATGATCTTGATGATGAGTTCTGTATAAAGTATAATTTCAGTCTTGCTCTAGCGGCCGCGGGGACAACTACATTTTATACCTTTTTCTAGTGTTTCAGTTTTTTTTTCTTATATAAATTATCGTTTTAATAAACTTTTTATTTATATCTTCATATTGTGCGTGGATAAACTAAAAACTTGTGGAAAAATATACCTCTTGGGAATTTTGACTCAAGAGACCTTTCTTAATCTAAATCTGATACGATGAATTCATCACAAAAAAGAAAGATAGGTGATTACACTTTGTACAATGTTCCTACAAAATAGTTATTCCGTATTTCCAAATCCATAGCCATCCTTAAACAGTTCCTCAGATTACATCATTTAGTACCTCTTACAACCCGCCAGTTCAGAGTATCCTCCCTTATCTTCCCCCACTTCGATTATGACTGCCTGGTGTTAAGCGGACTGTCCGAGAAGCTTAAGATGAGACCGAAGAGACTAATGAACTGTTTCATTAGATTCATATTCGGAATTACCAGGCGCTCTTATGTCTCAGCCAGGTATGCCGAGTTGAAGTGGCTTTACCCTAAATCCCGACGGCAATACTTCCTAGGAACTTACCTCTACCAATCTTTCAAAACCAAAAATCCCCTTTATATTTACAATTTGTTTACCCCACTCTCCTCTGTCAAATCCATTAACACAAGATCCCAACCCTTGAACCTGCTCATTCCATCCCACAGAACGGCTTCATTTAAGAGATCTTTCGTCATACGTGCATCCTCATTTTGGAATTCCATGCCCATGTCGATTCATACATGCCCATCCTTAACTTCCTTTAAGCACCATCTATTTATCTATCTCCTCGAACACCAATCTGCCGTGCCTTTATAAACTTGACTATCTGGCCTCTTTATTTTTATTATAATTTGTTTTTGTTTTAATATTCTTTATTATTTAGATTTCTTTACGGTTGTAATATTAGTTTGTGTTTGTATATATATTTGTGTGAATTTGTATGTGTGTATATTTATATGCAGATCCATATGTATCATAATTTGTAATCCACAAAATGCTGTATATAATATGATAAATTTTATATAGCCAGGTGTTAAATCCTCTATTGTACATTTATATTATTCTTAGGGCACTAGCTGCCCCAGAATAAAATTTCTTTTAATTTCATTTCAAAGGTAAGTTTTAGGATGGGATGAGATATCAGCTGTCGTGCAAAGAATCCGTAGGGATACTGCCTGGAGGAACACCAACAAACTGACTAAAAATGGATGAATTATGATGTTTTACTTTGAAGAATCTGCCAGTGAGGTAGGACTGGATGATAAGGAAGTATGTAGGGGGGAGTAATAGGCGGAGTTTGTAAAGCAATCCCGGGTGATAAGTCTTGAGTCTTTTCTCATGTTTAGGAACGAAAACTATTCCGGTAGGCTTCTCGATTTCTCCTCCTAGCACCACTACCATCCAAACTTAAATGTTGTCAAAAATCTCGTCCACCGATGCCTCTCCTTATCTGATCCACTACATACTATAAAACACATCCTACTAATATCCATTAAGGAAATCGTAACCTCAAATAACTTCCCACTTAATGTCATAAAAAAACTTCTATACTCTTATAATAACTTTAAAACGACCATTACTTCACCTACAATTCACTACTTAAATTCACCCACAATATTGCTATAATCTATCACAAAACGATAAATAATGCATCTCCTCCACCTATAGCCATATATTAAACTCTATTAAGTAACACAGCTTCCCGTGTCCATCCTACTGTATACTCCTTTGTTTATTTTTTGGTTTGTTTTGTCTGAGTCGGCTGTTGACCGTGGTGAGGTTTAAATCGAGCTCACGTTTAGACACACGTGTTTTTCAGTGGTTAAATCTAGTCCGATTGTGTTAAAATTTGTGACAGTTGGGTATTTTCGGGTAAACTTTAAATCTTGATTAGAAAAAAAAAGTTTCCATGCACCATTTGATCAACTGAACAGCTTTAAGGAGGCGACCTGGAACAGGAAAGTTACCCGTCCAAGCACGTTGAATACGTCACCGGTGAGTGGTTCATCTTTACGGCACATTTTATCTGCTTCAATTTGAGAGATTACTGATTTAGGATCTTCAGGGAACAATGTCGTTAATTCATAGTTAATATATTAAATTAAATTAAACCAATACAATATGCAAAGAGAACCTGAATCTGTCACGCTCCAATTAATATTAACGGAAATCCGAAGTAATAATAATGAAACTAAATTAATTAAAGAATCTATGGATAAAATTTACACGTTCTTAGAAAATATTAAATCTGAACTTTTAAGAGGCAAAAAAACAACAACAAAATAGATGAACTTGAAAAAGAAAATCATCAGTTGAAAGAAAGAATCAAATATCTCGAGAGAATGGAAAGAAAAAATAATATAATAATGTTTAATGTACCTCAAAAAGAGGATTCCAGTATCGGAAATGTGTTAGATGTTAAATCGGTTTTATCAAGCGTTGAGATCACTTTAACGAAAGATTCAATCAACAACTGTTTCAGACTCGGAAAGATAATAAATGACGAATCCAGACGAGTACTAATTTCCCTAAATAGTTATTTAGTAAAACAAGAGATAATGAAGAAGAAAGAAGTATTTAGAGAAAATATTATTGTGGTAAAACATGATAAAACAATTGAAGAGAGAGACGAAGGGAAACGCATATATTTCTACTTAAAAAGATTATATGATTTAGATCCCTCTGTCACATATAAGAAAAAGGTTTTCAAACTTAAGGAAAATAGATATCACATTTCAGAGACCGAAGAACTTCTATCTTCAATCTTGGCGAAGGAAGGCTCTCATCTAATTCAACACCAACTCAAGTTAATAAACGGAAAAAAATGGGCGACAAATTAGAACAGTTTCGATTTCGTGACAAAACAAAACCAGTAGCCTGTTTGAAGAAAAATTTAAACAAGATCAACAAGCGAACTTTAATCGGCAATCTCACGACGGATCGAATTGTAATGAGAAAAAAGAAGATTTGTACAAATACCCATCTAATAGGCTGTATGGCTCACAGGTAAATAACAGAAACTCCACAAAGTTAGGGGAATTAAAGATATTATCTTACAATGTCCATGGATTAGGCTCTAAAAACAAAACTTTTTTGACTTCCTTACAAATTTTGATTTGATATTTCTATGTGAAACATTTATAGAAAAACATAATATCGAAAAATTTTAAACTAAAATGGATTCCGGCAACAAGAGAAGCAGCATTTGGTAGAGCGAGTGGTGATTGTGTGTTAGGTATAAACGAATCCCAGAAAATAAAAAATCTTGCTGTATTTACACAGATTTTGGACAGGCACGTTATAAAAATGACCATAAAACAGAGGGTAGTTCATTTAATACCGGTTTATTTAAATAAATGGGAGGAATATTTTTTGATGTTAGTTAAAATGCTAGACGTAAAAAAACCTAAATTATATCGTAGTAGGAGATATGAATTCCAGAACAGGAAATACACAAAAACTTCCCAAAAATAGTATACAATTTGAAACTACAGTAGTTAGTCCACATAGGAACTCAAAAAAAAAAATTTTGGATACAAGAGGAAAAAAGTTAGTTGAAGCATTGGATACACATGATCTAGTAATATTAAATGGCAGAGTGAAAAGTGATTCCAAGGGAGAGTTTACATTTATCACCTCAAAAGGATCATCAGTAATAGACTACTGCTGCGTTTCTAGGGACATATCATCATTAATAAAGGATTTTAAAGTGGAAAATGAAATATTCTCGGATCACATGCCCTTAGTGGTCACATTAGAAACGGAACTAAATAAAAATTGTAAACAAATAGTAAAATTACCCCCAAAGTTAAATTGGGCATTAGAAATAAAAGAAAAATATCAACGTACAATTACAAAAAATATGGCAGCTTGAATGTTGATGGAAGAAGATATTATGATTAATACAGTTGAGTCATTAGTTAATATTATTAAACAATCATCAATAACTAGCAGCTATAACTCAAGAAGAAATAAAAAAAAAAAAATTGGTTTGACAGGGAATGCATAACAGTTAGAAAACAGTCATTTATACTTCTAAATAGATACAGGAAAAACAATACATCGGAAGACAGATTATTGTATAGTGAGCATAAAAAGTACTGTAAGCAGTTATGCAGAGAAAAAAAGAAAAAACATTATAATGAAACTATATATAAGTTTAAGAATATAAGAGACACAGAAGGCTTTTGGGACCTAGTTAAAAAATTTAAAAACCAGAATTTTATGATAGGTAAAGAGATAAGAGCTGAGGAATGGAAAGATTATTTTAATGATATGTACAACCAACAACTAAATCCAGTATGTATACAATATGCTGAACCACTACTACGGGATGCATTTCTCGATAATCCTTTTACACTAGCTGAATTAAAAGCCATTATAAACAAGACTAAAGCAAACAAAGCACCTGACCGTATCCCTTACGAATTCTATAAAAATGCACCTGATGAATTTTTAAGTAGTCTGCTAAAATGTTTTAATAAAATTGTGGATGTGGGAGAGGTACCTAAGTGTTTCAAAGAATATATGATTTTGCCATTGCATAAAACAGGAGATAAATATTTAGTGCAAAACTATAGATGTATAACACTCGGCAATACAATTAGCAAACTATTTACGGCTCTAATTAATCTAAGATTGACTGAATGGGCAGATGCTAATAATATAATTAACGAATTCCAGGCAGGCTTCCGAAAGCAGTATTCAACTATTGATAATATATTCTGCTTAATGAGTATTATAAAACTTAATTTAAAAATAAAAAGAAGAAAAGTTAATGGTTTTTTCATTAATTTTAAGGCGGCTTTTGATAGAATCGATAGACAAGCATTATTATATAAATAATTCTAATGCTAATAAATAAGAATGCTCCGTATAATAAAGAGTCTATGAGGAAGCGGAAACAAGAGTTTGGAGACAACAGGGCTTAACCTCCCAATTCAAGACCGTGATCGGACTAAGGCAGGGTGTGTTCTATGTCTCTTTTTATTTTCATGCTTCATAAATGATTTGGAAGACAACGGTACGGTGGCATAAACTTTAATGGAAGAAAAAAATAAAATTACTGGCATATGCGGATGATATCACACTGGTAGCTACTGATCCTAAAACTCTACAGATACTGATAAATGATCTAGAGAAATATTGTCAAATGTGGAATTTAGAGGTCAATTTGAATAAATCCAAAATAGTAATTTTCAGAAATGGTGGTGGTAAACGAGGCCGAAACGAAAAATGTTTTTTCAAGATGCAAGCATTAGAGGTAGTAAACGTATATAAATATTTAGATGTTGTTCTTACACCTACACTATCATTGAAAAAACATTTGCAGCAAAAGCTATCAAAAGCTAAAATATCAATAAAACCCATATGGAAAAATTTACTATTGGACAATAGCATACCCTATAAATCTAAAATTCAAGTATTCAATGTGTTTTTAAATCATTCATAGAATATAGTGCCGAAGCATGGGGAAGTAAAGAATATATTGAATGTGAAAAACTTCTGTATTACTTCATTAAGAAATTATTTAGCTTGCCGCAAGCCACCCCGTCCTACTTAATACACTTAGAAACCAAAATAGTCACAATGTTCATAGAAACTTTAAAAATAGAGCATAGTTATACTTTAAAAGTTGAAAACCTTACAAAAAACAGGCTACCATATTTATTAAATAATGAAGTTGTTAAACAAAAGGTTTACTGGATAAAGGATTTAAGAGAAATAGCTGAAAAACATAATATTGACATAGACATTAAACTTTATAATAAAAACAAATGGGATTTAATCCTACAGGAATAGAGGAATAATATACTATAAATTTATAGATTAAAATATGTACATAAAGCTTCAGTTTCGGAAAAAAATGTATCTGTATAAAAACATAAATAATGATTATGGAACACATTACCTTGTTGATACTAAAATAAACTTTAATGGAGTTAAATGTGTATTCAAAGTATGATGTGAAGTTCTTTATCTCAACAATAACAGATTTTATTCAAATAGTAGTGTGTGTGTTCTTTGTGCAATAATAGAGAAACAGAAAATACATTTCAATCCCTGCTGCATGTCCGATTATGTCTGAAATTAGAAAAAATTGTTTTGGAAAGATATCTCTAAAAGTTGACGATGTGATCAAATGTCTCAATGGTGATAACTGGTTGGCTGTATACAATTTTTGTAAAATAGCATGGCCTTATAGGTATAGCCTTATTAAAGAATTTAATTATAATTTTAAAATTAGAGATCTAACAATAGGGACGTGGAAAGTTAGAAATTTAAATACGGCAGGTGGGTTAAAGTCGGTCGCGAATGAAGTTAAGGGGTACCATTTAGATATCGTTGCATTACAAGAAGTTCGCTGGCCAGGGGAGGGTTCGTTAACAGAAGGAAAGTTCACTATTTGGTACGGGGGGAGCGTTAATTATTGTTTAGGTACCGGATTTCTGATTAGGAATAGATTTCTTTCCGCATTACGGGACGTACAGTTCTTTTGGTGAAAGAATATCGGTTGCTATATTTCAAGGTCGTTGCTTTAAAATCGCGTTTATAAACAACAACCGAAGAAAGTGATGATGAAGTAAAATGCGAATTTTATGATAAACTAGAGTCGGTTTACGATAAGTTACCGCAAAATTACATTAAGATAATACTAGGCGACGCGAACGTAAAGGTTGGAAGGGAAGAAGTATATCGTCCTACAATCGGTAAAGAAAGTTTGCACGAATATAGTAATGATAATGGGACCCGACTAATAAACTTTGCTATTTCGAAAAATCTATTAATTAAAAGTACTACGTTTAAAGATAAGTATACGTGGACATCTCCGGATGGGCAAACGCGGAATCAAATCGATCTAATACTAAAACATGTACAAAACAGATGGCAAAGTAGCATAATTAACGTGAGATCGTATCGTGGTGCAGAATGCGGTTCTGATCATGAATTAGTAATCGCGAAACATCGACAAAAACTAAATACAAAAAAGTGAACACCGAACTATATTCATCCCGAGAATTTTGATTTAGTTAAATTGAACAATCCCGGCATTAGAAAACAATTCGATATAGTAGTAAAAAGTAGGTTTGAAGCTTTGGAATCTTTAGACGTGAAACACAAAGATGTAAACGAATTATGGGAAGGTATCAGGGATAATATTAAAGAGGTCGGTATTTTGTGTCTAGGGAAAATCGAAAATAAAAAGAACAAACCTTGGTTCGACAGGGATTGTCAAAATATGTGTGAAAAAATTGCTAAACTAAATTCGTTAATTAATCCAAGCGATAATAACGTGGCTTACTTTCGGTTAGTAAAAAATGAGACTTCAAAATTCTTTAAAAATAAGAAAAGAGAGTATCTTAAAGGCAAAATAATAGAAATAGAAAAACACAGAAGCGAAAATAACGTAAGAGAGATGTACAAAGGTATAAAGAAATCGCGTAAAAAATTTGAACCCCTGTTGAATGCGGTTAAAGATGCAAATAACAATATAATTACAGATCCGACAGAGATATTAAATAAATTTAAACTCCACTTTGACGGTATTTAAATACCGAAAATAATAATCAATCTCCTTACTCTAAATATCAGAGCGCTGAACCATAGATAGACGCACCGAGTAAAGAGGAAGTCGAAATGGCGATAGGAAAATTAAAACGTTATAAGGCTGCAGGAAATGATAATATCTCCAGTGAACTAATCAAGGCGTGTGGAGTAGCGGACAAATTACATGTTTTAGTTAAAAAGATCTGGGAAAATGAAAAAATGCCCGAAGAATGGAAAGAATCAATATTTATTATGATTCACCGAAAAGGACCGAGGACTGATTGTAACAACTATCGTGGGATCTCTATTCTCCCAGTATGCTATAAAATATCTAAAAACGTGATTTTATTCTCTGTATAAAAGTACAAAAATAATTAGAACGAGAGATTGATATAAAATACAAACAATTAAAACAATAAATAAATTAATACCTGTATAAAAGAATTAAATTACACGTCAGTCTTTCAACGTAGTAAGAGAACAAATTGTGGTTACACTTTACACTATTTACAATCATATGGGAAACCATATGTTAAGAGACCAAAGCCAACATTATATCTCCCCCTCTGGAGACGGTTGATGGGGGTGGAAAGGAAGCAACTTATTGGAATGAAAGAAATTGGAAATCTTCTTTTTCTTTCCGCTTGCAACTTCATAAAAAGATTGTGAAATTTGTCTAACGATAGGAAAAGGTCCTATACGAATTGGGTCCAACTTTTTACGATTTAATTTACCTCCATTCGATATGTATACCAAATCACCGACCTGGAAAGTATGTTGGCGTCGATTCTTATCTATACGTTTCTTGTTAATTTGGAAACTTCTCATAGAATTCTGGAAAGCAACTTTTCGGTCTTCTTCCAGAGCTGATTCATTTTCTTCCTGAAGAGGTGACATCGTAGTCTTCTTTCCAAGCAGTAAGTATGACGGTGCAAAGTGTGTGGAGCTATGAATGGTATTATTGTATTCTTCAACACATTTCAGAGCAAGAGTTGACCAAGCTTTTTTACTATTTTCAGAATTGATTTTACATCTTATGCGATTAACTAATGTTTGATTTAAACGCTCGTTAAGTCCATTTGATTCTGGATTATCAATGCAAGTAAAAACAATTTGTATTCCATTTTTCTTTAAATAATTTTTTATGTCACTTGAGTTCAAACCTGTATACTGGTCAGCGAGTAAGATAGAAATTTTATGTTTCTTGACAATAGGCTGCAGCAGATTTATAAAAACTTGAGCGTTCTGTTATCCCTTCAAAGTGGATATCCATGCGTACCGGGTAAAATGGTCTACTAATATATGCATGTATCGTTTAGGAGAACGGTGACCTGCAAAACCCCCGACAGTATCCAGTGACATGATCTGGAAAGGCTCAGTAGCTGGTCCCAGATTTGATATGAGGCCGATAGCACGACTACGACGAACTTTGTTCGCCATACACACTTGACATGTCTTATAGAAGGAATGTATAGCGTTGTCCATACTCTTGAAATAATAGTGCGGCCTGATCGTAGCAATCATCTGCGCTGGACCTATATGACCGTAGTGTTGATGAACAAGTTCAATTATTTTCTGTCCCAAAACTTGAGAAATAAAAATTCTGGACTTTCCTTTATAGTTCTTCAGAATTAATCCCTGTTTGAACTTTATGTTTTTAGCTGATTTTGAACCAGAAAGACGTTCCTCTTGGTCTTCTAATATAGTTTGTAAATCTATTAAATTCACGACCTGGATCGCATCTTCATTCTCGAAATATTCAAGAACTGGGTTTCTTGACAATAAATCGGCAAGAACATTTTCTTTGCCCTTTTTATAAATAATATTGAAGTTGAACTGCGATAAGTACATAATTAAGTCGCCAAGTATTTCATCAGTTCTTGCTTTTGTTTTTAAATTCTCTAACGGCTTATGATCACTGCATACTGTAAAAGAACGTCCGATCAAGTAGTACTGCCAGAATTTTATTGCATCTTTAATGGCTTTGCATTCTAAATGAATGATGTCAAAGCGCTTTTCCCTATCTGAGAGCTTACGTGAATAATATGCCACTGGGTGTAGTATTCCGTCATCTAGCGGTTGCTTTAAGGTAGCTCCGATACCTTTATAGCTAGCATCTGTTTCTATAAAGATAGGCTTTTTAATATCACAAATAGCAAGGATAGGCGTTGAACATAAATACTTCTTTATGAGATTGAAGGTTTGTTCACATTCATCGGACTCACTCATTTCCTTAATAAACGGTGGAGTGGTTCCAGCTTCTGGGTACTGTTTTCAATGTATTTTAAATAAAAATTTATGGATCCGAGGATACTACGGACTCCAGTTTTATCCGATGGTCTTTGAAGCTGTTGGATTGAAGTTAAGTTCCCTTGAGCAGGTGAAACTTTGTTTTTCGAAATCGTATGTCCCAGATATTTCACCGATTTACTTGCAAACACACATTTATTTAATTTTAATTTGAAACCTTCAACACTTATAATTTGTAAAAATGTTTCAATGTGTTGAAGATGTTCCTCCCAAGTTCTAGAAAAAATCAAGATATCTTCGATGTAGTTGACGCAGAATTTATCTAAATTATTTCTTCGCAAAATATTTGACAATATTCGGTGGAACGTGGCGGGAGCATTTTTAAGACCAAAGGGAAGAACTTTAAACATGAATTTACCATATTTCGTTATAAATGATGTTTTATCTTGGTCTTGTTCTTTCAGTTTGATACACCAGAATGCAGAATTTATATCTAGAACCGTAAAATATTCGCAATTCACTACTTTTTCGATTACATCTTGTATTGTAGGGAATGGAAAACATTCAGGAACTACTAGCTTATTTAATCTTCTAAAATCAATACATAACCGGGATCTTTTACCATCCTCTTTCTTGAAAGCCAATGTGACTGGAGAAGCAAATGGACATTCAGATTCTTCAATAATTCCGACGTCTAATAATTTCTTGATTTGAGTTCTGATTTCTTGGTCGTCCGGAATTGAACATTTATATGGTCGACAGTTAACATATTCGTCTCTTAATAATTTTATCTCTGCTTCTTTAGACTTTACTTGGCCAATATCAAATTTATCTTTGGCAAACGTGTGCCGATACTTCTTAATTAATTAGAAAATCTTTGTTTTCTTATCTTCATTTTCTATATGTTGTAAGTCGACAAAAAATTCATTTAAATTTGATTCAACATTTTCAGCTAACTCTTTAACCTTGTGTTGAACTCGCATCTGTGTTAGTGTAACCACAATTTGCACTATTTACAATCATATGGGAAACCATATGATAAGAGACCAAAGCCAACATTATAAATATTTTCGTCAATACTAACTAGCCGAATCACGGAATACGCTGAGGAAATTATCGGAGACTACCAATGTTGTTTTAGGCGGAATCGCTCGAGTATCGATAAAATAATCCATCAACTTTATATCGATTTTAAAAAGTCATTATGATTCAATAGACCGTCAGAAGCTATATAACATCATGATTGAACAGGGAATACCTAGAAAGTTAGTAAACCTAGTACAGATGTGTTTGTCGGAAACATTCCATAAAGTTAGAATCGGTCATAATTACTCCGAGAAATTTGAGGTGCGATCGGGTTTGAAACAGGGTGACTCCCTTTTACCTGTTTTATTTAATATAGCTTTAGAATACGTTATAAAAAAAGTGACGTGTACGGAGAAAGGTTTAAATATGGGTGATAAGATACCGGTTTTGGGGTATGCCGATGGTTTGGTACTGCTAGGTGAAGACACGGAAACCATACAACTAAATACAAGTGTGTTAGTAAAAACCGGTACAGAAATAGGACTCGAATTAAATACCGATAAAACGAAATATATGATTAGTAGCTGAAATGGTGGCGATCTTAGTGATATTGATATATCAGGGCATACTTTTGAACAAATAGATAAATTTAAGTACTTAGGTTTAATGATAACAAGAAAAAAAATCTAGGAAGAAATAATGTCCCGGTTAAAGGTGGGAAATACGTGTTATTATTCAGTTGCTAAATTACTTAGCTCGTGGCTTCTGTCTAAAAACTTAAAGGTTAGAATTTATAAAACTATTATTCTTCCGACGGTTCTTTACGGATGTGAAATCTAATAATAAATAAATATATGTATTTGTTTTCGGGCTAGCCCATACAAATTGAGTTGGGTTTTACAAAACTAATAGATGCAAATAGATGTATTCCAATTGTAATAAACAAAATAAGCTTTCTTGACAAAAATAAAATATAACTATAGAAATATATATAAAAAAAAATCATAAATTCTATTATAGTTTCAATTATTGTTATTTTTATATTGTGCTTAAATTAAAATTATTGTTTAAACGAGAGATAAACATTTCTTAGTTTTAAACATTCTATAATATAATAATTTAAATCACCAAAAATTCTGTTTATTGTCTATTTGTAACAAATGTTTTATTATGAGGTAATTGTCTGAAATATTTTCAATATACGTCCTTAAGTATCTATTTCTAGATCCGGAGTGAACGGGACATTGCGAAAAAAAATTTTTAAAGTCTCCACATTTCTGACTTGTTGCTCGTGTAAAATAATGGAGCAAATGTTTAAAAACGTCTTAAATGGCTGCTGGAAAGATATGGTGTTCTCCAAAACTTCCAATGTAGCATTTTAAGTTTATGTGTTGAATCCGGAATACCACTACTGATTTTCTGGTGTCCAAAACTGGCAGTGAAGAACTTATACCCCCAACCCTCACACCCAACCTATCCGTATATTTTCAAACCTCAATTTTTAAGGAAATTTCGAGAAAATAAAAATGCAACACCGCCCATCGCAAAAAGATTCAGTTCAATCGTCAGTGAATGAAAGCTATAACAGTCAAAAATCCATAAATAAACAAGCAATCTTGGACCTAATGCCCTCCCAAACTGCACCTCCAGCTATCCAAATTCTATAAACATAGCACAACGCCATTGCAATATCAAGAATAATTCCAGAATCTATTTCGAACCCTAACAAACCATTTTACTGTATATACAGATGGCTCGATGTCAGACACCTCAATGGCTTGTGCTTTCGTTGCACCGAACTCGACACATAAGAGAAAACTGCATCACATCTGCAATGTTTTTACACCAAACTGAATGCCATTGCCTCCGCTCTCTATTTTTGCATGCCAAACATCACGTGGAATACATAACAATTATTTCCGACTCGCTAAGCGCACTCCATGGATTAAACAATATGCACTCTGTACATCCGACCATCCATCACTTTCACTAATACCTTCTCATGCTGAAAGAAGTAGGTAAGACAGTTTTGATTGTCTGGGCCCCAGCCATGTGGGTATAATTTGAAACGACGTAGCCGATGGAGCTGCCAGGGAAGGTATGAATCTGCCTGGTAGGGGTGCAGCGATCCTCACCGCACCAGAACTGGCCCGTCCCCTGAACAGAAACGGTAAAAAGAAGGTGGCAATCCATGTGGGATAAGAGCCCATCGAGTAAAATTAAACTGATTAAGAAAAACGTGAACCCCTGGAAAACCTCAAACCGTAGCACTCGTCGAGAAGAAGTCGCCTTTACCATCCTCAGAATCAGACACAGCCGACTTACCCAAGGCTACTTAATTACGAAAGAAGTACCTCCTAAATGCTCACAGTGCAACATTTTATCTTTCAGGAACATATTTGAATAATGCTTCTATTATCGCGCAGTGTTATACCAGTTGGGTATACCGCCCAACATATCAATGCCTCTGCGGTATGATGAGCCCGGAATAAATGCAGTAATTAAATTTTTAACAAAACTCAAACTCTTGAGTATCCAACATATTTATCTAAGATCGTACCCCCTTTATTGTGCACCACTTTAATTTCTTATCCGATTATTATTATTATTATTATTATTTTACAATTTTATTTTTTATCTTTATTACTTTCACTTACCTATATATGAAATATATAGTAAGGGAAAGTATTGCCATCGTGACAATTTTCGAATTCCAGTTTTCAACGGGAATACACATTTTAGGGTCTCCTGAGTCCAAATGACCAAGTCCCGCAAAAATGTGTGTGTGTGGTAACTCCCGGGCGAAAACGAAAAGTCCTATGAAACTGAAATTTCATATTTAAGACAACTATGCGTCCGAGATGTTACAGAGTCGTTTTCATCAAAATCAGCTGATCGAAAAACGGCTCTAACGATTTTGATTAAACTCGCTATATCGATGTAAAATTTAATGGGCTTTAATATCATGTAGGTTTGATTCTGATTGAATTAGTACGACATGGTTTAAATGCCGATATTTTAATTTTCTTCCTCTAAAGTACCTTAAATTCTGTATATTCTATAAAAATAACTATATTATCTTGTTAGCATTGATAAGTAACAGCTAAATATGCAAGTTGAGCGAATTTAATAAACAACTAAAGGAGAAAACTGAAAAAAAAATATTTGTTTAATGCAATTTTTTGTTTTGAACATGAGAACAGTAATATACCGATGGAAAGATAAAAAAAATTAAGAAAAATATTATCTTATACACAAGCTTGTAAAAGTTAATAAAGAGTGATAAAAAGACGATATAACTTACTGATTATTTTAGATGATAATATAATAGACTATTTAATAAAACACGTGTTTCTATTAAAATCAGTCTTAGAGTATCTGTTGTAGTGTAAGGAGCTCTGCTGTTTATCTCGTGACATCTGTTATATTCCATTAGAACATTTGTACTTAATAACTTTACGTATAGATTATCCACAATAGTAAACTATATAGTGTATTATAGTTAATAAATATTAACTTATTACTAAAGTTATAACTACTATAAAGAAATTACAACTTCATTTAGTCAGTTCCATTGAGTGGCAGTGGGGACAGTTTGTTTACGGAGTCTAATCCTATCGGTATTCTTATAACCACGCGATACTGTTTCGTATTACTGTCGCTATTTTTTTTATTCAGTATTATTTAAATAATTAAAAGGAAGAAAATGGCTAATTGTAAGCTATGTTGTAAATCTGTCGGAAGAGACGAAAAAGCGAAATTGATCTGCACGGTCTGTCAAAGTATTTTTCACACGAAATGTGCCGAAGTTGAAATAACCGACCCAGAGGCTTATAAAAAGTGGATATGTCTAGATTGTGAATCGCGATCAACGCCATCCAACGAGCCTGCTACGATGATCAACCTGTTAATGGCGCTTACCGAGGAGGTCAAAGAGATGAAGGCTCGGCTTCGAGGCATTGATGAGTTAAAAGACATCAAACAAACCCTCGAAAAACAGTCTGAACTTTCATTCGAAAACATGGAGAGGCTTCAGAAAATCGAAAAACTTCTTGAAGAGCAAAAAAACAAAGTAGAGAAGTTAACTTTAGAAAATAATTCATTAAAAGAAAAAATTTCCGTTTTAGAAAACCGCTTAAATAACTCGGAACAAAATCAATTAAATAACACAATAGAAATTAGAGGGATCCCTGAAAAGCCGGGTGAGACCGTCACCGCCACCATAATCGGCGTCGGCGCAGCACTGGGCGTGGAAGCTGATCACGGAAGATCTGGACCACGCTGTACGCCTCAGGCCCAAGGACGCGGGAGCCTCGGGGACCATCATCGCGCGGTTTGTCCGGCAAGCGGTGAAGGACGACTTAATTCGCCTGAGAAGAGTCAAAAGGGACCTTACTACGCGGCACCTGGGCTGGGACGGTAATAACAACCATCCTATCTACCTCAGCGAGGCGATGACACCCACTAACAGGCACCTTTACTGGCTGGCCAGGCAGAAAAAGGTGTCGTCTAAGATAAAATATGTATGGTTTAGTGGCGGGCGCGTCAGGTGTAGGGAGACCGATGGTTACCCGGCAGTAATTGTAAATTAACCGTCCGATCTAGATATTTTTTTTTGAACTCCGTTTCACACTTACTACAATATTGTAGTTATTTCATTTTATCCGTTTAAAAAAGATATAATATTTCTGTCTACTTTTGCTTTATTCTGTCTGAAAGGTATAAATGCCATTTATATTTTGATTTTGATTATTTTTATTTTTTCTTTACAGTGTTGTTATAGATATATTTTATTTACACTATTATTTTTTAACCATGGTAATCAAAATGTTGTATCCCCATGTAATTTATTTTTTTCCAAAGCTTTAAGTAAAATTTTTCATTTTTCTCACAAATTATAAATGCCATTTATTTTTGATTATTTTTATTATTTATTTACAGTGTTGCTATAGCTATATTTTATTTACACTATTATTTTTTAACTATGGTTATCTAAACGTTTTATCTGCATGTAATTATTTTTTTTCTAAAATTTTAAGTAAAAATTTTCATTTTTTCTCACAAATTATAAATGCCATTTATTTCCTGATTTGGATTATTCTTTATTTACAATGTGGTCACAGCTATATTTTGTTTGCATTATTTTTTTTTAACTATGGTTATCTAAAAGTTTTATCATCATGTAACTTATTTTTTTCTAAAACTTTAAGTAAAAAGTTTCATTTTTTCTCACAAATTATAAATGCCATTTATTTTAATTTGGATTATTTTTTAGTTTACAATGTGGTTGCACCTGTTTTTTCTTTGTTTGTTTTTTTTCTTTTACATTATTCTTTTCAACTATGGTTACTTAAATCTTTTATCTACGTTTAATTTATTTATTTTTTCTAAAACTTTAAGTCAAAATTTTATTTTTTCTCACAAATTATAAATGCCATTTATTTCTTAATTTGGATTATTCTTTATTTACAATGTGGTCACAGCTATATTTTGTTTGCATTATTTTTTTTTAACTATGGTTATCTAAAAGTTTTATCATCATGTAATTTATTTTTTTCTAAAACTTTAAGTAAAAAGTTTCATTTTTTCTCACAAATTATAAATGCCATTTATTTTAATTTGGAATATTTTTTAGTTTACAATGTGGTTGCACCTGTTTTTTCTTTGTTTGTTTTTTTTCTTTTACATTATTCTTTTCAACTATGGTTACTTAAATCTTTTATCTACGTTTAATTTATTTATTTTTTCTAAAACTTTAAGTCAAAATTTTATTTTTTTCTCGCAAATTATAAATGCTATTTATTTTCTAAATAGAATTATTTTATTTTTTTTATCTACAGTGCTGTTATAGCTATACTCTATTTACATTATTCTTTTTTAACTATCGTTCTCTATATGTTTTATCTCTTAATATTACGTACGTCATAATAATTCGCTCAAATCTATTCCTTATTTTCCAATCCTGTCACAATTATTTCAAATCCCACCTCCACAGTAATGACTAATATCCTCATCTCCTGTCACGTCAATGCTCAATCCCTCATTGCTCACTACGATGAATTACAACAGTATTTTACAGACAATTTTTATCACATCATAGCTGTCTCCGAAACCTGGTTAAAACATTTCATTCCTTCCTCACAAGTATCCCTTACCAATTATTCCTTCCTTCGCCATGATAGATCTGATCGCAGGGGTGGTGGGGTGGGGCTGTATATACATGACTCTCTCAAGGCCAAAATCCTTCTCCAATCCCCTTCTCCTGATCAACCTCATATTGAGTACCTCTTTGTGGAAATTACAACTGCCTCATCTCCTCTCCTCTATGGTGTTGTATACCGAGCCCCTCATGTTCCTTTCGACAGCCTTTTCGAAACATCCCTTGTCCAAAACTTGTCTCCAGTTACTCCAGCATTATCATCTCCGGAGATTTCAACATTAATATGATTTCAGAATCATCCGATAAATCCTTTTTTCTGAACCTACTGTTTTCCCTTAATCTATACCTTGTTCCTTACTTTCCCACCCATCATACTCAATTCTCCAACACCTGGCTGGACCTTCACATAACCGACTCCTCTCTTAAGGTCCGATCCGTCTGTATTCATCCTCCCAGCATCCGGTCCCGTTTCTTTCATCGCACGACCTCATAGAGATTTCATACAATTTACCAGTAAAATCTTTCTCTCCTAAAGTAGTCTCCTATCGCAATTTAAACCTCCTTTCTTTCGAATCCCTTCAATCAGATTTGGAATCTTTCAACTGGAATACCATATACTCCTTTCATTCTATCGATCCTATGGTTTCCTTTCTCACCTCAAACCTGAAAACTGTACTAGATACGCATGTTTCACTACAAACCCGAACCTTACGCCGTCCCACTACTCCTTGGTTGACTCCCGAACTCAGAGATATGATGAAAAGAAGAGAAGCAGCGAGACGTAAATTTCGTTGTACTCGCTTTCCTGGTGACTATACATGTTTTAAACTTCTCCGTAAGATGCAGTGAGACGTGCTAAGTCCCTCCATATCCATAGAGCCCTTTCCGATGCTCAAGATTCCAAATCAAAATGGAAAATACTTTATAAGATTATCCCTCCCAGACTCCATTAACTGCAATTCCATTCCTGTCACACCAGACGATCTCAATAATCACTTTGTATCCCTATCTCCTGGCTCATCTTCCACTACTGATTTCGAACACCACAAATTCAATCCAGAAAGTTTTTTCTTCTCCCATGTTCCATATGACGAATTAATAACAGTTATCCTTAAATCTCAGACAAATGATTACGGACCAGACAACATTCCAGTAAAATTAATAAAGTCCTGTCTCCCAGTTATCTTACCAATCCTCTATCATACTTACAACTTTTCCCTTGAAAACTCCATTTTCCCTATCTCTTGGAAAACCACCTTAGTTCGGCCACTAAATAAAATTCCTAAACCTTCCTCACCATCCGATTTCCGTCCTATTTCTCTAGTTTCAAACCTCTCCAAACCATTGGAACGCCTAGTTCAAAATCAATTATCAAATTTTCTGGAAGAACATTCCCTCATCAACCCTCTCCAATCCGGCTTCCGACCAGGCTATTCAACACAATCTGCTCTTCTAAAAATAATCCATGACCTACAATCCGCTATCGAACATAAAAAAATAACCATCCTGATCCTTCTAGATTTTTCCAAAGCATTTGATACAGTTGACCACAAAATCCTTCTTACCAAACTAAAAAACCTTCCATTATCCAAAAGTGCTTTGTGCTGGTTCAAATCCTTCCTTTCCGACCGTTCACAGTATGTGGTAGTTCCAGGCCAACCTCCATCCAAGACTTTGCCTCTATCCTGTGGTGTTCCTCAAGGTTCATCACTATCTCCCAACCTCTTTGCCGTTTACATCAATGATCTTCCCAATCATATATATCACTCCCAATACCATATGTATGCTGATGACATCCAAATTAACCTATCCTTTCCTCCTTCGGGCCTATTACAAGCTACTGAAAAACTTCAAGAAGATCTCAACAGAATCAGTTATTGGGCCACAGCCAATAAGCTTAAGTTAAGTGCAGAGAAGACAAAGGCGATTGTAATAGGCTACAATCCCCTCCTTAAAATCCTCCCTCCAATCCCAACACTGTTCCTCAATAATAACCCTATCAATTTCCACCTAACCTTTAAAAACCTCGGAATCATCCTCGATCAAACTCTTTCCTGGAAAAAACATGTCTCCGAAATCTCTCGACGCACCATATCCACCTTAAAACTCCTAAATCACCTTCGTCACCTACTTCCACTTGAAACCCGTAGGCTTCTAGTTTGTTCCTTATCATTCCCCCACTTTGACTACTGCTGTGCGGTGTATGGGGGTGTCTCTGGAGATCTCGAAGCTAAACTTAAACGATTATTCAACTGCTTCATTCGCTTCATCTTTGGGATATCCAGGGACACTTCTGTTACCAGATTCTACGAAGAGTTGAAGTGGCTTTACCCCTCCTACCGTTGTAAATACTTCCTAGCAACCTTCCTCTTCCAAGTTCTCTAATCCAGCCGCCCATCTTACATCTCAGATATGTTTTCATTCAAATCCTCCATTCATTCCCGCAACACTCGTTCACGGCCTTCAGACCTGTATGTGGCGCCTCATCGAACCGCAGCCTTCGACAGATCCTTCCTAATCCGCTCCTCTTTCGTATGGAATTCCACTCCTTCATATATCCGACATTCTGATACTCTTCAGACCTTCAAATCCCGTCTATTTGACCACTTCCTCTCTATTCAATTTTCAAAGAGCCCTAAATAGATTTGCAAATTCAATTTAAATTAGTTAAATAAAATATATAGAAACAATAATTTAAATGCAACATCTTACATTGTGGTGGACCTGTATATTTAACTATATTATTTCAATAATTTAACATTAAAACAGTAAAGCACTATTAATTTAAAATATTGTATATATGGACATATTTTTCTGTTTTATCTTTTGTCTAGTTTTGTTATTATTGATTAGAATTATTATTATTAGAAGCTACCTTTTAATGTATCACTATTGTTCACTTTTTTATTTTCTACTATTTTTTGTTTGTTTTATGTTTTTACTCTAAGACACTAAAGTTCTGTTTGTATGCTTTGTAAAATTATTCAAAAGGGACTTGTTCCAGAATAAATAAAGAATTTATTATTATTATTTAAAAAAAATCCAATGTAAATAATTTTTAACAATTTATTTTCGTTTATAAATTTATTTAAAAATATACCTTATTCACTAACCATCGAGCGTTGATGACCAAGCTGTTGTACGCCCTAAAACCGACCGAAATTATGAAGATCTGAGGGTTACAAATAGGGCATTCAAGGCTCTTATCTAAATGTATTTACAAGAGGTCACTTTAGTTTGTTACCTAGACATAGCCTTCTTCACTTATTAATCTATGTTTTCTTATTTTCAAATAATATTACCCCATATTTAAACTACTGATTTTCCTAAAATTGAGATTAAACTTTGAATATAAAACAGCTTGAATATCTTGGGAAAGATTATGATTTTGCAATAGCGTTTTTGAATTCCCTTTCAAATAAGGATTTACTTTTGATATTTAGAAAGTCAGCCGCGTCTACAATTAACAATTTATTAATTAGTTGCATATACCAATCGTACTTTGTATTGATTATCTGGTTTAAGGAATATTTCTTTAAAATATTTATACATATTTTTGGTAACAGATGATCTTGCATTAAGTCGGGTAGGTAACAACGTATCATTCTTTTTAGAATATTAATTTATATTGATTCTACACTTGGTTCTATACGAACATAATGGTTGAATGAATGAATGAAAAAAGAACTTTATTCTGGGACTAAGTCCCTTGAGAATAATACACATGTACAAAAAAATAATGATTACAACTGGCCAAAAACCGCATAAAAAACTAAAAATATTAATGATTACAAAAATTATTTACAATTATTTTAATTGATGAAAAGAGAGTGAAATGAAAAATATAAATTTAAAAAAATATATAGTAATATCTAAATGTAATATAGAACTAACAAACAAAAAAAACAACAAAAAAAACATCAGAATAATTGAAAATAGAAATGAAAATAAACTTTACTATCATTTATGGTATGAAGTGTAGACATTACTCACATCACATTAATCGCTGTACTGAAATTAGTTGGCATCTGATTGGGAGGCAAGAAGGTGTTTAAAAAGGAGAGATTTGAAAGAAGATTGGGAAGGAGCATGACGGATGTGTGATGGGATGGTATTCCATAAGAAAGTGGACCGGGCTAAGAAGGAAAATTCATATTTTTTGGTTCTATGGGAAGGCGTATAGAGGTCGGAAAGACGGGATCTGGTTTCCTGAGTATGGATTGTGGATTTAAATTGCAGGAGACTATAGATGTAAGAGGGGCGGTGGGAGCGGATGACTTGATAGAGAAAGGAACCAAGGAAATATTGCCTTCGAATCGAGGGAAATAGCCAATTTGACTCATCATAGAGGTGGGACACATGTGACCGTCTAGAGGTACCGAAGACAAATCTTAAGAAACAGTTCATGACTCGTTTCAATCTGCCCTCAAGCAACCTCGAGAGCCCACCATATACCGCACAACTATAGTCAAAATGGGGGAAAATAAGAGAGGATACAAGGAGCTTCCGGGAGGATTGTGGGAGAAGGTGACGGGACCGCTGAAATAGTTTTAGTGTGCTGATCGATCTTTTGGAAATTTGGGCAATATGGGGTTTCCAGGATAAGTTTTGGTCAAGGATTACGCCAAGGTTTTTGACGGAGGAGGTGAATGTAATAGGGTGACGATCAAGCAAAAGAGAAGGAAGGGTGATGATAGAACTAAGGAGGAAATTGGAACCGATTAAAATGGCCTGGGTTTTCATAGGATTAAGCTTTAGACTATTCAGGTTTGCCCAGGCACTGATCCTATCTAGGTCTGCCTGAATATTTGCAAAAGCTAATGATAATTTGGAAGGAGGGAAGGATAGATAGATTTGGAGGTCATCAGCGTATAGGTGGTAGGAACAGTGATGGATTGAATTAGGGAGGTCATTGATATAGGTATTGAATAGAAGGGGGGAAATACTCGAACCTTGAGCAACACCTGAGGATAGAGTTAGGAAGGAAGATAAGGGTTCATTAGGAATAGCGACTGCTTGTGAACGCTCGGAAAGGAAAGATTGGAACCATTGGATAGAACTATTAGAAAAGGATAAACACTTTAATTTGGAAAAAAGGATCGAGTGGTTCAGGGAGTCAAAGGCCTTGGAGAAGTCTAGGAGTATTAGAACAGTTAATTTTCTTCCATCCATTGCAGTGTGGATATCACTTGTGATTTTGGTAAGGGCTGATTGCGTGGAGAAACCAGGTCGGAAGCCGGATTGGAAAGGATCAAGTTGATTAGTCTCTTCAAGAAAATGGGACACTTGGGATTGTACAATTCGTTCTAGAGGTTTGGAGAGATTAGACAGGATAGAGATAGGGCGATAATCTTTAGGTGATGTCGGGGTAGGGATTTTGTTAATAGGATGGACTAAGGCTTTTTTCCATGATGAAGGGAATACAGAGTTCTGGAGTGAGAAATTGTAAATGAAAAGAAGAACAGGTAGGATTTCAGGTAGGCATAATTTTAACAGTTTGACGGGTATTCCATCAGAACCGATGGAAGTGGTATGGGATTTCATTAAGAAAGAAATAAGGTCTGTGGGAGAAATATTTGAGAAATAAAAATTATCACAATTAACTGATGGTGCGAGTGAAAGGTTGGTAGAGGAGGCTGTAGTAATATTGGAGGAATCAGATGAAAAGTATGTATTTAGCTCGTCGGATGATATTGGGAAACTTGAGGAGGTAAAGGATTTACAGAGGGAAAGTTTACGAAGGATTTGCCATTTGGTTTTGGAATCAGGGGAAGAGGACAAAGCTTCATGAAAATAGTTGGATTTTGCACGCCTTACTGTTGTTTGTGTCAAGTTACGGAGTACCCTAAACGCTTCATAATCGTCTGCATGTCTTGTACGCCTGAAGCGTCTGCGGGCAGCCTCACGCGTCCTTTGTAGATCCTTTATCTCTTGACACATCCAGGGAGCAGGGCGGCGGCGGAAGGTACAGGTTTTGAGTGGAGCATGTTTGTCGAGGATATTGATGAGGTTGAAAGTAAGGATATCGACCATTGAGTCTATGGAGGAAGATGAATATAAGTCGTCCCAATTGAGGATTTCTAGGTCAGGTAGTAAGTTTTCGCGGGTGAGGGCATTAATGTTACGGAACGTTATGGTTTTGGGGAGGATTTTTGGAGTTTGGATATTATAAGATATTTGGATTAAGTCGTGGGAGGAAAGGAATGGGACAGGCAATTGTGATGAAGAGAGAAGGTTCTGGGCCGAGTCGATTACATGAAGGTCTAACCAGGTATCGGAAAAGCGGGTATGATGGGTGGATGAGAAAGGAACGATGAAAAGATTCAGGGAAAAGAAGAGATTCTCGAGGTACTGTTGATCGTTGGAGTTGGATAGGAAATTGGTATTAAGATCGCCTGAGATTATGATATTATTGTAGAGCGGAATGTAGTTGTAAAGGGTATTTTCAAAAGGAGCATCAAAAGGAACTAGAGGAGGGCGGTACACTACAGCAAATAGAAGAGGATGGGTGTTACAAGTAATTTCAATGAAAAGGAACTCAATATGAGGTTGGTCAGATGGGGTTGAGACTTCTAGAATACGGAATTTAAGGTTATTATGAACGTATAGACCGACGCCGCCACCTGTGCGGCCTATTCGGTCGTGTCGTATAAAGGAATAATCGGGTAAGGAAACAGAAGAGGAGGGGATATAAGGTTTTAACCATGTTTCTGAAATAGCTATGACATGATAAAAGTTCTGGCTAAAATATTGTAGGAATTCATCGTAATGGGCTGGTAAGGATTGGGAGTTAACATGACAAATGTTTAGGATATTAGACATGGGAATGAGATGGGAGAAGATGCCAAGAAGAAGAGGTTACAATTAAAATTTGGATAATTATGCCATGCGAAAAATAAAAACTGAATATAATCATTGAAAGTGAACTGTGAAAAATATCATAAAATGAGAGTAATTTAGGATAATTTATAGAAAGAAAAAGTAAACAAAGATAAAAAGAATGAAAAGTAAGAAAAGATAAATATAAAAGTTGAATATTATCAGAGTCCGTAGGGAAAAGCTGGTTGAAACTGGAGGGTTGACATGAGTTCCGTGGCCAATGATATACTGCTTTAAAATAACTTAGCGCAACCCGTCCTAATTTTTTACAATAGGGGTACACACTACGTTTGCTATAGCATATTTTTTGTGCTATTTTGCTAAACCCGTCTAGTTTATACAGTAATTTCCTGTAGAAACTCGATGAGTTTAGCAAAATAGCACAAAAAATACGCTATAGGAAACGTAGTGAGTACCCCTAATGTAGCCCAGACCTCCGCAGAGTATAAAAGAACATAATTCACGTTGGAATTTAGCAATTTAAACTTAGTAAAAATTGAGTCTGATCTTTACCTTAAAAGAAATTTCAGAACTCTGTATGAAGCCAGATGTGATTTCTTTAAAAAGTTACTTGCTGCTTAAGAAAACAAACCCGATGAAAAATACACTCCTAAATAACTTGACTAACTATTTCAATTTTAGAAAATAGATTTAACTTTGGTTATATTGCAACCCTTTTTAAGAATCACACATTTAGTTTTTTCAACATTAACGACCAAAACATTTGATTGGCAATATTTGTATAGAGAAACCAATTTCTTATTCACAGCCATTATTAAGCAAAATTGAATCATCCGCGTACTTCAGTCCCGATACTTCTATAGTATGATCAATATTTATTCCATTATATCAACCATTTTTAAAGTGAGATATTAAATCTGAAATAAATAATGAGGATATTAGAGGTCTTAAAGAATATCCCTGTAATACTCCTTGTGTGAATTTTACTGATTCAGTGTTAAGTTCATTCTTAAATTATAGAAGCTTTTTTATACAATTCTTGCAAAATACCTATTATTTTGGACCTTTTTGTATAGTCTAGTTAATCAAATATCCCTTTGAAGTCGACAAAAATTTAAAGTAAAAATACTGTCAACACAGCCTCTACCTTTCCGAAAACCATTTTGCTCTTCTGGTAATATGTGATTTTCTACAGCCCATTTGTTGATTCTGCCAGCTGGAATAGTCGTCAACAGTTTGACTACACAATTAATTAGTGCTATCCCCCGGCAATTAGCGGGGTCTTTATATCACCTTTTTTATTTAAATGGAATAGCAGAATTTTTTGCCCATTTTTTCGGAATGATTCAATATACCATTGGAAAAACATTATAAAAAAAAAATATATATAGTAGGTAATGGTCCCAATTAGGAGGCATTAGTTTATTAATTTCATATGTCAAATGATCGGAGCCAGAAGCTTTTTTCAATTTACACTTAGGGTCATTCTATGCGAATTCATCTAGAAATTTTAGGATCTCACATTTTCATGAAATTTAGCACGATGTATTCTTTCATGTAATTAGGATGTTACACACAATTTTAGTATTCAACTAGTTTTCAATTTAGATCCACCCAAACTTTGGCGTTTACCTAACCTCGACAATCCCTGAGACGCTGGCTTAGTCAAAAAAATAAAATTGTACTATCGTTATTTTCTAATTAAACAGCATGAAAAATTCAGATTATATGACGGGAACTATGGTTATTTTTAGAAGAAATAAATAATTAATCCATGATGCTCCAATAACTATGAAAAAAAATATCATGTATACAAATATAAAAAGTGTAATGCAAAACAAATAGTTTAAAAAAAAGTCAATTGAAAAATTAAACATTTTATAATTACTAACCTTATATTAGCTAACAGGAACAGTAATAAAAATGATGGGATTTTATCTGCTTAATATAATGAAAAATATTGTTTTCAATGGCCAAACTTTACTTAAACCATGGACATATAAGAAAATAAATAATATGAGCCTAATGCCTGTGAAATTTTCACAGATCTTAAGGTTATCAGAGAAGAATAAATTGGTAGTGATCATATGCTACTGGTTGCAGATACGACGATACTGAAGCATACGCTAGGGTAGAGATAAAAAAGCTTCAGGACCGTCAGATAAGACAAAGGTATGGAGATGTACTGAAAAGAAAACTTCAGGAATTGAATGCGGATGCTAGGACGATGTATGAAAACATATAAAGGATAGTATTCTGGAATCGGCTGCATTGGTCTGCGGAATCAAAAAAATATACACAAATGGTAAAAGAACTGCAGGGTAGAGCAATTAATTAAAAACACTTGATAAGGAAAATAAAGCAGCATGGAAAAATTACGGCAATGACAAAACCGCAGAAAAATGGCTGTTATATGTATTGGCCAGGAATAATACCAAGGAGGCCGTAAAAACGACAAGAAAAAAAAAGAGGTCTTGGAGAAAAGTTGAACCAAGATCATTGTGAAATTATAAAATTATTTTCGAAAAAAATCAAAGAACTGAAAGGACGAACGGTCAAGGGAATTAGAAATATTAAGAATGAACTAGGGGAAATGGTCTCAGAACATAGAAGCATCCTAGAGGTGTGGGGGGGCATTATGAAAAACAATTCTTAAATAAATATGTGTGTTCTTTGAACAGTCAAGAAGGGCGCTGGAATGAAGCTGAGTTCGAAGAGGTCATAGAGGAGGAATAAGTTGAACTAGCTATCGAAAAGATTAAGACAGGAAAAGCTCCAGGACGGGATACTGTATTTGGAAGTTTTGTTAAGTATGGTGTTAAGTGAAGTCTCTCCAAATAATTTTTCAAAAAGCGTAAGATAAGAAAAAGAAACTCTACAGAATGGGAATATAATGCGATAATTCACATACATAAAAAAAGGCAGCCAGGCTGAAAGCTCCAATTACAGACCTATATGTCTGTCTCCAGTGGTATACAAGTTGTATACAACCATCCTGCATAATAGACTGAGACCTCTAGTTGAGCCGTTTTATAGGAAAAGAGAAAGCTGGATTCAGACCAGGACGTCAGACGCAGGACCATATATTCACCCTTAGAAATATTATGCAAAAATCATGGGATCATGATAAAAATTTGTACTTTGCCTTCCCAGACCTTCAAGCTGCATTTGACTCGATCCCAAGAAACGAAATATGAAAAACAACTGAGAACGAAGAATGTTCCAAGAAGCCTAGTGGAAGCCATAAAATCCATATAACAAGATCCAAAGGGCATATTCAGACTGAGTGGACTGGAATCCGGATATTTTAGCATAGCTAGAGGGGTCAAGCAAGAGGATACTTTAAGCCCGTTGTTATTCACACTATATATGGATGAAATAGCTGCAATCTGCAAAAGGCGAACAGAAAGGACTTTCCTGGGGCGAAGGAATTCGCTTCCAGTTTTAGTACAACTTCTACTATATCCAGACGATATTGTTATCATTGCAGACTCCGTAGAGAAATTGCAGCAGGCAGTTGACGAATGGAACGAAGTTCTTCGCAGGAAAGGCATAAACTTCGAAGAGTTTTATATAGAGTACAAGTAAGAGTAAGGTCCAACAGGTTGGAAAGATACAGGAAGATGTCAGGGTTACTGCAATGTAGAGGCGATGTAAGTGGTGTCAGATTTCACCTACCTTGGCACTGTTATGGATCGATCTGGGAAATGAGATTCAGAAATAGTGAACAGGATAAGAAAGGCCAACGCTATATACTACCAGATCTGCAATACAGTGATCGGGAAGAGAGAAGTGAGCAGAAATGTGAAACTACACATATTTAAGGCGGTTTACCTTCCTGTACTCCTTTATTGCGCAGAAAGCTGGGTGATGACTGGTAGAATGGATAGCAAAGTCACTGCTTCGGAGATGAGGTTTCTTCGAAGGATCGCAGGGAGAACAAGACGTGACTGCATTGGCAATGAAAGGATCAGAGAGGGTGTCCTGGAAACTCGGCAGCTTAAGTTGTTTAGACATGTCGTCAGGATGGAGGGACATAGAGATCCATTGAAAACCATGGGTTATATCCAAATTGGTAAAAGACTCCGTGGCCGACCGAGAATCTAATACCTCAAATACGTCGACCGTCTATGCAAAAAAAGAAATAAAAATATTCGCCAAGTCAGAAATCTTGCATGCAACAGGGAACATTGGAAATCCTGGCTAAACGCTCCCCTACGCAGAAAGGCACTACAGGGTGATGCAAAAGAAGAAGAAGAAGAGCCGAATGCCATTATTTAAGCAGAACAATGATTGTTTCCAGTACTTATATGTATTAGATTTATAGTCTTATCTAATTTTAAAACGGAATTCGTAGGTAAAAAGTCAGAAATAGAATTTTCGTAGAGTAAAATCCATTATAAAAATAAACAAATAGTTCGACCTACACTGAATATTCAACTGCAGTTGACCTATTAAAGTACATAATTGTTCTTCTTAAAACGTTTTAATGTCATTAATATTTGATAATGAATTTAATATACAATTAAAATACCTTTTCTTAGATTCTATTATTGATTGCTTTTTGTTTTTTTACTGTTGATTTAAATATTAATGTTTTCTTATGAGTACCGATTGCGTTTTAAACTTTAATAACAGTTTTTAAGATGATTTTTAGTTTTACTCTTCAATAATCACCAAACCAGACCTTATCTTTAAAATTTTGTCGGGGATAAACAAAACATCTTCGTTTGATTGAAGTCCAGAATCGAGAGCACAATTAAAAAACAAAAAACAATCTGTCATATTTCTATACAGAGTGTCAAAACAATTAGAGTTAAAATAAATGTTATTAGCACTTTAATTCCTGATAAGAATTTGTATTTTTTTTTTCCATTTAAATCTAGATAGAAATCGGACTGATTGTAATATTACTTAATAAAGAACTGTGTCTCTCTCTGAAATCTAGATAGTATTTTTCTTGATTTTTTTTTTAACTTTGATATTTTCGTTATCCTCATTTACTTAATTTAGAAAAACAACTACTGGTAAATGGTAGCTTAAATCTGAAACAGGCCAGACTTTTAAATCTTGAATGATATCGATCATAGCCAGGGATATAGGGCTGAGATATTGAATTGACCAGCTGTGTCACTGGGTGTCCTGCTATTCAACAAAATTAAACCAAATTTCTCAAAATATTTTAATAATTTTTCTCCTTGAGAGTTAAGAATGTTATCTAGACTGATTCTATCACAAGAAAAATATGAACCTTCCACCAATAATTCATTAAATGTATTAACAGAGCCTAATCTCGCATTCTAGTCTCCACCCAGGACTATATTACACTGGTTAATTTCGTCTTTTAATTTAGTACGATTGAGTGATTCTTCTCCATCAAATATACATTTATTGTATTAGCTAAAGGACTCCAATAGATATTCGCAATAAAAAAAAGAAAAATAAGTTACTTTAACTTTAATAATCAAACGCTTATCGGAAAAATTAACTAAGCTTATTTCAATTAAATTTTTATATATAAAGGTTATGAGACCACCACTTAGACGACCTTTTCTAATTTTGTAGAAGCTACAGAACTAAATTCAGTATGATTCTTTAACCATACCGGTTTGTTAAATTTTGAATTAGTTATAAAAGTTTCAGATAGACATATAACAGAAGCTAAGTAAAAATTCTGGTGCGGGAAACACACGACTTTCTCCTACCTCCGTTTTGAAGATCGATTAAATAATTTTTAAATACAGTTAGAGATAAAAATGAGTGAAACCATTAAAGAATTACTTAAAATGAATTTCCATAGAAACGTGTGTATTATTAAAAAATCTATTATATTGTATTATTAAGTAAAATGATCAGTTAGTTTTATCGGCTTTTCATCACTATTTATTAACTTTTATAAGCTTGGGTATAAAATAATATTTTTTTCTAAAATTTTTATCTTTCCAACGGTATATTACTGTTCTCATGTTCAAAACAAAAAAATTCATTAAAAAATATATTTTTTCAGTTATCTCCTTTAGTTGGATATCTAATTCGTTCAACTTATATATTTACCTGTTTTTCATCGGTGGTAACTAGAACATATGGTTATTTTTTTTATATATCCTTCCCAGCCTGCCTACCAAGTAATTCCACCCCCAGCAGCTCCGTCAAACATTGAACCTCCTCAGCATCCCCGACGGACTCCCCAATCTCTTCATAGACAGCCTAATCCTATAATCAAAGAAGCTTCCAACTACTCCTATCCTTCACAAAATACATCCGAAATTACATCAATCCTTTCATCCTTCCTTTTAGATCTTAAAAATACAATAAGACCTCTTATTACCCTCCTTACCAGACTCCTATCTGAAGTTCCTTTTCATTTCCCACAATGAACAAAACTCCCTAGCCATTCTTTTGTGGAATGCAAATGGCCTACTTAACCACCGTGACGAACTTGACCTATTTCTACATGACAATAACATAGATATTGCACTTTTGACTGAAACTCACTTCACTCAACGATCACATTTTAATTTACGTGACTACATTACTTACAGATCGGATCACCCAGAGGACACTTCACATGCTGGTTCTTGTATACTTGTTCATAAACCCTTACCCCATTCCCTTATTCCTTCTACTCCAACTGACACCATACAATCCACCTCAGTAAACATTACAACCCGTCCTTACCATTTAACGTTCTCAGCTGTATACTGTCCTCCTGGCAATGCCCTTTCATACAACCATCTTGATTCCTTATTTCGTCGCGCTTTATAGCTGGAGGTTACTACAACGCTAAATACCAACGATGGGGTTGTCGATCATCCAATCCCCGTGGTAATGTCCTTTCTCATGTCTCAAGATACAACTCTTACTCAATTCTTTCACCCATGAAGCCCACATACTGGCCAACATCCCGCAAAAAACGTCCAGATATCCTCGATATATTTGTCACGTCTCAGATTTCCTCCTCCCAAGCAATAATCAAGCCCTTGGACGACCTTTCATCAGATCATAGTCCAGTTCTGCTTTTATTGCATTCAAATTTCGCTCCAATACCTTCCTCTCCTAAACTGATTACAGGACGAATCAACTAGGACAGATTCCG
Organism: Piezodorus guildinii; assembly: GCA_023052935.1. Taxonomy (NCBI): domain Eukaryota; kingdom Metazoa; phylum Arthropoda; class Insecta; order Hemiptera; family Pentatomidae; genus Piezodorus; species Piezodorus guildinii. The sequence goes on along the minus strand of CM041295.1, from coordinate 6,776,962 downwards.
ACATGATTTGGACAATAAATTAGACTTGAAAATTCCTCTCAAGACAACAAATGACATTGACAGAGCAGTAGAAACACTTACAACATCAATACAGACCAGTTTAAAAGATAATACATCAAACAGAACTACAATCAATACAAAACAGACTAACTTGCCACCTCACCTTTGCATGTTATTAAGGGAAAAAGAAGGGAAAGAGCAAGAGTGAAGTGGCATAAGACTAGATACCCATCCGATAAAACTTATTATACTAAACTGACTAACAAACTAAAATCAGAAATAAAAAAATAAAAATTTTTCTCAATTTTACCGAAAATCTCAACACTGTTGACAAAACATTATGGACTACCACTAAGAAGCTACTCAAATTTAAAGACTTCAATCATCCACTCCTTACCGAATCCCAAAGCTGGACAAGATCAGACGAGGAAAAAGCCCAGCTTTTTGGTCAGCACCTTCTTAAAACTTTTATTCCACACCCGGGTATCCTTAATCCCGATCACCTTGAATGTATTGAAGCAGAACTAACTATTCCCTCCAAATGTCTCTTCCACCTAAAGCTTGCCATCCTTCTGAAATTTCCAGCATTATTCATAGTCTGTCATCCTGCAAAGCTCCAGGGCCCAATCTAATAAGATCCCAAATTTTAAAACTCCTTGCACGAAAAGCCATCCTATTCCTTACTTACATTTATAATGCTGTACTCCGTACATCATATTTTCCTGACTCCTGGAAATTATCCACAGTAAAAATGATACATAAACCCAAAAAGCCACCACAATATCCGTCCTCCTACCGCCCCATCTCTCTTTTATGCATCATTGGAAAAATCCTTGAAAAACTCCTTCTAAAACGTATCTATCCCATCCTTGATTCCAATAATATTATCCCCGATCATCAGTTTGGCTTTCGAACATCCCACTCCACTATCCAGCAATGTCATCGTGTGGTGGATTTGGTCTCCTCCGCTTTGGAGCGCGGATTGTACTGCACTGGAGCCTTTCTTGACGTAGAACAGGCCTTTGACCGAGTCTGGCACCCAGGACTGCTTTACAAACTCCGAAAATTCCTTCCTCCAACATACTTCCTCATCATCCAGTCCTATCTCACTGACAGATCCTTCCAAATAAATCACAAGTGCTCCTATTCATCCCTATTTGTTCAGTCCGTTGGCGTCCCACAAGACAGTATCCTCGGACCCATTCTCTTCACAGTCTACACAGCTGACATCCCAACCAATCCTAACACTTTCCTCTCTACGTATGCTGATGACACTTGTGTGTTATCAGTCAATAACGATCCTACTATTGCCTCTCAAACCCTACAATCCTACATCAGAGACCTTCAGGTTTGGTGTCAGAACTGGAGAATTAAAATAAATTCAGAAAAATCCCACCAAATAACCTTAACCCTCCGTCGTAAACCAACGACCTCCTGTCCTACAGTATCCTTTAATAATATCCCACTTGTCCCAGTCGAATAGATCCGCTATCTAGGTCTCTTGCTTGACAAACGTCTCGAATGGAACCCGCACACTAGACTGAAACGACAAGAAACTGCTGGTCGCTTTCGATTACTTCAACACTTTTTGACAAACGCACTAAACTTCCACTTAACTACAAAAGACTCCTCTACATGACTGTTATTAGGCCTATATGGATTTACGTAGTTGATCTTTGGGGCTCTACTATACCTTCAAATTCATCCCGGATCCAATCCTTACAATCCAAAATCCTTCGTAAAATCCTCAACGCTCCTTACTTTGTCACAAATAAGCTCATCCATAAAGACCTTAATATTCCATTTGTTGCTGATCTAGCCCGAACCAGATATCCATAACAAACTCTTCTCCCACTCTAACCCACTAGTTTCAATCCTGGCTTCCTCTTCCATTCCTGACAATCCTCCGAGGCGTTTGAAAAGAAGATGGCCCCGAGACCTTCTAGTTTAGAAAAGTTACATGAGTGCTGCCATTGGGTAGTTCTTCATCAAGTCTGTATCACGCCATTTATCTTTTGTCATCTACACATTTACTTGTTGTATTTTGAAGTACAGTTGTAAATTCCAATAAATGATGTATATATATATATATATATATATATATAATATATATATATATATATATATAAAATATATATTTTTTTTATAATCCACAAGATTAAAGGTACTTTAGAGGAAGAAATTTAAAATATCGTCATTTAGACCCTGACAGACTATTTCAATCAGAATGAAACCTACATGATATTAAAGCCATTAAATTTTGCATCGATGTAGCGAGTTGAATCAAAATCGTTAGAGCTGTTTTAGAGAAAATCGTAGAAAAGTGCAAAGTGCATGGTATAAAGTGGCTCTTCAGGTTAGCTGATTTTGATGAAATAGTTTTTGTAACATCTCGGGCGTATAGTTGTCCTAAATATGAAATTTCAGTTCCATAGGACTTTTCGTTTACGCTCTGGAGTTACCACACACACAAAGACCTTTTGCGGGACTTGGTGATTATGGCTCTGGTAGCCTAAAACGTGTATTTCTGTTAAAAACTCAAATTCGAAAATTTTCATGATCGCAATACTTTTCCTTAAAATATATTTCATACATGTATAGGTAAGTGAAAGTAAAAATTAATGACATGAGAACCTACTTTTTTATTAATTTTTTTTTTGTATACATCAATCTTTATTTGCATAGAATACATCTGCACAGTTATAACTATAATGGCTTATAAACCATTGATTGGGATTCCGTTGCAATCCGCTAATTATTTATTACAATTTATTTTTTACATTAATTGTTTTTATTGTTGGTAAAATTTAAAAAAAAAAAACACAACTAAGAAAATAAAAAAAAAATAAGAGAAATAAAATGAAATAATCCGATATAAATAAAGAATAAATAAATAAACAAAATTACAGATATTAAAATCATATGATAGGATTTAGTAATTTAGAATTTTATAACAGTATATGTTTAGTTCTCTTATGTCTATATTTAGAGGTTGATAGTTTTGTATAATTACCAATTTGTTTTAAAAGGGTATCGTCAGTCAGATGGCATTTTGTGAAAATGCAATTTGTATTGTTGAAATATCCAGTTCTTTGTGTATGGTAGTTATTTTCGTATATAGATAATTATTAATGGTTCTTAGACATCTATTTTTTAATAGTTTTTAATATGTGTTTTGCTTGAAAGACTTCAGGAGCTGGGCATGTATATGTAATTATAAGCCTGATAAAAGTTCCATATACTATTAGCTTGTTTTTTAGTGATAATTGTGAATTTTTATTAAAGTAGGGGTACATTTTATTTATAATTTACGGCAACTATTCATTTTATTGTTAATGTGCTGTTTTAAAATTAATTTACAGTCGATGGTGACTGCTAAATATTTAACATGTTTTTAAATGGCTATTGTTACGCCATTGAGGAAGATTGGGTCTACGTTTTGTAAATATTATTGCCTCTGTATTTTCAGTGTTGGTTTTTAATCCCCACTGACTCAGGTATTTCGTGGTTTTAACGAAGGCTTCTTATAGTCTTTTAGTTATAGTGGATATTCTAAATGAGGTTGCTAGAATTGTAGTTTCGTCGACAAATAATGCAATTTTTGTTTTATTGCTTTTAGGGATATCATCAATAAATAAATTAAATAACAGAGGGCTATTGCAAGATCCTTGAGATAATCCTTTTTGTCCAACAGCCATTGTTTAGGGAAATAATGAAGGATCTGTTTGTATGAAGGAGGCTATTGATGGTATTAGGTATTTAGGGAAATTTTAAGCTTTCTTTATGTCTATGAGGGTCATATATATAAACGATTTTATTACAACTTAGACGCTATATGTCGTTCCCTTATAGGCCAAGCCGCCATAGCTTCATGCAGCCCTTCTATCCACCTCTTTTCCAGTCTACCTCTCTTCCTCCTTCCATATGGTACATGGCAGAGAACTCTTTTTGGCCATCGGTCTTCCGGCATCCTCATAACATGTCCGTACTAGCTCAGCTTTCTTGTCTCAATGGAATGAAGGATGTTTGTGGGTTCCTCAACCTTCTTTCTGATTATATGATTTGGGACGTGGTGTAATCTAGAAATCCTATAGCTACGTCTCCAGAAATCCATTTCCATTGAGACATGTTTTCTAGCTAAGCCAGAGAGAACAGTCCATGTTTCTGCGGCATATAGTGTTGTGCTTTCAACGAATGCATGGAAGAGCCTCCTTTTTGGACTGAGCTGTACACCCTTACTCCACAGAACGATCTCTTTTTTGCTGCTGCTGTCCTTTGGGAGCCACCTAGCTACAAATTTCAAATGTTCTGTTGGCATTACATCCCAATCTCCAACTTTTAGAACTACGTTTCCGTTTTTATTAATTGACAAATATTCAGTTTTTGATTTGCTGATTTCCATTGCTGGTCGTCAGCTAATTGTAAATTTTAGAGGCATTTATTGTCTAACATTATTCCCATGCCATTCCTCTTACACACAGGCTTAGGATACTTTCAATGTATATTTTAAACAGCAGAGGGGAGAACGATCAGCCTTGCTTAAGACCTTATGTGATCGGAAATGCTTTAGTTAACCCAAATTTTAGCTTGACTTTAGCTTTTGCATTTGAATATAAGCCTTTTATAGCTCGTATAATGTACCGGCTTACACCTGTGGTCTCCAATGCACTTCATAGGGTCACGGTTGGAAAGCCATTTTTTATATAATTCCTTCTTTTCTTTGAGGGCAAACGCAACTACCTCATTCCACCATTCTTTGTCTATTTGCACGCGACTTTCCTGTACTCCTACTGCCTCCAGAGCTGCTTGGTGAATCCCATTCTTAATATGTTCATATTGAGTTTCTACATCTGAGGAGTTTGCCACGTGCATATTTTCTAATATAATTTTTAACCGTAGTAAATATTTATTAACATATTATTTTGGTCCGTTATCAGTTTGCAATTCTCTTTTGGTGAAAGCTGACGTTTTAGGCTTGAATATTAAATGACAGCTGAGCAGATAATGGTCACTTCCTAGATGTCCGGTAGTTGAGTGGGAATTTCAAAAGCCACTTAGTTCTTCAATGAGGATAGTTTTCTCTCTTGTATTTTTAATGTTATTATAATTCTCTTCTCTCTTGACTTTTTAATGTTAGTTCATATATTTTGGATAGAATGTTGAATAAACTAATGGGTCTGTTCACGAATCATAGATGACTTAAAATTAGTAATGAATGACAATAATGTAAAACTTAGTTGAGTGATAGTGATAACGGAGAGCGATAAGTTAAATTGCTCATTATTGAGAAAAGGACTGTAGTGGCAGGTTATATTTGAGTACTGTGATGCCTTGTATTTATATAGATTATAACGATTTCATTTCAGAAGAGAGCTTTAAATATTAATTTATTTGAATCTTGATCAGGGCTGATTTTATACAGAAAGAATTTATGTTGACAAAATTTGTGTTTTGAGTTTTAGAAACGTAGGGCAAGGAAAAAATGGCACAACACAAGATATCCATCTGACAAAAAGCATTACAATCACCTGACAAACAAATTAAAAACAGAAATAAGAAAATTCAAAATACAAAACTTTCAGAACTTTACAGAGAACTTGACCACTTCAGACAAATCTTTATGGACAACAACCGCAAAACTGCTGAAATTTAAAACCTTTAATCATCCTCTCCTCACTAAATCCCAAACCTGGTCGAGATCCGATGAAGAGAAATCCCAAATCTTTGGAGAACACCTTTTCAACACGTTTAATCCGCACCCTGATATCCTTAATCCCAGCCATAGTAAACATGTTGAAGCAGAACTAACTGTTCCTCTCCAAATGTCCCTTCCTCCTAAGGCCTTTCACCCTTCCGAAATCATTAATATCATTCAAAGATTACCATCCAAAAAAGCTCCTGGCCATGATCTCATCACATCCCATATCCTGAAACAGCTCCCCAAAAAAGCCATACTCTTACTCACCTACATATATAATGCAACACTTCGTTCTACCTACTTTCCTGATCCTTGGAAATTGTCCATTATCAAAATGATTCCTAAACCTAAAAAGTCTCTAGAAAATCCATCATCCTACCGTCCTATCTCTCTTTTGCCCATCATGGGCAAAATACTGGACAAACTCCTCCTAAAACGTCTATATCCAATCCTTGACATTCATCACGTTATTCCTGACCACCAGTTTGGATTTCGCTCATCCCATTCCACTATACAGCAGTGTCACCGTGTGGTGGATGTGATATCTTCCACATTGGAGCGCGGAATGTATTGCACTGGAGCCTTCCTCGACGTGGAACAGGCTTTTGACCGAGTTTGGCATCCAGGACTGCTCTACAAACTTCGTCACTTCCTCCCTCCTACCTACTTCTTATTAATCCGTTCCTACCTCACAGATAGAACCTTTAAAGTAAACCATAACCTTTCCTTCTCTGCCATATTTACTCAGAACGCAGGTGTGCCCCAAGGTAGCATCCTGGGTCCAATCCTTTATACCATATATACAGCTGATATTCCTACTCATCCTTGCACTGTCCTTACTACATACGCCGATGACACATGTGTGTTATCTGTAAACAATGACCCAACTATTGCTTCCCAAACTCTTCAGTCTCACATTGTTTCCATTGAAGAATGGTGTCAAAAGTGGAGGATCAAAATAAATCCTACTAAATCCCACCAAATTACCTTTACCCTGCGCCGCAAACCTATGTCTGCCTGTCCCACTATATCCTTTGGCAATATTCCACTCACCTCAGTTGAACAGATCCGATACCTTGGACTGCATCTTGACAGACGACTTACTTGGAATCCTCACACTAGACTGAAACGACAAGAAACAGCAGATATCGCTTATTACAACATTTACTTGACAAACGTTCAAAACTTCCCACCTACTACAAAAAACTAATTTATATTACCATACTTAGGCCTATTTGGACATATGGAATTGAACTATGGGGATCCACCAAGCCATCAAATTCCTCTCGCATCCAATCCTTGCAATCCAAAATCCTCCGAAAGATCCTAAATGCCCCTTACTTTGTCACCAATAAAATAATCCACAAAGACCTGAATATCCCATTAGTTGCAGACTTAGCCCGAATTAGATATACTTCCTTTCACTCCAAATTACCATTCCACCCAAACCCACTTGTCCGCAATCTCTCATCTCCTTCTATTCCTGATCATCCTCCGAGGCGGCTGAAACGACGATGGCCTCGAGACCTTCTTGTCTGAAAAACCTTTGAAGTGCTACCAATGGGTAGATTCTTCTCACGCCTATCATGTCCATATCTCATGTGTGAACAGTCACATTTACTTGATGTATTTTTGTGTTAATACAGTTGTAAATATCTCTATAATAAATAAAAAAAAAAAAAAAAGAGTTTTAGATATTTCCTTCTTTCTTTAATTCTGCATGAGAGGGGAGACACAAACGGAACATGACTTGTACGTCTGCACGAATCACACCGGTAATCTTTTGTGGGGCTCTTAAAATAATACCAGAGGCAGCGGTTGTCGAGCCCGAGATGCTGGTAGTTTAGTCGCGACCGTGATTTTGGTGCGTTTTGAGATGAGTATTTTTAAGAACTGATCCAATTTTTATGGCTGGTGGATCGATTTAGAGCACGTGACTTGTGTTGGATAATTTCGTTGAGGTCGTTTCCTCCAAAACATACTAATAAAGTTGGTTGACGGCTAGAAATTTCGCGGGTGTTAATTTTGGAAATCTCAAATCTATACGATATCGACTCTTCAGCATCCCATTGTAAAACTTGTTCCGGTATCGCATTGTCCGTATGCCTTGAATGAGCACTTGGAAATATTTCCGTAATACTGGCTTGACAAGTTTCTGCGCAGCCCACAAAAGCGCAATCCGAAATATCGCGAAGCAAAACCGAAACGTAATAGGGTGGGGGGGGTGGTGTTGAGAAAATGGGAGTTAAGCTAAAGCAGCTCCTAAATTTTTTATATAAATCTTCAATAGAGAAGATAAATTTCAACTTAGTGACCGAGTTAATAGTGACGTCCTTTCTAAGCGTTCATAGCCTCAGATTCTTAGGTTTTCATTTTGACTGAATAAGAATTAAGCAAATTGAAAATAAATTTAGACTGTCCGAAAACTATTTTTAGGCTCATATTATCGTTTGTGGACGGACGCTTCTATCAATCACAAGAAAAGAGGATTACAAGATCGCGGTTGGGCCCTGGGATCTATCGTATATTGGGCCTTCCACTGTGGAACAGAAATATTGACCCTCTTATAGTCAACCTAAGAGCAGCAGGGTACAACCGACTGCATATGTGGATGACGGCAGTGGGGATCGAAGCTAGATCGCGACAGAATTTAGAAAATGGGCGGCTGATGTGACCAAAATTATCTTGGATTGGTGCGGCGATTGGAAACCTTTCCTAAATTGTGAGGAATCTCTGCTCCTGTTCTTTAAAGGCAGATGGTTAAGGATAAAGGTAGGGGACATTCTAGCACAGCCATCCCCTGTATTATAGTATTTGGCACTTCTAATGGGCGAGGGCGGTAGCTTTACTAAACATTTAAAAGAGTTAAAAAGCAAAATAATCCTCCGCTACATTTATTTAAAATCCATAGACGAAACTATGTGGGGTTTCAAATACAGTTACAGAGATATACTCTATAAGGCTGCTTTCTTGCCCGTTGCACTATTAAAGAGCACACAAAAGAGCTCTCTTGCTTGTGACGGGCGCACAAGACAGCGCCAACAGCAGCATTGCAGGTGATCGCCCATAGACCTCAAGATGCAGATATTCTTTGCCAAGTATAAAATTAAGAGAGGATTCGTCGGAAAGTGTGGGAACGAGCTCCTTTGTGTGCCCCAGTGGGAGATATGAAGATGTGGTTGACAGAATTGAAGACATCATTTATACCGAATAGCAGAGAAGACAGGATACTGGAGAAACTTGAAGGCTGATCTACGAGTTCTTGCCGGATGTTCGAAATAGATTGAATAAGAACTGGTTTCCAACAGATTTTTGTTCTGTGCAACTCCTTACCAGGCACGGGAATATAAACGAATTATTACACCGCATTGAAAGGCTGTAGAGAATATAGAAAAGTGGCTCTCCAAATTTTAGCTGTGGTGCTGTTGAAGATGTGAGACACTTGATTGCCCGCTCTACACCAATCACCGACTCACGCTGGCTGGGGAGTATTCTTTCCTGGATTGGCCCCCTCAAACTCTAGATGATTTGGTGGCAACACCTGAAATGTTTGGAGCCTTCAAGAAATATGCAAAGAATATCTTCAAACAGAAAGAAGAAATGGCCGGCGGAGCCGGTTGTTCATATTATTTTAAATTATTGATGGAGTGCCGAGTGTCATGGCTGCAACTGATGTTATACATTGTTGTCCATCTCCGCATATTATCAATCCGCAGTGGTATTTGCTAAAGGATTACGATAAAAATTGGTAAAAATTAACTTTATAAGTGCGTCAACATTTTACGTAATTTTGGAGTTGGGTGAGTTCCTTACATACTGATTATTACTAGTGAGAGTGTGAGCTAACCTAAAGTGTAAGGCACGTAGGACGGCAGCCCGCTACCTGCCCGCTCTCATACTGAGGCTATTAAGCTCTTTAACTAGCAGCCAGCTGTAACGTTCTTAGCTCAGCCAGTTGGGGCGCTGTATGCCAGAATCGTTGTCTAACTGTGTGAGAGTTCATCTACGATTGTTCAATTTCTTTTTTTCTAGAAATGTTCTATTTTAATTAATGTTATATTTTGTACAAAATTGTAAATATTTAGACGGTTTATTTAATTATTTTCATACATATATAATTATGCATATTTTAAAATTTCGTTATAACCTCTTTTCTATCCCCAAACCTTTTCTCGACTACCCCATCTCCCTTATTAACCATGACTAACATCCTAACATCCTGTCACATCGATGTATTTTCTAGATAACTTTCATCACATTTTAGCAGTATCCGAAACTTGGCTTAAACCTTACATTCCTTCCTCCCAAGTATCCCTTACCAATTATTCCTTCCTTCGCCACGATAGAAGGATTATTCCTTCCTTCGCAGGTGTGGTGGTGTGGGGTTGTACATAAATGACAATGTCGAGGCCAAAATCCTTCTCCAATTTCCAACTTATGATCATCACCATCTCGAATACCTATTCGTTGAAATTTTATCCTTAAAAACTCCGTTTCTATATATCCTAGTATATCGACCTCCTCATGTTCCATTCGATAACATTTTCAAATCTTTTCTTGTCCAATGGGTTTACAGTTATACTAATGTTATCATCTCTGGAGATTTCAATACCAATGTGCTTGCAGAATCCTATGACAAATCTTTCCTAGTAAACCTACTTTTTTCTCTGAATCTTTATCTCGTTCCTTACCTTCCTACCCATCATACCCAATTCTTCGATACCTGGCTTGACCTTCACATTACTGACTCCTCTAAAGGTCCTTTCATCCTCCCAGTACCCGGTTCCGTTTCTTTCATCACACGATCTTATCCAGATCTCATACAACCTACTCGAGAAATCCTTCACTCTCAAATTGGTCTATCGTAGTTTGGACTTCCTCCCTTACGAATCCCTTCAAACCGACCTAGAATCACTCCATTGGGATTCTATATACTCATCTAATTCTCTAGATCATATGATATCCACTCTTACCTCATACCTCAAAACCTTACTAGACCATCATGCACCTTTGAAAACCCGAATGTTACGCCGTCCAACCGCGCCCTGGCTAACTCATGACCTAAAGGAGATGAGGAAAAAAAGAGAAGAAAGAAGAAAATGTCGACACACGCGTACGCCGTCTGATTACGAACATTTTACACAACTTCGTAATAGAACCCAGGACGCGGATCGACGTGCTAAATCCCTCCACATCCATAATACACTCTCCAAATCTCCTGATTCCAAATCCAAATGGAATATTATCCGAAAATTATATATCCTAAAACCCAATAACCACATTCCTCTCTCTGTTTCTTCGGACGATCTCAACATTCATTTTATATCTCTTGCTCCTGTATCTTCTCCTGCCGCCGACATTGACCATCAGAGTTTCAACCCAGAAAGCTTCTTCTTCTCCAACCTATCTTATGACGCAATACAAATAGCTATCCTTAAATCCCAGACCAATTATTATGGGCCCGACAAAATTCCCGTAAAACTAATAAAATCTTGTCTTCCTGTTCTATTACCAGTACTTTACCATATCTACAATTTTTCCTTTCAAAACTCCATATTTCCTAATTCCTGGAAAACCGCCTTAGTTCGTCCATTAAACAAAGTTCCGAATCTTACCTCACCTTCTGATTTCCATCCTATTTCTCTCCTTTTTAATTTACCCAAACCTCTGGAACGCCTTGCACAAATCCAGTTATCAAATTTTTTAGAAGAACGTTCCCTTATCAACCCTTTCTAATCCGGCTTCCGACCCGGTTATTCAACTCAATCCGCTCTACTAAAAATAACTCAAGACCTCCAATCTGCAATCAAACATCAAAAACTAACCATCCTCATCCTTCTAGATTTCTCCAAAGCTTTCGGTACGGTACCAAAGGATACCATAATATTCTTCTGGTCAAACTACGAAATATTCCTTTATCAAATAGTGCTCTGCACTGGTTCAAATCCTTCCTCTCTAACTGCTCACAGTATGTAGTGACCTCAGGTCAACCTCCTTCCAGAATCCTGCCTCTATCCAGTGTTGTGCCTCAGAGATAATCATTATCCTGAACCCTATTTGCAGTTTATATTAATGACCTTCCCCTCCAGATGAAACACTCTAATACCATATCTATGCTGATGATCTCCAAATCTATCTATCCTTTCCTTCTTCCGACCTATTACTAGCCACGGAAATGCTTCATGAGGATCTAAATCGAATCAGCAACTGGGCAGCTGACAACAAGCTCAATTTGAATGCTGAGAAGACCAAGGCAATTGTAATAGGTTCCAATCCCCCTCTTAAGTCCCTTCCAACGATTCCTACTCTGTTTCTGAATAACAATCTAATACAATTCCATCAATCCGTTAAAAACCTCGGGGTCACCCTTGATCAAACCCTTTCCTGGAAACCCGTAAGCTCCTGGTAAGCTCCTTAATATTTCCCCGCTTTGAGTACTGCTGTACGTTGTATGGAGGAGTCTCTGGAGATCTCGAAGTAAAACTAAAACGAATTTTCAACTGCTTTATACGTTTTATCTTTGGGATATCCAGAGACACCTCTATCACCCGATTTTACGAAGAGTTGTAGTGGCTTTACCCTTCCTTCCGCCGTAATTACTTCCTAGCATCGTTCCTCTACCAGGTTATCCAATCCCAGTGTCCGTCTTACATCTTTGATCTCCTTAAATTCAAATCCTCTGTTCGTTCCCATAACACCCGCTCACGGCCTTCTGATCTGTATATAACGTCCCATCGATCCACAGCTTTCGATAGATCATTCATAGATCCGATCCGCATCCTTATGGAACTCCATTCCTTCTAATATCCGGAACTCCCAAACTCTCTCAACATTTAAATCCCGTCTATTTAGCCATTTCCTATCAATACGATTCCCAAATAGATACTAATTTCAAGTAAGATCAACAGATAAAGCAGACAGATACGTTTATACAGCAGGTGGTACCCCCCGAGATGCCCTCACTACCGGCGCAAACAATGGCAGGGGCCCACGCAACCACGCTGGAGTGGGTCAAAGTTTGGACGGCAACAGCGCAAGACATAAGAAAGGCCATCTCAGAACTTGAACGATTCGACGGCGAGGTTGGCGATCTTAACCATTTTCTAAAGGGAAGAGACATAATCATGGCTAGTATAGAGGCCAAAAGAGAGGAATGGCTGATGTGCTCCCAAGATGCCGTATCGCTTCGGGCAGCCCTGGTATGCCGAGTCCGTAGGCAGATTTTTAATCTGATACAGGCTGATGAGGACACCCCGAGGGTCGTCATTAAGGGTAGGCTGAAGAAGGCATTCGGAGGAGGTAGGTGGGCTCCGGAAGAGGACATATTCCAGATGTTCCGCGAGACAAAGGGACCACACCAAACGAGCGGCCAGTATAATGGGATATTACTGGCTCGATATAATCGGATAACTGAGAAGTTGAGAGAAGCGCAGTGTGGAGTTTGGTGGACACAGGTAGCTCCCACACAGTAATTTCCAAGAAAATTGTCGAGTTATCATTAAAGAAAAGAGGTTACCGAAGGATTGCCTATGTAGATTAATTACGCTGGGCGGCTCGTGTAGAGTGGAAGGGGAAGTAGAAATTGAACTCAGTCGTTAGGGAATAGAGAGGAAACAATTGGTAGTTCATGTGGTAGAGAGTATGGTGCGTGAATATGGAGGGATCATTGGATGTGATTAAATGGGAAAATTGGGTACTAGGATAAAAAATAAGGTCGGCCGATGGACTATAAGGATTGGGGGGAAGTCTTACAGGGGTGAAGGGGCGCAGAGGGATGGGTAAGGCAAAATAGGTATAAACCAGGCAAAGGATTGGAGGGAAACCCTTTCCCGCGAATATAGAGACATCTTCTTCCAGGAGGAGGGTATATTGGGCGTCACCGGGAAACAGCCCACGAAATCCCATTGAAACAGGAGCGTGTGACCTACGTCAAAGAACGTCGATATCCGCAAGCATTGCGTCAACACATACATTCGGAATTGGATGAGCTCAAACGTCAGGGCATAATCGTTGGCAGTACGTCCCCTTATAACAGCCCTCTATGGGCTGTCATGAAAAAGAGCGCGGGCAACGGGGGGCCGGAGAAATATGGGGTTGTTGTTGACTTCAGGAAACTGAACGAAAACACAACCGATGAGAAATATCCCGTACCCCGGTTTGAGAACATTCTGGACCGTCTCAGTGGGGCAGGTTTTTAGTACATTAGACTTGAAGGCCAGATACCACCAAATTCAAATGCACCCTAGAGACCAACATAAGACGCATTATGAGTTCACGTGGATGCCGTTCATTGATACCGAACGCACCCATCACGTTTCAGCGTCTGATGGACGGGTTTCTTAGGGGGGTAGACGAGGGAGTTTGCCAGGTCTACATGGACGATCTCCTGATCTTCAGTAGATCCGAAGAAGAACATATAACTCATCTCCGGAGCGTGTTTGAACGTTTTAAGCAATTAGGGCTCAAACTTTCGGAGGAAAAGTCGCTGTTGGGTCGGACGGAGATTTTTAGTTTTTTAGGCCACACCATATCTGGGGATGGCGTGAATCCAGATGTGCAGAAGGTGGCGGCCATCAGGAAAATGGCGATACCGCGGGATATCAAGGGGGTTCGTCGGTTGCTGGGGACTCTCAAATACTACAGACGGTTCGTTCCGTATATGACGCGATATTTGGTTCCTCTTAATAACTTTCTCAAGAAGGGTCAGACCGTTCTAGTGACACCAGCCATGGAGGAGAACATTCGTCAGTGCATGGCGCGTTGCAGGAAGAACCTATCCTGGCATTCCCAGATTTTACTCGGCCGTTTTCCATCACCACCGACGCGAGTGAGTATGCGCTGGGGGCAGTTCTGTCCCAGGATGGCCAAGAAGGGGAACGTCCCGTAGCATATGCGAGTAGGCGTTTAACCGAGGCCGAGAGCAGGTACAAGCGTGTTAGAGCGGGAACTCCTAGGTATCGTTTGGGCTATTTAACATTTTCAACTTTACGTGTTTGGGCGCAAATTTAAAGTACACACGGACCATAGGCCCCAGCATTGGGTCGGTACCCTTAAAGAATCCTCGGCGCACGTGACCCGATGGAAGGAATTCCTCAGCCAATACAACATGGTGGTTGTGTATAAACCTGGCCGAGAAAATGTTGTGGCGGACTGGCTGTCGCGGGCGCTGGTGGTTACCGCGATCGAGGAAGAGGAGGGCGAGCCGTCCGGGGGTGTTCGACAGTTCCTTCGTGATTGGACGCCCGAGGGTGAAGGAGGACGCGGAACCCCGGATTCTGGCGGTGCGGATGTATCTGACGAGCAGGCGAGCCCGTCTGATGAGCGTACGATGGACATGGAGGAGCGGGAGAAAACGACAAGCGGCGACAGATCGTGTGGAAGACTCGAACTTCGGGCCTCTTAAAGTTAGACTATACGAGGTATGGCAAATCCCGCATCACTACCATCTGGTCAAACCCTGCAGTGCGTGATAACCAAATTTGTAGGGCCAAATGTAAATTCCAAGACGCATCTAAGCCCGGGAAAACTTATTTCCTGTACGTCGGGAACGCGACGATCTGGGAGAAAATTAAGCGGCTATGGACTCGGGAGCAGATCGGGATCGATCGGACGTTCGTGCGATGTACGCTGGCGGTCGAGACGGTCTCGAACTCGGAAAGGCAACGGGAGGTGACACCACCAGGGGAAGACAAATCATCGTGGTGAACCCGAAACTCTGCAGGCGTTGCGGCGAAGGTACTTTTTGTGGGGTATGCGCCATACCATCGCTGAGGTTGTCGGGGCATGCGAAGTTTGTCGGGTCACGAAATATGATCGCCATTCGCCGCGGGTTTACAGGAGGTTACGCCCACATCCGATACGCCATTATGCGATTTGCAGGTGGATACGTTTACTTGGCGGGAACACAAATGAGTTACCGTGTTAGACCTTTTTAGCAAGGTTGCTATGGCTTCTCTCGTGCCGGACTGTTCGTCGGATGCAAGTTTAAGGGCCCTCCGTACCTGGTTCCAGTTTTATGGGGTGCCGGATATCCTCGGACGGAGGTCGGGAGTTCGACAATAGTCAGGTTCGGAAGGCGCTAGATGTCACGTGGCATATTAATACCCCAGGGCATCCTAAGAATCGGGGCGGCATCGAGAGGCTGCACAGTACTCTCGGAGATCATCTTCGGGTGTACCAGGTAGACCAGGGATTAGAACCATACGTCGCAATGCCTCGGGCGGTGGCGGCGTATAACCACTCCGTCCATGCGGCGACGGGATTCTCGCCGTTTGAAATCCTCTTTGGCTTGCGGAACCGGCGCAGGGATCACGGGGACACAGCGGCGGAGGGAACTTTATCCGACCTGTTGGTGAGTAACCGCGCGGCTCTCGTCAATGTTTGGGGGAAGATGCGCGGGAAGTTGGTGGCGGAGAAGAGTTGCCGTGTGGCCAGGACCAACCTTCGCGTTCGCGATCAGATGGAGGATCTTCGCATCGGTTCGGTTGTATAACGGAAGATCGGGTCGAATAGGGGTAAGCAGGAGGTTCGGTATGAGGGTCCGTTTCGGGTGGTGGTTATTCGCGAACATAATGTTGTCACGATTTAGAGTTTAGCGATCTCCGGAAGAGGCGTACGGTTCACATCGAACAGTTGAAACTTTCAGTGAGGGAAGACCCTTCTGCAGTTGATCGAACTAATGTATGTTTTTTGTTTAGTATTGGATACTTTTGTTGATTCTTGTTCCGAGTGCTTTTTATTTTTGTATTTCAGATCTCAAGTGAGTGCTTTCTTTTAGTTTTTGAGTGTGTTTTCTTTTCTGTTTTAGATTTTACCTAAGTTCGCAGTAATGTCGGGTATGCTCCTTTGTGTGTATTGTATTTTGTAATTTTTGTTTTGTTTTTCCCTCTTGTAGAGTTTACGAGGAGTGTTCGTAAACTTGCAGAGGGGTGTTAAGATAAGATGACTACTAATATAGATCTTAATCCTATTTCTTGTACATATAAACATATGATATGCACTGTCCTCACTACATACGCCGATGACACATGTGTGTTATCTGTAAACAATGACCCAACTATTGCTTCCCAAACCCTTCAGTCTCACATTGTTTCCATTGAAGAATGGTGTCAAAAGTGGAGGATCAAAATAAATCCTACTAAATACCACCAAATCACCTTCACCCTGCGCCGTAAACCTATGTCTGCCTGTCCCACTATATCCTTTGGCAATATTCCACTCACCTCAGTTGAACAGATCCGATACCTTGGACTGCATCTTGACAGACGACTTACTTAGAATCCTCACACTAGACTGAAACGACAAGAAACAGCTCGCAGATATCGCTTATTACAACATTTACTTGACAAACGTTCAAAACTTCCCACCTACTACAAAAAACTAATCTATATTACCATACTTTGGACCTATTTGGACATATGGAATTGAACTATGGGGATCCACCAAGCCATCAAATTCCTCTCGCATCAAATCCTTGCAATCCAAAATCCTCCGAAAGATCCTAAATGCCCCTTACTTTGTCACCAATAAAATAATCCACAAAGACCTGAATATCCCATTAGTTGCAGACTTAGCCCGAATTAGATATACTTCCTTTCACTCCAAATTACCACCCCACCCAAACCCACTTGTCCGCAATATCTCATCTCCTTCTATTCCTGATCATCCTCCGAGGCGGCTGAAACGACGATGGCCTCGAGACCTCCTTGTCTGAAAAACCTTTACCGTCACATTTACTTTATGTATTTTTTTTTATACAGTTGTAAATATCTCTATAATAAAAAAACAACAAAAAAAAATAAAAAAAACATATGATAAAGTATAGATTTTCAGATCGAACCCTCAACAGAAGTACCATTAAATATTCAACCTTCACAACAACGTTCCCAAAGGAAGATCCAACTCCCCCTTGCCTAAATTAATCATCCATCCTATGACACTACCTACTATCCCTATCCCAGCCAAATCTCATCTGATATTACATCTATCCTCTCTTCCTTCCTACTAGATCTCCAAAATACGATCATCCTCTCATCTCTTTCCATACAAATCCCCTGTCACAATTCCCACGATGAACAATAAGTCCCTAGCTCTTCTACTGTGGAACGCAAACGGATTGAACAATCGCCGAGACGAACTCGACATATTTCTTCACGACAATAACATCGACATTGCACTGATTACTGAAACTTATTTCACCACTCATTCTTACTTTTACATACGTGACTACATTACATACAGGTCAGATCACCCAGACAACACATCACACGCTGGCTCATGTATCCTCATTCAGAAAACCTTACCTCACTCACTGATTCCCTCCACTCCATCTGACACCATTCAGTCAACTTCTATTTCCTTATCTTCCCACCCATTCAATATGACAATCTTAGCTGTATATTGCCCTCCTGGTAATTCCCTCAACTATAACCACCTTGAATCCTTATTTACATCCTTAGGTCCGCGCTTCATTGCTGGGGGAAATTATAACGCCAAAGGCCAACGATGGGGACGTCCAACACTCGTGGCAGGATTCTTTCCCGCGTCACAACCTCCAATAGCCATTACACTTTGTCACCTCCTAATCCCACATACTGGCCAACATCTCTTATAAAATACGTCCCAATATCCTTTGCATCTTCATTACTTCCCATATCCCTTCCGCCCAATCTATAATTAAATCCTTAGATGACCTCTCCTCAGATCATAGTCCGGCACAGCTTCTCTTGAGTTCAAATCCTTTTCTTAAAACATCTCCCCCCTCCTTGATAAAAGGACACATTGACTGGGAAAATTTTCGTTATGATTTAGAGAACAATCTCGACTTAAAAATTCCGTTAAAAACTAAACATGACATAGAATCCGCCATAGAAGAACTTACAAAATCAATAGAAACAGCCATAAACAACAACTCATCTCACTTTACAAATAGAAAATCTCGTGACACAAAGTTGCCAAGTCATATTCGACTCTTGCTAACTGACAAACGTAGAGCTAGACCGAAATGACATAGAACGAGATACCCATCGGACAAAACCCATTACAGTAAACTGACTAACCAACTCAAGACTGAAACAAGAAAACTCAAAATTCAAAACTTTTAGATCTTTACAGAAAACTTAACCACGTCAGACAAATCCTTATGGACAACAATTGCAAAACTACTGAAATATAGAACCTTTAACCATCCACTCCTCACTGAATCTCAGACCTGGACAAAAACCGATGAAGAAAAATCCCAAATATTTGGCAAACACCTATCCAAAACTTTAAATCCTCATCCTGATATTATTAACCCACTCCATAACGATCATGTTGAAGCAGAACTAAATGTTCCACTCCAAATGTACGCTCCCCCTTAAGCCTTTCATCCATTAGAAATCATCAACATCCTTAATAAATTGCCTCTTAAAAAATCTCCAGGCCATGATCTTATTACAACCAACATCCTAAAACAGCTCCCTCGAAAAGCTATCCTTTTCCTTACTTATATTTACAACGCCACTCTCCGTACAACCTATTTTCCTGCCACTTGGAAACTGTCCAAGTAGATAAGAAATGGGAGAGTTGGTGCACTTTTTTGAGGAGCCAATCAGATGCCAGCATTTGGTCACGTGACCTATGGCGGGAGATTTGAATTTGAATTTCGACCGCGACCTCACCTTAACCACGCTGGTTCGCGCCATCGACCTAACCTAAACCACTAAGCCACGCCCCTTTTCAGTCACGTGACCCTTCATCAACCTTACCTAAACCACTAAGCCACGCTTCTTTTTGATCACGTGACCCCTGTTTGAGGGTATTAAGTCTTTATAAAGCATGAGTCTACCCGGCGTCCATTTTCTTTTCCCTACGTTTTGGGCTAATTTAGTATTTATAAAGAATGAGTCTATCCGGCGTCCATTTTCTTTTCCCTACGTTTTGGGCTAATTAAGTCTTTATAAAGCATGATTCTACCCGGCGTCCATTTTCTTTTCCCTACGTTTTGGGCTAATTTAGTATTTATAAAGCATGAGTCTATCCGGCGTCCATTTTCTTTTATGACGTCACAGTTTACAAAGCATGAGTCTACCCGGCGTCCATTTTCTTTTCCCTACGTTTTGGGCTAATTTAGTATTTATAAAGCATGAGTATACCCGTCCGCCATTTTCTTTTATGACGTCACAATTTACAAAGCATGAGTCTACCCGGCGTCCATTATCTTTTCCCTACGTTTTGGGCTAATTTAGTATTTATAAAGCATGAGTCTACCCGGACGCCATATCGGTATTATGACGTAACAATGTAAACAGCATGAGTCTACTCGGCCGCTATGTTGCTCCCCCCACTCCTTCATCAGTTAACCAATCAGAGTGACTGGTTGACTTGAGAGTTCCTCCCGGCTAGGTCCGATGGTCGAATTGTAATGTGTGCTTTTACGGAACCTTTCAAACTGTGACATAACCTTACTATTGTTTACATTTTTTTGAAACCTCCCTTACTGCTACATAACCTTCTCATTGTTTACATTTTGCTCCCCTCCACTCCTTCATTAGTTAACCAATCAGAGTGCCAAACTAGAGAGTTTATAAAGCATGAGTCTACCCGGCGTCCATTTTCTTTTCCCTACGTTTTGAGCGTAGTAAGTCTTTATAAAGCATGAGTCTACCCTGCGTCCATTTTATTTTCCACACGTTTTGAGCGTATTAAGTCATTATAAAGCATAAGTCTACCCGTCCGCCATTTTGTTTTATGACGTCACAATTTAAAAGCCTTAAGTCTATCCAGCCGCCATTTTGTTTTTTTTTAATATAGGATGATTATACCTGACCGGTTCGAGCATGCACCGACATGTCGAATCATGTAAAAACAGGTTAGCGAAAGTACAAACAGGTTTGAATCATGTTGAAGCATGCAGGTATGTGAAACGTAAACATGGACTTTGAACCTTCTTAATGCCTTTAATATAAACATCGTTATACGGCTTCTTAATCCTGTACAGCTTTGAACTTTGATCCTTAATCCTAATATTTAAATAGCGATAAAAGGTTCCTTAAGCTCTTGGACTACGGTCTATTATCCTCCTATGTGTAATGATTTTTAATCCTATACAGCTTTGAACTTTGATTCTTAATCCTACTATTTAAATAGGAGAAGAACAGCTGGAATCAATTTGTTGATAGAAGCTTTAAAAATTCCTGGAAAACTTATAGGAAATTTCAAGTGCTTAAGACCCATTGAAGACCAACATTTTCAAGGAATTTGAGTGCTTGGACATCGGTCTGATAAAATTAACACAGGACTCTACCCGATAAGTATCTAGTATTAATAGTTAATTCAGATCTTAGATAACCTAATTAGGAGTTCTTAAAATGAAAGAACCCCCTGATTTATCTTCTCCAAAGCATAAACGGAAATGTTATGATAGAAAATATTATAATTTTAATTCAGGAGCGAGTGATGAAACTAACTATAACCAATTTTTAATCGTAGAGAGAATAGATGAAGAGAGCTTTCAAAAAGTCTCCCCCTTCATAATTGCTAAAACGCTTAATAATACATGTTCGGAACCTAAGAGCATCAAAAAATTAAAAAACGAAACAAAAGAAAATAAAGAAAAAAAAATTGTAATTATTATTAATTTAAGTCTATCATTATCAACTATGCATTGTAAAGAAATTATACACGTAATTATTCTAAATTAAGAAATAATATATTGAGTAAACGATTTACGGGCGTAATAATCTAGAAATTTATCGCCCTAAAACACCTTACTTACCTACCTACCTTGAGCTCTGAGACTTTGAAGCATTATCCTCTTAGGTATATATATAAATATAATGCGGACCTTGTACGTTTTATCTCTTAGTATAGTAAATCCCTAATGATTTAATCGTAAACAAGATAAATTTGCCAATATCAACTTTGTTCTAATAATTGCTTAAAGTATAAATATTCCTTAAGCTCTGAGACTTTGCACCATTATCCTCTTAAGTATATATATAAATATAATAAGGACCTTGTTCGTTTTATCTCATAACCATAAATAGACTATAAATCCCTAATGATTTAATCGTAAACAACACCAATTTAAGACGTAAATGTCAACTTTGTTCTAATAATTGCTTAAAGTATAAATATAAAATAATATAAAACTTGTACCTATTTCGGTAGGCGAATATAATTTTTTTATATATATTTTCAACCTTTTTAAATGTTTTCTCAACTTCTTAGACCATTTTTTACCTTTTCTATGTATTATTTACTTAAAATTAACAATTCTGCTTTAGAATTGCTATTTGCGATGTTTTCGAAAGAGTTCGGCTAAGCTCGGAAATATTCGGCTAGCCGCTATTGTTTAGAAACACTCGGGAGTGTTCGGGCTTTTTCAGCTGCTCTCGGGGCTCTTCGGCTTCCCCCACTCCTTCCCCCACTCCTTTCCTGTCCTTCCCCCACTCCTCCCCTGCCCTTCCCCCACTCCTTTAAACACCTATTAATCCTATACTTTTTGAACTTTGCTCGGATAATTCCTAAGGCGGCTATAAATAGGTGCGTTTTGCAGAACTCTTTCTCATTCTCTTATCCAGCATCAAGGTGACATCTCGATAACTTGTGAGTACCATTTTTTCTATTTTGGCCTTATAGTGTGCATTATAGTGTGCTAAAATAATATCCTAACTTTTCTTTCAATTATTTCTTCGAAGATTTTTTTTTTTTAAATTCATACTTAGCTTCATCTTTTATTTTTTCTTTAGTTTTAATATTAATTTTTTTTTGTGAGGAACCAATTTGTTTTTTTTTTGTTTTTATTGTAACTTTTAAATTCATAGTTTGAATTTGTTTTATTTTAACATAGAATATTATTTCCATTTATATTTTCACTATTTGATAGTGTTTTGGTTTATTTGTATTTTTTAAAGTTTAAAATTAAAAATGTCAACTACCAATAGTAACTACCAGTATTGCAATAGAGTTTAGCAGGGAGGATAATGAACTTCGTCATCAAAAGTCATGCTTAACCTCACAGACACGGCGTACATGTGTTTCATGCGGAGAGAATTTCCAGTCTAAAAAACAGTGGATGAAGCATGTACGCCGCTGCCTGAGAGAAACGCCGCTCGTCATGACCAAGCGGAGACGGTTGGAGGCGGCTATGGGGTCTTTATACCAAATTGAAACTTCCTTTAGGGGGGACCTCAAGACTTTTTTTCTCCCATGTTCGGAATCAATTGATGTAGTAGAAATTCTGTGCAAACAGACGGACACTCTGCATCGGTTGATTTCAGAATTTTGGGCGGAATCAGACTCTCCCTTAAAATTCAATTTGGTTTTGGAGGCCACGTACGAAAACGTGAGAGGAGAGTCCTGCGATCGTGCCTTCAAAACCAAAAACAAAGCTATGTATGACATCTCTTCCATCTTGGATATTCTCAGTGGCATGTATGCGAAGTTGGCTACCGAGATGGAAGAGATGGCAATGAAAGGGAGCGGCTGGTTCCTAAAAAGTCTTGACGGTCTTCTCTTAAGGGTAAATAGATTCAGACCTCTAGGCGCCTCCAGCTATATACCTCTTCCACCTAAAATAGCCGCCAAAAAAGCAGTAATTAATGTCCAGAATAATGACGAGCGGTGTTTCAAATACTCCATATTAGCCCACCTCATCAATAGTGGCAATCCTGAACGAGTTAGTAAATATAGGAACTTGGAGCACAGATATAACTTTGACTGCGTTTCCTTCCCCACTCCTCTCCAAGAGGTAAAAACATTCGAACGACACAATAACATCAGTGTGAATGTTTTTGCCATTGGAGAGACAGGAGACGTGTACCCGCTGAAGGTGGTAAAGGAGGAGAAGGCCGACCATCGTGATTTACTTCTCCTGACTACGGAGGATGGGCGAAGTCACTACACCTATATCAAAGACTTCAATAAATTAGTGGCTTCGCAGATCTCCGGCCACCGATGCGGAAAACACGTCTGTAAGCGATGTTTCACCCATTTTAATTCAGATGCGAGAAACATCGCTGAGCGGGTGAGGGAGCACATGGAGTACTGTGGGGACAATAAGACTACTCGCATCGTACTCCCGGCTTGCGACGACGAAGGGAATCCTCAAAAGGTATCTTTTATTAATATACAACGGCAGGTGAGGATTCCTTTCGTTGTCTACGCTGATTTTGAGTCAATTTTAGAAAATATCCAGCCGGGAGATTCAAGACAAACGAGACCCTACCAGAGACACCTTCCTATGAGTTTTTGCACGTACGTCAAGGTATCAGATGATATCCCACGCCATTTATTGCCTACAAATTTTCCCACTGAACCCTTCATCTACACAGGTGAGGATTCAGCGGAAAAATTTATGAATTATATCAAGGAAGTAGCAGGGAAGGTGTCTCAGGTGTACTCCATGAAGCGGCACATGCTACCCCTGACACCATCGCAGATGGAAGCCCACCATCTATCCCAATCCTGTTACCTCTGTTCCCGCCCATTTACTCCCGACAATGGGAAAGTGATGGATCACGATCACATCACAGGGATATATCGTGGTCCAGCACATTCCAAATGTAACATCCTGTATAGAACCCCACGTTTCCTACCCGTCCTATTCCACAATCTTAGCGGTTATGACTCTCACTTCATCGTCCGAGAGTTGGGGCATGGATTAAGTGAAGAAGAAAAAAATAAGATAAGAATAGATGTCATCCCCAACTCTGAGGAAAAATACATCTCCTTTGGAATGACAGTGGGCGCATTAACCGTTAGGTTTGTGGACTCCTTTCGTTTCATGGCTTCCAGTCTCGATAGGTTGTCCAAGAATTTGCCCAAACCTAATTTTAAGGAGACGAGCAAATTCTTCCCCGCCGATCATTTGGACCTCGTGATCAGAAAAGGAGTGTACCCCTATGATTACATGGACTCGTTTGAGAAACTTCAGGAGACGGTTCTGCCCCCGAAGGAGGCATTTTATAGTCAATTGAATGAAATGCCTATCTCAGACGAGGACTATCAGCATGCTCAAGCGGTATGGGACGTGTTTAATATCAGAACCCTGGCCGATTACAGTGAATTATACCTCAAGGTAGACGTGACGCTTCTTTGCGACGTCTTTGAAAATTTCAGAGATGTCTGCTTGAGGTCTTATTCACTGGACCCGGCCTGGTATTACACGGCACCCGGACTCGCTTGGGATGCCATGCTGAAGTATACGGGAGTACAATTAGATCTTTTGACTGATTATGATATGGTCCTAATGATCGAACGGGGAATAAGGGGTGGCTTGTGCCAATGCAGTCACCGGTATGGAAAGGCGAATAATAAATATCTGAACCCAAGTCGCGATCCCCAGGAGGAAACTTCGTACATCGCCTATCTGGACGCTAATAACTTGTACGGGTAGGCGATGTCGAAAACCCTTCCGTCTGGCGGTTTCGAATGGGTTCAGAATCCGGAAACTCTAGATTGGCTCAACTTACCGGAAGACGGGCCTTTTGGTTACATAGTTGAAGCCGACTTAGAGTATCCGGAAAGCTTGCACGATTTGCACAACGACTTCCCTCTGTTGCCAGAAAATAAGGTACCCCCAGGATCAAATGTTAAAAAACGTTTAGCTACTCTAAGCAACAGAGAGAAATTTTGCATTTCGTTAATCTACAGCAGGCCATGGGCTTAGGACTAAGGTTAGTTCGAGTACATCGAGTACTTAGATTCCGGCAATCATCTTGGCTTCGTAGTTACATTGACCTCAACACCAGACATCGACAACAGGCGACTAACGATTTCGACAAAGACTTCTACATGCTCATGAACAATGCCGTTTTCGGCAAATTCATGGAAGATGTTCGAAAACGGCATAAGATTGAGCTTGTAGTTAGTCAAAGACGACTGAACAAACTCATATCAAAACCTACATTTAAGGACAGGACAGTATACACAGAGTCATTGGTTGCAGTACATTCGGACTTTGAACAGATTAAGATGAACAAACCTATTTACGTAGGGATGGCCATCCAAAGTCCGAATGTACGATTTCCATTACAACACGATATTACCACATTACGGACCAAAGAGACTAACACTCATGTATACGGACACGGACAGTTTGTTATATATTATAAGGACTGATGACTTTTACAAAGATATACACAATTTTATTAACGAAATGGATACATCAGACTACCCCCACGACCACCCCGCATACAGTACACACAACAAAAAGGTGTTGGGTAAATTTAAAGACGAAGCCAACGGAGTGCCCGTCTCTGAGTTTGTCGGACTGCGTGCTAAGATGTACTCGATACGAATTCACGCCGATAAAGAAAAGAAAAAGGCGAAAGGGATAAAAAAGATCGCTGTAGAGAAGAAACTGACATTCAACGACTACATCACATCTCTGTTCGAAGGAAAAGAGTTCAAAACTACTTTTCGCTCAATAATTTCAAAGCACCACGAACTCTTTTCCGTCGAACAGACTAAAACATCCCTTTCGCCTCACGACGATAAGCGACATCAAGTCAACGGAATTCGTACCTTGGCCCATGGTCATTATTCCATACCGGATGTGTAGATGAGATGTGGCGGCAACAATCAAAATCTCTGTTGCAATATTGGCAAATTTTGATAATTTTCACTTGTAAATATTGTATATTATAAAGAGATATCAGTTTTTTGTTTTAATTAGTCACAACTATTTTTTTTTCTGTTCAAAACATGTTTTATTTCAAATATTAAAAGAAGACTTTATATTTTATTTTATTTTATTTAATAGAAATCTTTGAAGTTTTATTTTTATTTTTTTTAAATTAATATATATTTTTTTAATATTAAGAGGTTTTTTTTTTCTTTTAGTTTTTATTAAAAGAGAACTAGGCAACTATTAGAAGATTTTTTTTTTGTTTCCTTCAAGAAAGATATATATATTTTTTTATACATATGAAAGGATGGAATTTTTTATTTTTAGTATTTGAAGATTAGGTTTTTTATTTTTTAACATATGTATTCTTTTAATATGCACTGTGGCCAAATGAAAAATGGTTTTAAAAAATTTTTAGTTATCGCTCCAGATGCTGTATAAGAGATTTTATTTTTTATTTTTGTTGATATAATATTGTTGTTTATTATTTGTAAACTAAAGTATGTATGTGAGATGGAATGAATGGGTCCCTGGCGTGGCTCTAAAGGCTCGTAAACCTAAAAGGAATGTGTGTTGTGGTTCCAAGAGAGGTTTAAAACGATAAACCTGGAAACCAAAATTGAAAAAATTCCGTCTCACATACATACTTTAGTTTACAAATAAAAACAACAATATTATATCAACAAAAAAAAAAAAAAAATATATATATATATATATATATATATATATATATATATATATATATATATAGAGAGAGAGAGAGAGAGAGAGAGAGAGAAAGAGAGAATAGAATATAAAATTAACTTTATTCTGGGACATAGTCTCTTAAGAATAACATTGATGTTACAAATAAATATAGCACTTCTGGCCAGAATATACTGAATAGATTGAATTATTTCAGAACTTATTTATTTACATAGGTAAAGTAGATTATAACACACACACACACACACACATACATACACAAATCACAAGGTAATAATCATAATAATAATGATAAGTACAATAGAATGAGAAAATAAAAACAACTAATTTTGTAAAAATCCAAAAGCAAAATAAGGGAAACATTTAATCATTACAACGATGACTAAATACCAGATTTAAGATCAACAAGCGTCTGTGAGGGATAGTAGATGCTGAAAAAGGAGTTATTTAAATGAGGATAAGAAAGAAGCACGACGTATATTGGAAGGAATGGAATTCCAGAATGCAGTGGAACGGGCAAGAAAGGATCGATCAAAGGCTTTAGTTCTGTGGTATGGGATATAAAGATCGGAGAGGAGCGATCTTGTTCCAAACAAGTGGACAGAAGATTTTCAGACCGTTGGCCTCAGGGGAGACTTCCTCGATGCTATTATAACCTCCTTCCTAGGCTACCCTCGTCTTGCCTAAACTGTAACTGTTAAAATAGGTAGAACCATGTTCGCCGCTTATCAATATTTTTTAAATTCAGAATATAGAATAGAATAAATTTTATTATTGACCTGATACATTTAGGACCAAACTGGTCCTCTCTTACGATGAACAGGAACTGTATATACATTTATATTTAACCTTGAGTCAGGTCTTTTAAGTCAGAACTTTATATATATACACACAATATATATATATATATTCGAGTTGTTGTGACTCTGAAGAGTGATGGGCTCTATAGGATTAAGACAACCTACACATTCAGATAAGCGTTTTACTTAAGATTTATCGTGCTTACTACCTATATTTCTCGTATCCAATTTATTAAAATTTTATTTTGACACGTAATACGAGGTGATTCGTATTTTTATCACTTACTCCATCATATTTTAGGCTCCACTATGGGGGTCGATAGTGATGGGAGTAAAACCCACTACTTCTTATCGATAATAAGGACAAAAACATAAAATTTTCACCTCAATTCAATAATGTTAAATATTTACATTACTTCAAGGGACCGTATGTAGTCATAGTTGAAAAAAAAAATACAAGAGACAAATTCTAATTTTTTCCATGAAATGAAAATTGGAAAATTTTAGGACTGAACAATAATCAAGTCTACAAAATCAAGAGGAAAAACAAAAACCAAACATAAATAGAATTTAGAATGTATGGCATTGCAAATCGATTGTTAGAGAACCAGTTTTTTGAACGCTAACAATTTCAGAGCATTAATAACGTCACAATATGTACTGAAATTCGGATTTATTAGAGATGTTCACACCCCAATAACAGAAGAAGAAATTTCTAACAATTTAACCTCAAGTGAAAAAGTTCTGAGAGTTAAGCGTTTTAACGAAATTGTAAAAAATAGCTCAGGGGAAATAAGCCTGGGGTGCCTTCTGGGACAGTCCAAATTATTTTTCACTCTCAGAGACTCCCGGAAAACGTAGCCCTATATCTAATATTTTAAAACCAAGATTCTGCGAATAATGTCTTCGGCATGGCCACCTAAAGGAAAACTGTAAAGGTAAACAAAGATGTTTAAATTGTGGAGACTATGAACATACGTGTATGTGTATATTTATGCATATATATAGGTATGTGTATACATCATCTGTATACTTTCTAATCTCAAAATAATCCAACTTAATTGTAGTAGTATAAACAATAAATTTTTAGGAAGTTGTGAATGACTTAATTATAATATCTGCTTACATATCTCCTAGTAGCAAACCAACATCCTCGCATTTCAAAAATCTTTTCCCTACCACCGATTTTTTTGCTAAGTGTAGCGTAATTATTAAAGGCGATTTCAACAGCTATTCGTTATACTTTGGAGATAAGAAAACGCAGTCACAAATAAGAGATCTCTTGGTAAATGAGCTTTTACAGTCCTCATTGATCTTGCTTAATGAACCTAACGCCCCGACAAGAATCGGCTCGCAAAGAATTAAACCATCGATATTAGATCTCACCTTCTTAACTCCCGAGCTATCCCACAAGTTACCCTGGTATATCTCACCTAAAACTCTTGGTAGCGAACATCTGCAAATTATTATTGAAATAAATAATCCCTGAATAGAACTTGGACAAATCTACAGGAAAAGAAATTTCAAGAAAATGAATAAGGATCTGTATATCACGGCTTTACATCAATTATAGGAAAACAATGAAGTCGATCATCGCACGATTAACGATATAACACAAATAATGAACTCAGCTGGTGACATTGCAATACCATGTTCTAACATCAACTCTCAACTGAAATTTCACCCAAAATGTTCGTGGAATAAATCACTTGCCAATGCAAATAAAGAGGAAATAAAAGTCATTAAGGAATATAAGGGAAATATGGTTATTGAGAACTGCAAAATCATGAGGTCTAAAATTAATAAAATGAAAACTTTGATTAAGAAAGCAAAAAAGGACTTATAGAAAAAATACTTAGAATCCATTACCCCTCAACAAATATGCAACATGTGTCACAAAATGGTAACTATAAGGGCAAAAAAGCGTTTAGGAGAAAACGTAGTCACTATAAATTGAAAAAATGCTTTCTACAAGACAGTTGTAATATTTTTGAGCCAAGAGTTAAGATTCAAATTCAACACACAAGATCTACTCAAACTGAAAATCCACTGACCAGCCCCTTTCGGATTACGGAATTAGATGCAGCATTGAAAGGAAAAAAAAAGGTACTGCACCTGGAGTTGATGAGATCAATTATACCATGATCCATCTCTTACCTTCCCGTATTAAAAATCAACTGCTAAGCGCTTATAATGGCGAACTACTCAGATTGTCCCAATCCCAAAACCAGGAAAGGGCTTAATGACCATATCTTCATATAGACCAATAGCCCTAATTCCATGTCTGGCCAAACTTTTTAATATATTAGTTAAACACAGATTGGAGTGGTTCTTAGAACAGAAAGAAATACTGAGTCCCCCGTGTTTTGGTTTTTGCAAAAATAAATCTACTACTGATGCAATCTGGTATCTAACAAACGACACATATAAAACATTCCAACAGAAAAATATTGTATTAGCTGTAACTGTCGACCTGGAAAGAGCTTACTACAATGTCAAGACTCAAACCTTCAAAAGAAAACTGAAAGAAATAGGCACCTCGCATCTCGTAACCAATTGGATAGTAAATTACTTATCTGCCCGTACGTATTTGACCCATATTCAACAAGGTCCGGTCAGTTTTGATTCCTATAATGATCTGCCACAGAGAGATGACCTCAGTCCCATTCTCTTCAATATTTACACAGAGCATATAATTAAAACTTTACCACTTTGTTGCAAAATGATCCAATTCGCTGATGACTTCCTGGTTTATACTGTTGTCAAATCACCAGCGGAGGGGAAAAAATCATATGTGATGCCTCGGGAATCACTAAAGCAGAAATTCAATGACATCGGATTCCAATTTAATTATAGCAAAAGCAAATTTATCCCTTTTACAAGAAAAAAAAATTCAAAATAACTGATTATAATGTCACAATAAGCAGTCACCAGCTTATTGCTCAAGAAGAAGTAAAATTCCTGGGTGTTACATTAGACAGGAAAATAGATTTCAAATCTCATTTGACCAACATTAAAAACCAAGTGTATAAAAACGTTAATATATTGAAAATTTTGGCTGGGGTTCATTGGGGCTATCATTCCTTAAATATGATATTATTAAATAAATCTATTATACGACCTGTCTTGGATTACTCCTGTGTGAATTATAATGAAACAAAATCGCCTATGATTAACAGCTTAAATACTGTCCAAAATTTCGCAATCAGAATATGCTTGGGGGCTTTCAAAACCACACCAACGAATGCTCTGTTAGCTGAAGCTGGAGAGATGCCATTAACCTTGAAAAGAACGTAGCTTACGAAGAAATATATTTTAAAGAGGATATCTGATAATCAACATCCCCTAAGTAATTCATCACGGTCGAAAAACTATGTTAATATCTGAAATGCAGCCTATGCTACAACCAATATATACTGGAAAAGGTTCCCTGGACCTCATACACCTATGCCCTGCAGAATGCTTCCATTTGAAAGCAATTGCAAGCTAACTACAAGTCAAGGCTGCAAATCGTCATGCGATCCAAATATATTAAAACATTTAGCACTGAGTAAGATAGATAAACATTATTCCGACGATGTGAAGGTATATACTGATGCCTCCAAATCGTGCAATGAAACAGCATTTGCCAAAGTGGATCCAGGTAAAGAACATACTATTTAATTCTCCACTACTTACTAAATTTAGTATTTTCAGTGCTCAATTCTTTGCAATTTGAAAGCCATAGATTATTGTTGTGATATATATTCAAGTACGAACATAGTAATTCTGACAGGCTCCGCCTCTTCTTGTAAGCTACTAAAACAATCAATAGCAGAAAAATTAATTGATATATAACATTTGAAATAATCAACTCCATAGTCTCAGACAACAACCACTACAAATTTCAATGGATTCCAAGCCACGTAGAATTATCTGGAAATGAGGCTGCTGACAGAGCTGCTGGTGTTTTATGTTTCGGAATCAGTAATATATATTTAAGTGCTTTATTATGAATG
This sequence comes from Piezodorus guildinii, assembly GCA_023052935.1. Taxonomy (NCBI): domain Eukaryota; kingdom Metazoa; phylum Arthropoda; class Insecta; order Hemiptera; family Pentatomidae; genus Piezodorus; species Piezodorus guildinii. The sequence continues at coordinate 6,745,147 of CM041295.1, read as the reverse complement.
TCATGTAAGAAGATCATATTTGCGTAAAGATAGCTCGGGGTTTTGCATTTTAATATTTTACGTGTAATTGTTAGTAAATTATGTACTCTTCTTGACCTTATCTTTATCCATTTTAACTGTTTGTAGTAAGGTATGATATGTCGATCTATTGAGGTTCGTGTTATGTAACGTATCGCTACATTCTGGGCTCTTTGAAGTCTATTTAATTATTTTTCTGTGATGTCCGTATAGGTCATACTTGGGTAGTTGAGGTACATATTACTTATTAGGATTTCCCTAATTGCCATAGAAGGCTGAAAATTTAGTTTTCTTAGTCGGAACAGCGCTTTTAAATAAATAAATAAATAAATTCTTTATTATGCTGGGACAAGTCCCTTTAGAATAAAAAAATACAGAATCTACAAAATGTGCTTTGCAGTCTTAGAGTAAGTTAAATACATATTAACAAGTTAATAATGACTGACATAAAATTAGACATATTCAAATAAGAAGAAAACAAAAACAGTGACAAAAAATAAATAATAAATTATTTACAATTTTATTGAGCCTGGGTATTCATTAAATGATTAAATATGCGGGATTTAAAGGTTGAAAGAGAGTTGGAGTGACGGATGGAAGGAGGGATAGGATTCCATAGGATTGAGGATCGAATGAGAAAGGATCTGTCAAAATGTGCAGTTCCGTGGGCCGTACTGTATAAATCCGAAGGCCTGGAGCGTGTACAACGAGGATGGAAAGAGGATTTGAATTGAAGGAGGTCAAAAATGTATGATGGACGGCGGGATTGGATAACTTGGTAAAGGAATGACGCAAGGAAATACTTGCGACGATTGGAAGGGTAAAGCCACTTAAACTCGCCATAAAATTGAGACACGGAGGCGTACCTGGAGACGCCGAAGATGAATCGGACAAAGCAATCAAATAAGCGTTTTATTTTTACTTTGAGATCCCCAGAAACACCATCGTATACCGTACAGCAATAGTCAAAGTGGGGAAATATTAGAGAGGTAACGAGGAGTTTTCGGGTTTCATACGGAAATAGGTGACGGAGGGAATATAGTCGCTTTATGGTTGAAAAGGTTCGACGGGAGATTTCGGAAATATGATTTTTGAAGGATAGAGTTTGCTCGAAGGTTACTCCCAGGATTTTAACAGTCGGGTGGAGCTTTATAGGATTACTATTTAGGAATAGGGTTGGGATATGTGGAACTGTTTTCAGGAGGTGATGGGATCCTATTACAATTGCTTTTGTTTTTTCAGCATTAAGTTTTAACTTATTGACTACAGCCCAGTGACTTATTCGATTTAGGTCCTCTTGTAGTCTTTTTGTAGCTGGTAATAGGTCGGAAGGTGGGAAGGAAAGGTATATTTGGAAATCGTCAGCATAGAGGTGATATTTAGATTGATGGATAAGGTGAGGGAGGTCATTAATATAGATAGCGAATAGAGTGGGGGATAGAGACGATCCCTGAGGGACACCACAGGATAGTGGCAGGGTAATGGAAGGAGGTTGATCTGGCACTACTACATACTGAGAACGATCGGAGAGGAACGATTGAAACCAGCGCAAAGCACTGTTGGATACTGGAAGATTTTGGAGTTTGGTTAAAAGGATACTATGGTCAACCGTGTCAAACGCCTTTGAGAAATCAAGGAGGATAAGTATAGTTAATTTTTTGTTATCAATGGCATTTTGGAGGTCTTGTGTTATTTTAAGGAGAGCGGATTGGTTAGAATAACCGGGTCGAAAACCGGATTGGAGAGGACTAAGGAGAGAGTTTTTTCAAGGAAATTTGATAGCTGGGTTTAAACAAGGCGTTCGAGCGGCTTTGATAGATTGGAGAGAATAGAAATAGGACGGAAATCTTGCGGTGATGTAGGATTGGGAACTTTATTTAGTGGTAGGACGTGAGCGGTTTTCCAGGAAGAAGGAAAAGTGGAATTTTGCAAAGAGAAATTATATATATGATATAATGCCGGTATGAGGGATGGGAGGCTGGATTTCATTAGTTTCACAGGAATTTTGTCTGGTCCATAATCGTTAGTACGTGATTTCAGAATTGCAGTAAGTAGTTCATCGTAGGACACGTGAGAAAAGAAGAAACTGTCTGGATTGAAGTTTTGGTAATTAATACCAGGAGTTTTCGAAGAATTAGGAGCTGAGGATATAAAATGGTTATTGAGTTCGTCAGGCGTGACTTGGAAGGAACTAAGGTTATTGGGTTCAGGAAAGGACAATTTTCGAAGGATTTTCCATTTAGACTTAGTATCAGGAGCATCGGAAAGGACAGAATGGATATGAAGGGATTTAGCACGTCGCACTGCGCATTGGGTTTCATTACGAAGCTCCTTGAAAGACACATAGCCTTCTTGCAAACGAGTGCGTCGAAATTTACGTCTTGCCGCTTCCCTTCTCTTCATCATATCCTTTATCTCGGGGGTGAGCCAAGGCGCAGTAGGACGGCGTAAGGTTCTGGTTTTCAGGGGAGCATGGATGTCTAGTATGGAGCGTAGGTTCGAGGTGAGAGTGGAGACCATAGGATCAATGGAATTGTCAGAGTATATCGTGTCCCAGTAGATAGAGTCCAGATCAGGTTGAAGAGATTCATAGGAAAGAAGGTCCAAATTACGATATGATATGACTCTTGGATTGAAGGATTTGACAGGCAAATCATAAGTAATATGGATAAGGTCGTGTGATGATAAGAAAGGAATGGGATGCTGCGATGAGGAAATAATTTTTATAGGAGAGTCAGAAATATGAAGGTCCAACCAGGTATCAGTATGCTGAGAGTGATGAGTAGGGTGATAGGGAACGAGGTATAGATTGAGGGAGTATATTAAATCGGTAAGGAAGGATTTGTCGCTGGACTCAGATAACATATTTGTATTAAAATCACCAGAAATAATTATATTATTATATGCTGATACCAGTTGGACAAGGGAGGATTGGAAGATGTCATCAAATGGAACACGAGGAGGTCGGTAGACGACGGCGTATAACAAGGGTGAGGAGATGGTTGAAATTTCAACAAACATATATTCTATGTGAGGAAAGAGATTAGGAGGAGACTGCAATAGGATTTTTGCTTTCAGGCTATCATGAATATACAGCCCGACTCCACCTCCCGTGTGATCAAGTCTGTCATGTCGTAGGAAAGAGTAATTTAGAAGGGAAACCTGAGAGGAAGGGATAAATGGTTTTAACCATGTATCGGAAACGGCTACTATATGATAAAAATTGTCGAGGAAATATTTTTGGAATTCTTCATAGTGGGCTAGGAGGGATTGTGCGTTGATGTGACAGGAAGTTAGGATATTAGTCATAGTGGGGGGATAGAGAGGTGGGTAAACTTAAAAAAGGATTAGAACTGAGGGATAGGATGTAACTATTTTTCGTCCAGCACTCTATTTTAGATTGAAACAAAATACATTTGAAAAAAAAAACATAAATATGTTTAAATAAATGACAAAAATAAAAAATAAAAATAAATTTAATGATAGTAGAAAGAAAAAATAAATTAAATAAAAACAATTTAAAGGGTACAGAGAAGATGTCTTAGTTTTACTTTTATGATAATGGCAACTGATAAAATATAATAATAGGTACAATGAGATTCAATAAAAAATAAAATAAATAAATAAAAATATATATCTTTAATAAAAATTGAGTAAATAAAATATCTTCGATATATGAAAATAATATTTTTTCTATTTTAAAAATATAAATAAAAATGAGGTTTCTCAAAAAATAAAATATAAGTGAAAAAATAAAAATAAAAAGACATTCTTCTATATAAAAAAAAAGAAAAATATGATACCTATTAGAATTTACTAGCATAATTAGAAAATAAAAATATGGCAAACTATAAAACAAAAAAGTAAAATATATACAATATAAATAAAAAAACTTCATCATTGATCGAAACAAAATACATATGAAAATAACATAAACATGTTTAAATAAATACCAAAATAAGAAGAAAAAAAAATCAATGTTAGTAGATAGAAGAACAAATCAATTAAAAAACAATTTAAAGAACTAGTAAATGAAAAAAAAACAAAAAAAAAAACAAGACTGAATGTGGTACAGAGAAGATATCTTAGTTTTACTTTTATGATAATAGCAACTGATAAAATATAATAGTAGGTACAATGAGATTCGGTCAAAATAAAAAAAATATACATCTTTAATAAAAAGTGAGTAAATAAAATATCTTCGATATATGAAAATAATATTTTTTCCATTTTAAGAATATAAACAAATATGAGGTTTCTCAAAAAATAAAATATAAGTGAAAAATAAAAATACATTCTTCTATATAAAAAAAAAAAAAAAAAAAAAAAAAAAGAAGAAAAATATGATACCTATTAGAATTAACTAACATAATTAGAAAACAAAAATATGTTAAAACTATAAAACAAAAAAGTAAAATATTTACAATATAAAAAAAATCACCATTATAGAAAAAGTAATAAGTCTATTATATAAAAAAAAATTATATCCATCATATGCAAAATGAAATACAAAAATAAATAAATTCTCTACTGTATAAATGAATAAATTTTTCTCTGTTTGAAAAAATAAGATATCACTACGACAAGAGAGTATGATATAATGGTTATGAAAAAATAAAATAGATTCAAAGAATAAAAGTAAGATGTCAACAATGATAAAATAATTACTGAAAATAAGTTTGATGCGACGAAAATTCTTACTTCAGGAGTAAACGTCGAGATCTGTGGGTTTCGAAATAATAACAGCTGGGTAGCCATCAGCCTGGCGACACCTCACTCTCCCACCACTGAACCAAACCTATTTAATTTTTCCTGATATTTTTTTCTGTCTGGCTAGCCAATACAAGTGTTTGTTTGCGGGTGTCGTGGCGTCGCTGACATAGACTCGATGCGAATCGTTATCCTTCCAGCCAAGGTGACGTGTCGAAAAATCTCTTTTAATTTTTCTTTGTTTCACAATTTCCTCTTTTAAATTTTGCCGCACAAATCGTGCAATAATAGGACCAGGTACACCTTCCTGTCTAGATCTAAGCCGCACCGCGTGATCAAGATCTTCCGGGCACAGCTTGACTCCGAGTCCCGCTCCAACGTTTAATATTGTGGCCACCACAGTCTCACCCTGTTTTTCTGGAATACCTCTTATTTCGACTGTGTTTCTTAAATGACTCTGCTCAGAATGATTTAAACGTCCCTCTAACTCAGAAACTCTCGCTTTCAAAGTATTATTTTCTAGAGATAACATTTCTATTTTTCTATTTTGTTCCTCTAATAATGTTTCTATTTTTATTAACTTTTCCATATTTTCAAAAGAGAGCTCCGATTGCTTCTGAAGGGTCTCTTTAATCACTTCTATCCCCTCCAGCCGGGTCTTCATTTCTTTAAACTCTGCCGATAACATCTTCATGAGATCAAGCGCTGTATCAGGCTCAGTAGATGGTAATGACCTCGGTACTGATTCGCATTCTGGACATGTCCATTTCTTGCTTATTTCATTGTCGATGTTATCGATTTTCACGCATTTAATGTGAAAATAATTTTGGCATGAGTTACAAGCTACTCTCGCCTTCTCTTGGCTAGCTGATTTATTACAGACTTTACAGCTGACCATTTTGTATATGTTATGATCAAAGTATAAATAAAAACAATAAGATTTAACCTGGTGTTTACACGGCAGCAGAGAGGATTAGGCTGGAAAAACAACTGCTCCCCACTTCTTCACTCACTGATACTATAACTATTCGTTAAATTTATTAAAATAATACTATTTAACTAGTTAATTAACTGAATGAGACTATTGTAATTTATTATTATGTTAAATAATACGGGAAATTTAATATTGCAATGTTTTAAAGTAAAAATAACGGAAATAATTGAATAAATAAGTTAGATAGCGAGAAGAACACGTCTAGACAACACGAGAGATACTCTAAGACTTTTAATGCATATGTGCTGAGTTTGTACGTTACAAGTCAGATTATTATTTATGAAAATGCCTAAATTTTTTTTTTATGTTTCATACATCAACTCTTTGTTAATTAATGATACTTTTTATTTCGTTTATATTTATTTTTTGTTGTTGTGTTCGGAAACCTATTATTATTGCCTTTGATTTTTGTGGGTTTATACTTAATCCGTCATCACCACACCATCTTCATTCATCTTATCATTTATGTGGTTCACATCGGCCTCAATATATATCTGAAAATCATACACATATAGCATATATTTACAATGTCTGAAGTTTTTGCCTATTGTTTTAAAAAATAATGTAAATAATAAGCCGGATGAATTCGAGCCTTGAGGTGTACTACAAACATGTATAGCCCTGTAAGTAGCATTATTTTGTACTGATTTAATAATCAAATTTCTATTATTTAGGTATTATTTTATCAGATTTAACATATTATCTTTCATACCATAATACTTCAATATGGCTAATAATAATTTATCTGGTATGCGTCTTTTTCTCTATTTTCAGAGGTAAAATAAATAAATTGTAAATCAGACCTTTTCCGTAAAACTGGGTATATAATAGCGCAACCATCACTTTAAGTATTTCTGTCACAATTGATTTAAAAAAAAAACTCGTTGGGGATTTATTGAGTATTGTTTCTCTTAAATATAACTTCAATTACCTAATCAAACAACAAGCTTCAATCAGAGAAGAACATTTATAATAACATTGGTTGTTGGTGGCGTCGATATGCACAATCGAAGGTTCTGCGGTAATCCAAGAAGAAGATGCTCCCTCACACTCTCTCTCTCTCTCTCTCTCTCTCTCTCTCTCTCTCTCTCTCTCTCTCTCTCTCTCTCTCTCTCTCTATCTATCTATATCTATATATATATATATATATATATATATATATATATATATATATATATATATATATATATATATATATATATTCAGTATTATCTTTATGTATATGCATATAAATCGTAGTTCTTTTGATATATATTTTTCAAATTTACGAATAATTAGTAAAATATTTTTAAAAATGGTCACATTCTTGTTAAACAGTTGAAGTTTATAAAAAACAAAAACAAAATAAAAAACATCAAACATAGCAATAACTACTAGGTTCATTCCCTCACCACTAAGAAATCTGGCAGAGCATGCGCATTACAGTTTTTTGTTCCATTACACCTAGAGCAGCTTTGTGGTGAGACATTTGTTCCAATGAAAGTTGCCAAGAAGAGAGGGTTGGAGACCCTGGAGACAGAGCCCTCATCTTTAATCAGTTTGCGCATGGACTTAAAAGTAATCAGTATTATTCTAAGAGAGGACCACCTTGTCAAAGTTCATTTGCTCAATTTGACTACAAAAAGAAGTAACTATTTGTTATTCAAAAATTAATTTTCTAGACCTTTGGCTGTGAATTTGGAGTTGATAAAGTAAAACATAATAAAAGAAACAAAATAAACATAATTGCAATTCATTTAAATTAAATCTAGATCTCATTGCATAAAATGGTGAGAGGTTTACGTTAATTGAAATAGGAAGATTTCTAATTGTTATATATCATTCTTTATGATATTAATTGTTAAAAAGTGGATTTTTTAATTTTTTTTTAACTAGAAAAATCATCTTAACTTTTGAATTGTTAATTTTTCGTTATCATAAAGAATGCTATAGCATAAAAATAAGAAGTTATTAATAAAATAATAATGTTAGAATATGATAATAAGATTCAAGCAAATGTTGTTTTCAATGACATATGAATGACAAAGGTAAGGGATATGATAGCAAACATAAAATTATAATTTGATCATAAGCATGCAACAGGTTTAAAGCACATACAAGTAATAAACAAACAACTAAGTTCGACTGTTTTATGTAAAAATGTATAGTTTTAGTTTGATGACTATGTCAAAATCATGATGCATCACGATAAGATTAGTGAAAATCATAAATAAACATATACTAATGAAATTAATAAAGAGTAACTAAAGAGCAGAAAACAGAATTGTTTCTCTAAAATTACTTAAAAAGAAATTGCTAGTTTTTCCTTACAGAAGAATAAACTCACTTTCTGCGCCTAAACTATTGTAAAATGATGTGCTGGACTAAAAGTGGAAGAGCCAGATTCATGGATGTCTCCTTTATCCAACAAAAATTTAGAAATATTTTTAAAACATTAGTTAATCCCTTAATTATAACAGGTATTATCCCTTTCCATATTTTTATTAGTCCATGTTTTGAGAATAAAATTGGTAAACATTGAATTTATACATACGAGAACATTTTAACTAGAAGACTAGTGAGAAATATTAGTGTTAGCTATTGTGAGCTATGTTAACCTGCCTGCTGAGAGCCACTGCCTAGAATTCTTTTAAATCTTACATCGCATTAACTCAGAGATAGTTCGCTCGGTAAAGACGCTGTTACCCAATCTCTTCGTTCGTTTTGGGTACGATTTCGCTTCCAGAGTCTGACAATTTTTTTTTTTTTTTCCATAGAATGTTTTTTTATTCTTTTTCATTATTTATGTAAATTTTTTATAAGTTGAATTTGAATTTTTCTGTTTGTAGCTTTAACAGCCCTCAGCCGCAAGAGTATTTAACTTATCATTTAAATATAAATAAACTGAACCTCGTTAGCCACTTAGGAATTTGAGATACTGAAAAGTTCACACTTTTTTTTCATAAGAATACCACTTTGATTATAAGAAGAGGGGGGGGGAACGTAGATGTTGCCAATAATATATCACTGAAAACTTGAAACACTTGTTATTGCAATGTCCCATACTCATTTTTGACAGGGAAAATTACCTGAAAAATTATATTGTTTAAAACAGTAAACTATCATCCTTATAAAATCTTCCAAATATTGATAGTGTGGATAAAGTAAATAAGATATTTTTTTTTGTTAAAAACTATTTATATTTGAAGTAACAATGAATTTACAAAATTTTAATAACAATTTGTATTAAGATGTAGTTTATAATAGAAATTTACCTACAGCGAGTGTCATAAGTATTCGGAATTCAATACCCTTACGTAATTTACTTGCTTTTAAATTATTTTTTTATGTTTTAAGGAGTTGTTAACCACTTTATAATGTTAGAAGGAAGGTATCCAATAACTAAAACTAAAAATTACGACATCAATTATTTAATGCTGAACGATTTGAACGTTCATTTACGTTTACGAACAAATTACAAATAGTGTATGTCAATGGTGTGAAAAGTATTCGGAATTACGTGGTTTCCTAGTTGTATTAATGCAGTGATCATAAATATACATCCAGTTGGTAATACATTTTGTATAATTATTTATTTCAGCATTGGTCTCACTAATTAATTGATTGTTCCCACTCAAGGACTAATTTTTTCTTGAGGCCATTTTCATTGTGAATAGTATTTCCTGATTTTTCTTTTTAGTAGGACCTACAAATAGTTAATTAAATTTGAGAGAAATAATAGAAGAGGGATTTCGAGAACTTTTTGAAAATGTTGCAACAATTAAATCTAGATAGATAAGGTATATATGTCCAGAGACAAGGACGCGCATATCTTTAAAATTTAATTTATATCTCATTTTTCTTCTCCTTTTGATTCTGTCTTTTCATCTTTAAAAAGTACACAAACCTATCAGTGTCCTGAATTCTGTCCATGAATCCAATATTATTAAACTTTTTCAAAGAAATAAAGACCTAACTATCACTGACCGTCCAAGGTGTTTTACAATGGCATACTTAATTTTTAATTTTATTTCCTCCAAACTATAATTATTCAAAAGAACCATGTATTTTAACATGGGAGTTATCTGTATACATTTTACTTTATCAACCTTCTCTTTGAAAAAATGTTACAAAGATTCAGCCTATTCTCTTCTAGAGTCTGCTCAAAGACGTTTTCCGCACCTCTTTTGCACCATGTTTTTCTTTTTGTCATATTTTTTTTTAAACGCGGCGAACAATTGAAACATTTGTGTATCTATAAATTCTGAGAAATTCAGAAACAAGCTAAGGTTTACTCATTTGAGGTTTTGTTTTCTTATTTAATGAATAATAAGTCTTTCAGTTTCAACATTTAATATTTTTTGAAGGCTCACTTTTTTGCTTTTATATTTTATTATTATTATGAAGAAACAGCTTTTTCTGAAATAAGTGAGTCAGTCTCACTTATTTCAGAAAAAGCTGCCTCTTCATAATAATAATAAAATATAAAAGCAAAAAAGTGAGCCTTCAAAAAATATTAAATGTTGAAACTGAAAGACGTATAAGACTGATAAGACTGGAGTGATAACATATAACCTAAATTTAATTTAATTCTTTTAATTATATTTTACATTATAACTTAACTAGTGCCGAAACCCGTAGTACTGTTGAATATCGTCAGCATTTTCGTACATAAGTTACTATTCTAAATTTAAGTAAGCTGAAAAGTGAAATGCCTACGAACAAAGATCAAGCTGTAGAGGTTCAAGGTAATCCAATGGACGAAAATAACGACCTAAACTCAAACTCGGAGCTAATGCAACTAGAATGGGTAAGGGTTAGAACTGCGACGGCTACATACCTAAAACATTCCATCGCTGAACTGGAGAGATTCAGTGGTGAGTTAGGACACCTCAATCATTTTCTAAAAAGAGAAAACCAGATCCACGAACTGATTGAAGCGAGAATTTCAGCAGGATTGGTAGATCCGTTGGATGCTACTGAACTTAGAGCATCGTTAATTGGTAGGGTTAGAAGAAACGTTCTAAACAACTTTCAATCAGACGAAATGACCTCGTGGGAGGAAGTTACCAAACGACTGAAAAAGGCTTATGGAGGAGGATGCTGGACACCAGAGGAAGACGTATACAGACTCTTCACTGAAGTAAGGAAATTTGGCCAAACGGACTATGATTTCGCTGAGAAAATGCTTACGCAATACACAGCCATATCTGAGAAGTTAGTTGAGACGGTAGGACAGATGGAGGCTGCCCATCAGCTGGAAATATTTGAAAAGGTGCTGACGGTACAATTAGGAAAAAAATTATCTTTGAAAGAAAAGCTACCTACAGATAAGTCTTTTGTTGAGTGCGTCAGGGACATAATGGATAAAGGTGCCAGAGAAGAGGAAAAAATGATTTTCAGCCATGGAGGAAGGTACCTTATAGAAATAAGAAAAACTACAGGGAAAACTTTAAATATAGGTCGGTGGCACCAAGATTCACTAAATTTGAACCTAAAAAAAAATCTTCGGGACGTCAAGGAAACACCAAAGCACCCTCGGGGACTTAGAAGAGAAGAACCCCGTAGATGTTACGAATGTAACCGTTTAGGGCACATAGCCGCTAACTGTCCTTCGGTGCTTTGAATGCGGAGAAAAAGACCACATTGCCAGGGCTTGCCACTGGATTTACCGACGTAATCCAGCTCCAGAACCAATGAAGGTGAACACACACCGAACGAGACGTTCAAGAACCGTTTCGAGTTCAAGTTCAGATGAATATTCAGACAGTAGTTCAACCGAAGAAGACGACAAGAAGTCCCGTTGGAACAACACGGTCGGAAGATCAAGCGAACACATGAACAGGAAAAACAAGCCAAATGAAACCTATACGCGGAGCGAATCTACCATCTGAAGAGACGAGGGCAACCCGCAATAGTTAATAAACAGCGTATGCAGAGTGTGGGAGAGGTTGCCCATAGTGGAGGGGCGTGGCGATGGTTTGAGAGCGTTCATTGATACAGGGAGTACCAGTACCTTCATAAGTAGAGGAGTTTGAAGAGGTTGGATAAGGAGTATGAGCTCAAGGTATGTAAGTGTTCTGTTATCACTTTAACTGGTCCGTGTAATGTATTGGGGGAATGTGTATGGGATCTGGAGAATTTTACAGGCAAAAAGGTTAGCGAATTAGTTCACGTGTTGGAAGAACTTACCGATCAATATGATATGTTAATCGGGTGCGATGTACTAGATAAGGTGGGTTTTCCTATGCATGGTAGGAGCGGGAGTTGGAACTAAATCGTACCTCGGAAAATTAGAAACCAAAGAGGGCGATCATCGTGTAGAGGTGTACGGAAGCATCTGGGGTAGAATTGCTCTCGTCTGAGTACACCGATATTTTTTACAAGGAGAGTTGTGCATTGTCCGCGACTGGGAAGACAACACACGAAATAATATTAAAGGAGAACAAAGTCTCCTATACGAAAGGTCGGAGATATCCGCAAGCAATGGTGAAGGTTATAAACGAACAAATCCGAGATCTGCTATCTCAAGGGATTATTCGGCACAGTTCATCACCGTTTAGTTGTCCATTATGGGTCGTAGAAAAGAAGAAACAGGATAACCAAGTGGATCCATCGTTTCGACTTGTAATAGACTACCGGAAGCTAAATGATAATACGGTGGAAGAACGGTATCCTCTTCCTAGACTCGAGGATATGTTGGATCGCTTAGCGGGTGCTCGAGTATCTTCTACACTCGATCTTAAATCCGGGTATCACTAGGTGCGCATGCGCGAGAAAGACATTGGGAAGACGGCATTTAGTTTTTTGGGGGGGGGGACATTACGAGTTCACCAGATTGCCGTTTGGTCTAAAAAACGCGCCTTTCACTTTCCAACGATTAATGGTCGAGTTCCTCCGTGGGGGAAGATTATTGCCAAATTTATATGGATGATCTCATCGTCTTTAGTCCTTCCTCCCTCGCGCCATATGGTTCACTTCAGATTGGTGTTCGACCGCATTAGGGAATTTTGCTTAAAACTGTTTAAAGAGAAATCCCATTTTTGTCAACCAGAAATAAAATTCTTGGGTCACCTTATTAGTGAACAAGGGGTCAAACCAGATACTTCTAGAGTCGAAGCCATAGTTCGGGTATTACCACCAACTACTCTGAAAGAACTCAAAAGTTTCTTAGGAATGGTCAATTACTACCGTAAGTTTTTACCGAACGTAGCAAATACCATTTCGCCATTGACCGATCTCTTAAACAAAGCTAGGCCCTTCATTTTTACTGACGAGCACGTGACGGCATTTCGGTGGTATAAGGATGTCCTGATTGCAGAGCCGGTTCTGGCGTTCCTCAATTTCCAAATTGATTTTACCATCACAACGGATGCAAGCGAAAAGGCACTTGGGGCGGTTTTATCAGAAGAATCGGGAGCTGGGGATAGACCAATAGCATTTGCCAGTAGACAGCTATCAGAAGCTGAGTCCAGATATAGTGCTCTGGAGCGAGAATTGCTAGCTATTGTCTGGGCGGTTGATCATCTTAGGCCATATGTGTTCGGAAGACGATTTACACTCCGAACGGATCATAAGCCGTTACTGTGGACGGATGGGCTTAAAGAGTCTTTGGCAAGGGTTGGGCGGTGGAAAGAAAAATTAAGATCGTACAATTTTCAAATTGTTCACCAGAAGGGCACTCAAAATGTTGTAGCGGATTGGCTATCTCGGGCACTGTATGCGAATCCTCTCCACGAGGCGGGTCCCTCTACTGATGGTGTTAGGGATGATTTTCCTCTCGGTGAGGAAGAAACGGCAAACTCTGATGACTTTCTTGAGCAACAGGTTCGCCTTCCAGAGATGGATACGGTCGTTAACCACCACTCGCGACAAATTATCTGGAAAACTCACACTGAGGGCACTTAGCGGACGAAACATACAAAGTACGGGCGTCACAGTATTATGACCGTGTGGACTGCTCCATCCGTGTCTCCGATGGAAATCATTCGCATACTCCACGATATTACCAAGAGGGGTAAAACATACTACCTCTACGTGGGTAATAAAACTGTTCGCGATCGAATTGAGCATTTGTGGGAAACGGAGCGAATAGGGGCTGATAGAAACATAATATTTTGCACAAAAATCGTTGAGACAATAACGGATTCGGAGAAGCAAAGGGAACTGGTTAAAGCATACCATGAAGGGAAAACCAATCACCGTGGGGTCCCCGAAACTTTAGCCGCGCTGCGTCGTAGGTATTACTGGCACCATATGCGCCGTTCAATTCGCGCAGTCCTGCAAACATGTACGACGTGTAATCGTGCTAAATATGACCGCCATCCGATTACTGTCCATCCAGAAGTTTCACATACCCCCAATTCACCATTATTAGATGTGCAGGTCGATATTTTCACTTGGGAAGGTTCTCGCTGGCTCACGGTTATAGATAATTTTAGTAAATTAGCAATGGCACATCCCCTGCATAACAAAACGGCAGACGCTGTTTGGGATCGTATTTTCAGCTGGATGTCTTGCTATGGAGTACCTCATAGGGTAACATCTGATTGTGGAAGGGAATTCCAGAACGCCCGTACCGCAACGGAATGTTCGGAACTCGATATAAAGTGGCATTTCAACTCACCGGGTAACCCACAGGGGCGCGGTGCTATTGAGCGCCTCCACAACACATTAGGAGAACATCTTCGGCTGTTCCAACTACACAGAGGGCTAGGAGCATCAGCGGCAATGCCTAGGGCGGTGTTGGCCTACAACAACACTATTCATTCTGCTACAGGCTTCACGCCGGTGGAAGTGGTTTTCGGGCATCCTTTACGAAATAGGGGAGATTTACTTACGACTGCATATACACACTTATTAGAGGCGGTACTTCACAAACGTAAGCAACTTGCTGATATCTCGCAGAAAGTTTACACCAAACTTCTTAAGGAAAAAATGTCTCGGGTGAATTGGCTGGGACGAGTCGCATAAGATCAGACTAGGTATGATAGTATACTGCCGCCCGTCGTAAAGGGGATCAACAATACGAAGGACCCTTCAAAGTGGTAGCGCTACGAGAACACAACATAGTTTCCATTCAGGAGCTATCTGGTGCCCAGAGAGTGAGGCATACCCATATTCGGCACCTTCGCATCCCTCTTGATCCAGGTGTATCTTCTCTTTGATTGTCAATTCTTTTTTTCATTCAGTCTAATTGATATTATCTGTTTATTGTTATTACAATACTTATAACTTTAGATTAAGATTTTCCTGTAATTGTCTCGTTAGTTCTAAGGCCTAATGTTTTGTTGATTTTTGTATTAAGTACTATTTTAATTTTTCTTTGTCTTACTTTATATTGTAATGTTTTATTTTAATGTTTAACGTCTTTATAATTTCTATTTTTTTGAACTCTGAGTTCACGTTGTGAACTGAGGAGGGGGTGTTAAGTATCTATGCCAACATGATATAATGTTAAATCTAATTAATTGTAATCGATTTAATCGATTCATTCATGTAAATGATAAAATAAAGTTAGTATTAACAGTGCAGCTGGACTGATAACATATAACCTAAATTTAATTTAATTCTTTTAATTATAATTTACATTATAACTTAACTTATATATATATATAAGTACTTATCATTTATATTACAAATGACCCTCAAGACTTGTTAACAAATCCTATTTGGTATATATATATATATAGATATATATATACACACACACACACACACACACACTGCTCCACAAAAAAGTCGCGCACTTAGAAAAAACATTTTATTTTTTTTCCTATGAAATTAATGTGCATTGCATCAACATTTTTATCAAATAGAATTCTTTTAGGATGATTTATAAGGTAAAATTAATTAATTAATCTTAATAAGATTAAGAAACAACAAATGAAGATTTATTTGGAATAAAATTATTGTAAATTAAAAATTAACGAAAACGAAAATGTATATTACAAAAAAATAATTGTCTTCTCTATTTAATTAATCTTTCAATAACGGGTATTGCTTCCTCTTGCTTGAATTACTGCCTGGAGATTTTTAGGCGTACTTCTAAGATGGTTTGCTACATCTTACGGGATTTCTTCCCATGCTTTCACTAAAGAAGTCCTTAGTTCCCGTAAGTTTTCAGGAGGAATAATTCTTAATTCTCACACGTCTGCCAAGTTCATCCCAGAGATGTCCAATAAGATTTAAGTCAGGGCTACTAGCTGGCCATCATAAAGTCTGAATTTGTTTATCATTAAAATATTGCTGAACACAGTTTGCTGTGTGTGGTTGAGCATTGTCATGCATAAAAAAAAGTCTTCAATAAATGAAGCAAAAGGTATAACATATAGTCAAGAATCTCTGTTATATACAAATCATATTGTCATGGTCCTTATTGACAACATATTGTCAAGGATCTCTGTTATGTACAAATCATATTGTCATGATCCTTATTGACAATATATTGTCAAGGATCTCTGTGATGTACAAATCTGCATTTAGGAGGGAAGTCTGTTAAAGACATGGAGATCAATTTTCGCTGCCAGAGATATTCCTTCCCACACCATCACTGAACCACCTCCATACTGCACTATCCCAGAAATTTTACGTTTAGAATAACGCTCACCTGCCCTTCGCTAAACTCTAGCATGTGAATCTGGAGAGTAAAGTGAAAAACGTGACTCATCAGAAAAAAGTACTGTCCTCCATTCATTTTCATTCCACAATATATAATCTCGAGCAAAGTCTAAACGGACTCTTTGATGATTAGCAGTGAGCTGTGGACCTGTGGCTACCCTCCTGGGATGTAAGCTCATTTCAGCAAGTCTTCTTCTTGTCAGTTTCGGAACTAATTGAAACATCATCAATCACCTTTGAGCAGTCTCAGAAGCAGTAGAAAAGCGATTTCGAGGAGTATGCATTAAAATAAATCGATCATCTCGTGGCTGTATCGTTCTAGGCCGACCTGAACCTGGCCTGCGTGTGTAGAGTCCAGTGTCACGGAAACGTTGGATCACTCTACGCACAGTGGTTTCAGGTAATCCTAATGCCCGAAAAGCGTTTCTCTGACTATAGCCAACGGCAACGGCACAGGCCGCATGTTCGGTGGTTATTAGTGATTCAAGCAAGATGAAGCAATACCCGTTATAGTTCAAGAGCTGGGGCCGAAAAATGCGTATTAAAAGAAGAAAATTTTCAATGGGATTTTTACATTTGTACTAACTTGTACAGCATTTTTTTTTTTTTTTTTTTTTTTTTTTGTCTGCCACCTTAAACTGATCGGAATCAAAAATTGCAGCCATCCTTTTTCCCAGTGTCCAATTATATCCAGTATTCCATCCTGATTATAAAGGTAAAAATTACAGAAACCAAGCATTATACGAAAATACTCATTATGGCATAAATTAGTGGGCATTGAATAAGCTTTAATTCTAGACCTGAGAGACGTCTATAGGTACAGAGATATCTTTGTCCATATAATACTCTGTGCCAAACAGAGGAATTGATCGACTTTTAAAAGTGATATCCGATATCATAGAAACTACCAATTTTACCATACTACTTATAATAACAAACATTGACAAGCGTCTAATAAACTATAATATGAGAGTTGGCAGGCTGCTGTAGGTCTTATAAGTACCGAGATATTTTTGTCCATGTAATACATTGGGTCCTAAATACAGGAATTCACCTCATTTTAAAATTATGAAGGTAAATGTTACAGAAACCACGCCTTATATGAAAATACTTATTTAATGTATATTATAATGAGTATTATTGTATCATGGTCGTTTCTGTGATATTTGTGGTAAACCGGACGTTACTGACACCCTCAAGAGGACATTTGGTTGGTGAAATAAAAAAATTAAAAAAACTTTATATCAAATTTAAACTTCCTATATCTCTTCTTCATCTATTCTTCTAAAGAATCAAGAGGTTTTTTGTGTCAAAAGTTCAATAATTTTACTATATGGCAATATTTATGGAAAAAAGTGCAAAAACTAGTTATTGACACCACAATTATTGACACCCCCTTTCCCCTTAAATTTCATTTGTTTTTAAGTTATAAAAAACTACCTAGGCAATGATAAAGAAAGAACATCACATAAACATGCTAAACTTATATGTAATATAAAAATCTATTAAAATAAAAGCAATTCAACCTCTTTATTCAACATTATAAATGAAACTATTTTAAATAACACAAAAAAATAGAAAAAAAATTCTGGTAGTTATATGTAACATGAGATGAAATAATTAGTTTACATTTTATCATATTTGTTCGTATCATCTGGACGAGACTCGACGATGTAACACGATATCCTTCTAAATATTTCAGAGCTTATGCATAATGAACAATAAAAATGAATCCCCTATGAGAATATTGACGAATTAGTAACAATAGAATTTTTGGCCCATTTTTAGTTTGTTCATTTTTATTTTTTGAATTTTTTTTTCCAGCTACAACATTTTGGTTTCCAAATTTTTATAACTTTTCTTTTTTTTTCTGCTATATTGGCTTCCATAATTAGTTTCCATTGTTTACTTAAAACGAGAAATGGAAGCCATTGAGTGTTTCTTTAAAAAAATGTTTTCGGAAATTCTAGTCAGTATACCATTTCAGACAAGGGTGACTTCATTGCCAGATGGAGCAGATTTCGTTTTTGATATCCAGTTTCATCGGCATTAGGAATCCCTTTTTCGCACATTTCTCTATCCAAGCAGCTAGAATAAAATCGTCGTCATCTGAAAGAATTGGCCCTCGCCCAAACGATGATTTTACAAATTTATCGCTTTACCTCTAAAGGAATTCGTCCGAGGAATTCCAAATCTTTTAGATGTGGATTTAATGGAAAACACCTCTTGACCTATGGCCTTCAAGAAATACTCTAAATCCTTTTGGCTATAACTAGGCTTCTTAGGCAAACTAGCACCCGTACAGACACACAAAAAAGATTTACTGAAAGTGTCAATAACTAGTCATTGAGCTCAAAAACTAGTATCAGGTCTGAAATTAAACCTTATTCAATGTCCATTAATTTATATTATAATGAGTATTATTGTATGATGCTTGGTTTCTGTAATATTTAACTTTATAATGTTAAAATGAGGTCAATTCCTGGATTTGGACGTTTCCGGATCGCCGCCATTTTCGATTCCGATCAGTTTGAGGTAGCAGACAAAAAAATGTTGATGTACAAGTTGGCTAAAATGTAAAAATAACATTGAAAATTTTCTTCTTATAATACGCATTTTACGGCCCCAGCTCTTGGACTATTATTAGAAGTAAAATTCAACAGAGAAAAACACTTTCTTTTTTTTTAATATAACTTTTCGTTAATTTTCTCTTTTTTCCAAATAAATCTTTATTTTTTCTTTCTTAATCTTAATTTTATCTCTAAATCATCCCAAAAGAATACTATTTTATGAAAATGTTGACAGTCCACGTCTAGCAGCCGTGGGGTACAGTTCAGTGGTCTAACAGTTCTCTCGTTTAATCAGTGACTTTATTTCCAGTCATTCTTTTCTTTCAGGAACATTTTATTATGTGTTTCTCTGTTTTTTACTGTAGTTTATACTCGAATTATTGAGCACTCATCAAGATTGCCCCGTGGAGGACCAAGTACGAACTATGGCTCAATAGATTTTGATTTACTTTCCGATTTATACGAATAATATACGAAAATCTCAAAAAACATAGTAAACCAGAGTAAAAGTCGATATACCCCCATAATCGTTAACTCATCTTTCAACAACATTAGTGGTGCAATCAATAATTTAAAATTAAAAGTGATAGACTTAAACATATAATATAATATTAATAAAACCACTATCTACGTCAAAACAGCAAAGACTTCGAAAAAATGCTTTAAAAAGTCTCAATTTCGGCTTTTACTCCGAAAAGTGAAACAAAGCAAAAAAATATTCTTAAAGGTATGCTTCCTGAGTTCTCCATAGATGAAATCTACTGACCTACAAAATCAAGGCCAGGCCATTCATTAAATCTATCAAATGGAAAACAAAAAAAAAATCTGAAAACGGGCCAATAAAGCTTCCGATATTAATACTAATTTCGGACAACAAAGAACAGTTAGCCAAACTAAGTGACCTTCGCTATTAATGTAACGTAGTAATAAAATATGAAAAATACAGATCTAACAAAACTTTAACTCAATGTTACAAATGTCAGGAATTTAACCAGGTTGAATTGTGCTGAAAAACATCTTTCAAAGAAATGTCCAAATACATTTGTACCGGATGCTTTACGCGCTCGCTCATAGATGCGCCTACTAAAGTCATGGGCCGAATAAAAGAACCTCCTTTATTTAATAATGTTGTATATTGCAAATTATTAATACCATTGTAAATATTTTTGTTCACGGTACTATTTTATGACAATAAATAAACCTTAGGAGGTATCTTGACATAGGGCCGAGGTATTAGTGTAGAGAAACTCTCGCTATTATCAATATACATTGTTTTATGAGTATAACGAGAAGTGGCAGAGCTCTTTAGATCGCCTACCTTCTTCAACCAGATGGTATCTCCCTAGGTCGGAGTATGATTATGTGGTATATCATTATTTCTCATCTTTCATCTACCTTCTCCCCTTCTTCCTTCCTATCCCCTCATAGGATGGGATGCATGGCTTCTACCCATGTGCACCTATGAGGAGTTCTATCCCCTGCTGTTGAGCTTCTACCTCACGGAGCATTTCCTGGGTTCTACCACGGTGGGCACCAACCTGGAGGATCTTTCTCTCTTACATGAACCCACATTGTTGAGGCCTTCTGAGATCCTTTTTTTATATTATATTAAATTATATATATAAACCACACCTCGACTAGTCGTCATCTGAGAGCGACCGCGTGAAGCAACCGCTACACATTAATTGACTTTTTCAAACCCAAATGCTGCCATTGCTCTGATGATCATTTTTCAAACTCCACGAAATGCTCCAAATACCAAAGAAATCTCGAAATTGAGCTAAGCAAATAAACCTGGTGCGCGCAACACACAAGTTTCACTTACCTCCGTTGTTAAAATCAATTTAAGAATTTTTAAATACATGTAGGGATAAAAATAAAGTGTTGAAGAATTAATTAAATTAAATTTCAATATGAACATGTGTTTTATTAAACAATCTATTATATTTTTATCTACAACAATCAGCTAGTGTTTGGGGTAATCACCTCCAATTCAATGTCAAGATGATCACTAGAGACCGGATTTTCGTGCAGTAAAAATATCGAAACGTGTAGTATAGTGCAGTAAAAATTTCGAAATGTGCAAATTAGTGCAGCAAAACCCCCAAAATATAAAATGGAGGGCATACGTATATACAATAAACGTCCAAAAATAAATTAACCTAAATCTATACGAAAGAGGAAGTTGACTTTTAAAAATATTCTTAATAAATTACTTCCCTATAGTTAACAATAAAAAAAAAAAAACACGAATCACGTGAATAAAAGATCTATATACAATTTTTTTATAACTAGATTATCTAATCATTATTATCTAATTCATTGACTAGTTTAATTAAATAATTTATCATCAATAAATATTTACCTGGTTCGTAAATTCAATAGTTAATTAGATTGTAAATTTACAAAACATGTAAGTCATGTAATAACTCACTGAAAAAGAATTGATCAGAGATGCTTGTAAATAATAAATAGAAATATATTATTTATAATAGGATAACTGATTAAATATATATAATTTAATTTTAATTTGTTTAACTCCATTAACACCCTAATCCTCTAGTTTCAATCTTTTCTTTTCAATTCAAGTCCCGACAATATTCCGAGGCGTCTGAAAAGGAGATGGCCCCGAGACCTTCTAGTTCAGAATATTTTTAGAGTGCTTCAACTGCTAAGCTTCTCTACATGTGTCTCATGCCTTTATATGTTTTTCTCGAATTTACTTGTTGCATTCCATTTTATAGTTGTAAATTGCAATAAATAAATAAATTTAATTTTAAATAATATTCAATAGTAATTGACTGCTGATTTCCCAAAGCCCTTTATTTTATTTTTCCTGCTTCAATATATGCTTGTGTCCTGCTAATAACAAAATAAAATATAATAATTTTTATAAATTACACGGTAAATTAAATCAAGGAAGAATTTCTTGCAACTGTTTTACAATAAGCGTCTAGGATTTTCAAACCCCATTGATTTCGACTGACCACAAGCAATACAAAACAGTTTTTTTCCATCAGATCTGATCTCGGGATAATTAGATATTCAGTTATTATTTTTCGACGGGACACTTTTACCTTTACTGTTACCTTTTTGGCATTGTTTATTAATTACAAATTCTGAATAAAATCTGAGATTTGAAAATTAACTAAATTAACGCTTAAAACTAAATAATCAGAGAGAATTCTAAAGAATCGCAATCAGAGAATTCAGTATAACATTGAATTTCTTCGAATTATCCCCATTAGTGGCTAATTCAAAAGTGACGTTAAATGAAAAAAACGATGGGACGCATTGTTAGATGGATGTGTTTAGTTACTGAAGTCAGTATTCCTAATATTTCCCTTTATTTTATCTCTTCTTAAATAATAGTTTTATTGAAGATTTAACCTGAGAATGATGATAAAATAAAATTTTAAATATTTAATAGTATATCTATGTATTCTTATTGCCTAAATTTAATAATCAAATTTTAATTAAAAGGACAAAAAATGTAATTTAACGCAGTAAAAATCAAAAACGTGCAAAAAGGGCAAAACATGCAATTTCGTGCAATATAAAATTGCAACATATTATTCCTTAATACATTAACGGGATAGCTGACCGGGTTTGAAGTTGAAACACGCAAGCAAATAAAACGTGCAAAATCATGGAAATCCGGTCTCTATGATCACACTAGGGGCGCTCTGCTTCTTTGACAAGCCGCCTTTTCAGGAGCCAGAAACTGTTATTTGTTTTTCATCACTCTCCATAACCCTTTTAAATTTCGTGTATCAGATAATATTTTTTCTAAAATCTTTAGCTATCCAACGGTATATTATAAGTCTATATTACAATCCTTGTAATCAAAAACTACATACAATAATATGTTTGCACTTTTCTCCTTTTTTTGTTTAACAAACTCGCTCAACTTGCATATTTAGCCGTTATTTATGAATGCAAATAAGATGATGTGCATATTTTTTTAAAATCTACAACATCAAAGGTACTTTAGAAGAAGACAATTTAAAATATCGGCATTTAAGCCCTCTCAGATTATTTCAATCAGGATTAAATCTACATCATATTAAAGCCTATCATATTTTACAACGATATATAGAGTTTAATCAAAATTGTTAGAGCCATTTTTGAGAAAATCGTAAAAAGGTGCAAAATGCATAGGATATATATACTATAGTATATAGTATATAGGCTCATTTGGTTGGCTGATTTTAATAAAAATATTGCTGTGCCATCTCGGGTGTATAGATATCTTAAATATGAAATTTTCACGATCGCAATGCTTTCCCTTACTACATATTTCATATATAGGTAAAGTTTAAAAAAAAAAAAAAAAAAAAAAAAAAAAAAAAAAAAAAAAAAAAAAAAAAAAAAAAAAAAAACAGCACTACGAGCAATTCCACAAATACATTAAAACAAAGAGATGAAAAATTTCCAGCACCACCGAACCCGAAATCTCCGTGGCCTCAAAACACATTCTCATCCGAAACCGTCAACAATCCTAAGGAACGATGTCAGACTGTTTTAAAGAAATGAAAAATATATTAAATTTATTTAGTGTATGTAAATTACTTACAAACTTCAAAAAAAATTATCACAACTAAAAAGCATCGAAGACGGTATGTCAAAAAAAAAAAAAAAAAATTCTAACACTAAGATAATTTCTATGGTTGATTAATGTTCATTCTATGGTGTATATATATTCATAATATTGATGTATTCCACAAAACTATTAATCAGCGATCTTTATATCCCGTACTCTACCAACAACAAACTTTCTCATTTACATTACAATAGATGCCACAATCCATTCAGAAATTTTTAATGACTAGTGACAATAGTAAAATTAAACTTATGATGTGGAACGCACAAACTATTCGCGGAAACGACGTAGAGTTTAAATTATTTTTAAATCATAATCAACAAAATTTAGTCTCTGTTTGTGAAACTCTACTTTCTGAAACTGACCGTTTCTCACTTCCAGGATATTTCATTTATAGACGTGATCGTGAGTTTTCGTATTCAATCTCCCATACCTACAATTTCAAAAACACTCGAATTCTCGCTCAAAGACGCTGACTGGCTTAAGTTCAGGAAAGAGTTAGATTCCCGAATCAAAATAAATCAAACCATAAATGATTCGAAATAAGTCAATACTGCTCTAATCGATTTTTATAAACATATCAAATTATCTATATCGTTATTCATTAAAGAACATTTATGTATTTATATTCTGCTACCTTGCCATACGGCAGTAGCACGACCTGTATGAGATGCTACCAATAGTAATCTTGAATTGTTTTCTCTCTTCTCTGCTTTTTCACTCCATCTCTACAGCTTTTACTTCTTCTCGCGGACGTGGTCTGCCTCAATTCCATCCAGTTCCACCTACGTTATAAGCTGCTGGACCAAGTAAAGTTTTCCTCCCGTGAATAAATGACAAATGACTTTGATAATTCTGTTTGGACTCTAGCTGAGAGAAATCTCTCTCGGAGAGGACCCTGTGTCCACATTCCCACTGTAGTTTGAGCCTTATTAGTGCCTCGAACGAATCTATTCCACAATAGTATTACCACCCATATTATCGTAATAATTTACCCTATCGACTCAGAACCCTAATATACATTAAAAAAAGATTAAAAAGGTATTCCAAATGAAATGAAAAACAGAATTAGTCTATAATATACTAAATAGTTACATTAAAACATGTCTAATCATTTGGGAAAACGAAAATTATGAAACGGTTTTGAAAACTTGTCAACAAGGGGACAACATGTGTAAAATTCACAAGAATTTAACTAAGCAGTCTCAGAAAATTCCACCTTTAAAGAATAATGACGGCTACGCAAATCTGAACTGGGATAAGGCTCAGCTGTCAGTCAAGCATTTAAACAATCACTCAACAAACAAATTAATCGATTAGGAGAGAACTAAATCACTTCTCTCTCTGGATCAAATCACACAACCGAAAAATTCTAAAGTCTGTCTGTGATTATTTAAAATCACCTTTGAATGTTAATTTTTCACTCATCTCCCAAAAAGAAACCGGAAAATCATTAAACGACTAAGACCTAAAAAAGCCCCAGGTGATGATAGCATTTCCTCTTTAGTTATCAAAAATCTATTTTTTAAATAAAGTATTCAATTCCATTTTAAGATTTAGGTACTCTCCCTTCGTCTGGAAAACTTGCAAAACTCTTGCAATAAAAACAACGAATAAAAACCACAGTAATGTTTCGAACTACGGAACCATAAGTATACTAAATATACTATCTAAAATTATGGAAAAACTAATACTTAAACGATTTAACAAGCGTATTAGACTAAAGAATCTCCTAATCGATGAACAATTTGGTTTTAGGGAAAACCACTCCATTGTTGACCAATTAGCACTACCCACCGACTTTATCACAAAAGCCTTTAATGAACGCAATCATCATGCTCCTTCTAGACCTAGAAAAAACATTTGATACTGCTTGGCACTCAGGACTCATATACAAATTAATCTCAAATAACTTTCCACCATACCTGATTCACATATTTATCGAATAGACAGTTTTATATTCAAGTCTGCAAATCTACATCCGATACACCCCCTATCTCAGTGGCTCTTCCCAAAGGCTCTAGCTTATCTCCAATTCTATTTAATTTGTTCATTTCCGATCTACCGACCCATCCATTTGTGATGAGGTCTTTATACGCAGATGACACGGCATTGTATACTTCATCATACCGCATTGATACAATAGTAAGTCGCCTACATCAATACTTTAAGAATTTCAACAAATATTGCATAAGATGGAAATTAAAAATTAATCCTACCAAATGTGAAGCAATTTTGTTCGCGAAACGTCGCACACAAATAAAACACCAAATCAAGATAAACTCAGCTCCCATCCCATGGTACCTAGACTTAACTTTAGACAAATCTCTTACATTCATAGTTCATATCAGTAGAAAAGTTAATTACGCCAAAAAATTAAATTACAAATGTTCCCGTACTTCAACAGATAATACGCTTTGAGCCCTCATAACAAATTAATTATATATAAATCAGTTATCCGCCCGTTAATTCCATACGCCTCGCCAGTCTGTAGCTCAACCTGCTTCATTATTTACAAACAACTTGAAAGAATTCAAAACCTATCCATGCGGATAGTTAATAATCCACCCCGCTACACTAAAATATCATATATGCTCCAAGACCTGCAGCTTCCTGCAGTTAAACAATTTGTCAATACTAAAAACAGTTTCTTACTTCAGTAATACACCAGTTTTAAAAAAATCGATTAATAAAGGGCATCGGTAATTGAAATACATTTTTTCTCAAACGCTACACTCACTTTTTATGGTTATGTATTGAATATAAAAAACATGATATTTTTTTTTACTTCGCGTATACACTCATACGCTAATGGATAATGGATTATAATTACCAAAAAACAAAAACTTTTGCTGATTGTAAGGATGTCACATCCGAAAACATTTGTAAATATATATTCAAGTTGTAGATAAGTAAATAAAGTTTATTTTATTTTTTTATAAAACTATTGATGTAATGCACTTTAATTTCACAGAAAAAAAAAGTGCGCCACTTTTTTGTCTTTTTTGTGAAGCAGTCTACACACACACACACACAGACACGGCCACATACACACTCAGCATTTCCAATTCAATTCAACCATTTCTATTTCAGATTCAACCTTTTTCGATTTGAATAAAATAATGAAAATGAAACAAAAATAATTTTATGTTTGTATGGCTATTTTAATTATAAATTGTGTTTTTAACTCTTGTGGACTGTTCCCAGTTGCTCTATTACATACAATTAGTCAGGATTATAATAATAAGTATTACCGATACTTTAATTTTCAGACATTTTCGATACAACGGCTGGAAGAACGGATAAGCGGAGGTTCCTTTAATTTTATTTTTGAAATCGCGGGCTAGAATATTCAATTATTTTAGCTATTAGGATTTATTCAATATTAGGCTCAGTAGCAGCGTTACCAATAGCTCGTATTCCGTTTATGTGATTAATTTAAACGCACTCTCTCAAGTAGAGTTTTTTTTTTTTTTTACTTTTTCGTATTTATTCGATACTAAGCTCAGTAGTTGCGTTACCAAGGGTTCGTACTCCGATAATACGATTAATTTTAAATGCGCTCGCTTAAGTAGAGGTTTATTTTAAATTTTTCATATTTATATAATATTAGGCTGAGTAGCTGCGTTACCAAGGGTTCGTATACTGATTATACTATTAATTTAAATTGCGCTCGCTTAAGTAGAGGTTTATTTTAACCTTTTCGAATTTATTTTATACTAGGCTTAGTAGCTGAGTTACCAAGGAATCGTACATTGGTTATACTATTAATTTTAATTGCACTCTCTCAAATGTATATTTTTTTTAACTTTTTCGGAATATTATTATTTGAAAACTTGGAAATATATTTACTTTTTAAAGGATTTGTTTAATGATATTATTTATACTCGTCCAAATTCGGCCACCTCACATACGATACCGGTAGGAATTATAATTTTACCATACCCATATGAGAAGTGTGAAGCTCCTCTAGATCCTGTAGTCGCAACGCAGTGGGTGATATCCCCATAAACAACATATTTTTTCTACAAAAAGCTCGTCCTTTTTTTCGAAAATAGTGCTGAAATTTAGATTCTACTTTGTCATTAAAACCCTCGTAAGGATGCTATTCTTCTTGGTTGCTGCCAAAATTGTCTTGTAGTTTAGTTGTTACTACAAAGATCACTAGATCACTAGGCTTATTTGATTTTGAACAGTCAGGAAGTTGGGTTCGGGAAAACCGATGGGGGATATTTTTTCAGACTTTACCCGTTCTACATCATTCGGAAATAGTACGTTTTGACGGACTTAGTGTCTATCGCGATTATTTGCTGCGTAGGTTGGGATACCATGCTTTGCTCCAAATATCGATAATTGGTTTCACCAAAATGAACCATATAATTCCCCGATTCCAAACATCAAGGCTGCCTCTCCCTTATGTAGCCTAGAGTAAGACCTTCTCGGGTTAAGACAAGTTTCGATTGGTAAATGCCTATGGACGATCCAATCCATCTCCATGTCGCTGATATATTACTTACTTAGATGGCGCTACAACTCGTGAAGAGACTAGGCCTCCCTTAGTCTGAGCCGCCAGACTTTCCTGTTTTGTGCTGCTACCCTCCAATTTGTAACTCACAGCATGTTATGCGCATCTGCCGCCACACAATCCTCCCACCGCAAACGAGGTCTACCAACTTTTCTGGTTCCAAAAACCTTTTCCTCGAGGAGTTTTTTTTGGGATTTTTCATTGGTATTCATCCTTGCGACATGCCCGGCTTATCTCAGACACCCAGACTCCATAAAATGTACTATGTCTCGGTCATCAAAGAGACGTATGAGCTCAGCATTTGTTCGCATTTTCCAGATACCGTTCTCATACACCGCCCCCAGAATCAAGATTTTATGTTATTTTAAAATTAAGATTTTATTTTTTTTTTCCTTGGGGACGATTCTTGGTTTTTTTCCATCTTCCGGCACTCCGACGAATATGTGAGAACTGGTCTAATAAGTGTCTTTTATATTCTCATATTCGTTGTTCTTGAGAGAGAATTGCTCCTTAGATGCCTGAGAAACCCGTAGTAGCACCTATTTGCAGTTAAAATCCGATGCTGTATCTCCGGCTGCTTATTATTTCCAGAGTTTAGCTGTGTTACGAGATAAATGAATTCCTCTACACAGTCAAAGCTGAAGTCCCCTATTTTCACAACTCCTATATAAATGCTCTCCTGTATTGCAGATCATATACTTCGTGGTCTTCTAATGCACCAGTAGTCAATGTTTAGCAGCTACTCTTTTGGGATTCATAAACGCACTCCATGCTAGAAAAACTGCGTCCAATAATATCCAGATCATCAGCGTGAGCTAAGATTTTGCATGATCTGTTGAAAATCGTCCCTCCTACCTGGATTCTCGACTTTCTGATTGCACACTCCAAAGCAATATTGAATAACAGGCATGCTAAGCAATCACCTTGTCTGAGGCCCGTATGACTGAAAAACCTCAGATGTGGTTCCGGTCACTCTCACTGAGTATTGAGTAGCCTTCATTATCATCCTGACAAGGCGGACTAATTTTGGAGGGATACCGAGAGCGATCATTCCTTCCCAGATCACGCTATCATAGGCAACTCGGAAATCCACGAAGAGATAGTGAGTCTAGATGTTGTATTCAGCCGCTCTCTTCTTATCATCCTAACTGAGAAGATCTGGTCTGTTGAATTGGGTAGCCTAGATTGTAATGAGCAAGTCTTCGGTATTTTTCTACCACTCCATTTCCCCGAGTGCCGAGATGATAAAATCCTTTAGAAACATAGACAGGAAGTTCACTACCCTACAGAATCGCTGGAGTTTGTTAGCATCCTTCGGGAGCTTTAGGGCTTCCAAAATTGCATTAACCTTATCATCGGTAGTGTGTAACCCCTGAGCATCTATTTTGAAACTCAATCGATTGAGATTTTCGAATATCAGATTTCTTGATAGACATTTTAAGCTACCTGCTTCTCGAAGTTTTGAAGACTCCAGGTCGCAACACTTCACCATCTCGGGCTCTTATTATTACATCATCAATCATGACTGATGTACCTTCCAATCCTCCATTCCAAAGCATCCATTTCTTTTTGAAATTTATTCGTAGCTGAACCGACGCCAAAAGGCAAATTAGTATAACAAAATAGACGCTTCTGCGTTGTTATAGTAAGGATGTCGCTTCGTCAACGTTATACTGCTGATAAGCATGTGAAAGATCCAGTTTCGCAAGATCTGAACAACCTTGTACCCGTTGAAAAAAGATCTCCTAGTTGAAGTGGATGTTGATCGACAAGAAGGTTTACTGTCAATTTGTAATCCACACATAAACGAATTGAACAATCCTTCTTTAGAACTGGGACAATTGGTGATCCCCATGACAAAAGGAACCGGTTTTGTTTCATGAATCTGGATTTCGCATTAGGCAAACCCAATTCGACTTTTCCTTTAATGAAATTCAGCAGCCGAGAAAACTCTGTGCCGCTTCCTATAACATTACCGATGACAAATCACTATTGTAAAACAGTAGTTAAACTGTACTATAACTATTAGGATGAGTATTTTGAATCCATGATGGTTAAACCACAATCTGTGTTGTGAACATTCGCCTTTACAAAACCCAAAAGGTTATTCTTTAACATCTAAAATACTGTACTTCTGTTCCGTAATTTCTTTATTGGTTGCGTTACTAACGCTCCAGATTAATAATTAACTCTCGAGCAATCCATCATAAACAATCTCATTTTGTTTTCTAATAGCGTTATAGAATTTGTAACGCAACGCAAACACTCTGTCTTGGAGAAATGATTATCCAACAAAACAACCAAGCCATTATAAGAAGTAGGCTCAGGATTTCCTGCAATAGCTAAATCTGTTAAATTTAATAATAATTTGAAAGCATCTTCACTCAAAGCGTTTAGAAACGTGTCGCGTTTTAGGTCCTCGGTCTTAAAAAAATGTTTACTTGCTTTGAAAAAACATTCCATACGCGGCTTTTACTATTGCCACTCATTGTGAAGATAGAAATCCCGCAACTACGACGATAAATCCGACATTCAGATTTGGTATTCTATGACTATTAATAAAAGAAAAACACTCACCCCTGCAACTTTTAGTCAACGATTGTTGCCAACAGGATCCCGTCGTCGTCATTTGTAATGTCTTTAAATATAGTTGAAACAGAAAACCATGCTTAAATTTAAATCTTTATTTTAATCACAAAACATATCAAAAATATTTAATCAATAAAGCTCATAATAAACCATGTGTGTCCACATCGAGTAGATACATATCAATCGATACCCTATACCACAAGATGTTAAGAAATACTGATATGCGCTGAGAGGGTGTTAGTTAATAAGGGTGTGTGTATGATTTAAGTATAGGTTAAGCATCTTAAATTGAATGAAAAATATTTGGAGATTAGAGCAGTGTGTTTCATACAATACCATTAATGTAAAAACGTATGAATTCATTAATAAAGAATTAATGACCTCACCCGAGAAAAATTCATTAAGAAATTAAGAAATTTATTAATTAATTAACTATAGCCATTATAACTAATACCGATAAATGCCCTTAGACGTAAATACGTCTTCTGAGAAATGCTTTAGTATTCATTCCATCATAGGATTTTACCTCTTGTTGTAAGATATAACTTAATAACACATTTTCAGGAGACTTGGGTAAAATGTGTGCTAACGGCGAATACTAGTGCCTTTCAACGTCTTAAAATTCATAAATCCATTCCCCACAATTACTTTAAAATTGTGCAGTTGGGTCATATGTAATAGGGTACTCAGTAGATACTCTTATTCGATCCCGGAACAGAACAGATCTACTTCAAGGCCTAGCAATCTTGCCCATGATTATCCCCAACTCCTCAATCGGGGAAGAATCATGACCCTACATACCCTTTTCCTATCTATACCTATTATAAACTTCCCCTCTCCTTTCCATCCTCTCCTCTGAGGATGAAATCCAGGAAACCACTTGTCCCGGAAATACGGGGCTTTTAGGGCTAGGGTTAATCACTCATCTACAGTATATTGATATCCGAGAAATTCAGTTATCCTCATGGATTTCACGCAAAAGATCATGCCTGGAAAAGGTCTTACGATTAGCTTAATAGAACATTGGTACATTGACAGGGAAAGAAGTGGTAATAGTGGAAGGGATGAAAAAGTATGGAGTGGACATAATGGATATAAGCAAAGTGAATAATAAAACGGATTGATCTTTAAAATATTGTGGATGGTTATATATTAATATGTTCAGTAGTAAATAACAGAGCGAAAGCAAGTCAGGGTGTTAGACTGGTTATGAGAAAAGAACTATTCAGAAACGTTCAAAACTGGAAACCAATTAGGCCTATGATCTTTTTTGCCAACATACAAGTAGCAGCAGGTAAAGTCACTGTTACACAGGTATATGCCCTCATAGATGGATTTGCATTCCTAGACAAGGAGCTGTTTTATAGTGATCTTTAAGAAGTGGTAAATGCTGCCCGAACCAGAGACAGAAAAGTGATAATCTGTGGAGAACTAAATGCAAAAACTGACAGAGAACACTAAAGAGCCCATGAGATTATGGGCCCGTTTGGCGGAGAAAGGACGATTAACGATAGTGGCCAAAGACTGCTCGATTCTTGAGTGCATAACAACCAACTGATAGACAATGCCTGGTTCAACATAAAGCCATCCACAGGATTAAATTTGAAGGAGAAAATCGTAATGTCTCAAGCATAATAGATTATTTCATTCATGGAGAGGAGCTGAGACGATTCTTCAAGGCCGTAAGAGGAGCAAAATAGTACACACCACAGAATAATTTTAGCCAACACTAAAACCATTTTGAAAAGAATTTCCTCTCCAAAAAAAGATATAAGATAATAATTTTAGGTTCCTTTAGACAATAAAGAGGGGAAACAAGAATTATACGAAAATAGTCTCCTAAAAAAATTATAAGAAATAATTGCAGAACAAGACATAGACAAGTACTGGAAAAGCACTAAAGATACTATCATTAATATAGACAATCGACCCAAGCATGAAGAAGACATGTTGGTGGAATGAAGAAGTGAAATCAGCAAAAGCTCTAAAGAAAGAGGAAATTATATATTGGATAAAAACAAAATAATACGAGAGGCCTATGTGCAAAAGAAGAATTAGGCTAAGTCAACAGTCAAAGTGGCTATACTAAAATCTTGGGAAGGATTCGGCAAAGAAATGCAAAATAGCTATATGGAGAAAATCCAAGAAAATTCTAGACCATAAATCAATTCTTATGGGTTAAAAATGAATATTAAAAACATGGACGGAGAAGTGGTAACCGATTATGCAAAAATATTACAGGAAAGGCATTTCCATTACCGGAAGAAGTTCTGTAGAGGCAACATCCATGTTACAGAGTATCACAATACCAGAGTCAAGAAAGAAATCGATTGAACAGCTGAATTAGCGGAAGACTGCATAGAGGAGGACGAGCTGACACTGGTAGTGGACAGATAAAAGCCGGGAAAAGCAGCTGGACAAGACGGAATTGCTCCGAAATTAATTAAAATGGCGTACAAAAACTAATTAAGACACTACAGACGCTCATAAACAATTTGGGATGGGGGAAGAATTCCCAATGATCGGAAATACAATATAGTGGTGCCTATCAATAAGAAGGCTTGTCCGAGGGACTGTAATAAATAAAGATATATACTAGAATCTTAGAACAGAGTCTTAAAAAGCAAATAAAGAAGGATTTAGGAGAAGAATAAGCCACGTTCAGAACCAATAGACAAACTCTAAACTATATCTTCTCACAGCGTATGATTTAGGAAGAAGCTTGGGTAGAGGAATGAACATATATTTAGCCTTCCTGGATCCTAAAGGCGGCCTTTGATTCTGTCTCATGGGAAGAATTATGGTCATCGCGCCGAAACAAAAAGGTCCGTAATAATCTTCTATCAGTTATACAATCGGTGTACCAGTATCCTAAATGAGTTGTTTGATTGAATGGCATAGAATCTCAATTATTTCCTTTAACGAAAGGAGTAAAATAAAGGAACAGCTTGAGCCCCCTCCTATTTGTAGCCTTCATGGACGAGATCATTAAAATAAGTACTTACAGTTGTGGTGGGGTTTCGAAATCTATTCCTAGTACTGGCTCAATTCTTCGTTTATGTTAAACATTGTGCTCATTAACTAAACATAAAGGGCATGGAGATAGATTCAACCAAAATCAAGGTGATGCAACTCGGAAGGATGATCGAGGAAATAAATATGACCTGCAATGGATAGCTGCTAGAGTTAGTAGATACCTATCAATACCTAGGAACTCTAATAAGTCGAGATGGCAATCTAGATCCGGAAATCGGATATCGAATCAAGCAAAGCGAACAGTATCTACTTCCAAATTAGAAATGCTATAGTCGGAATAAAATAAATACATCGAGACATAAAATTAGTCTTCAATTACGAAACTCAACGGCCGAGAAGTGAAAAAAGACTTTATTTTGAAAAAATAAAAGGTTACAATAACATTACGACATGCTAAGGACTACTGGTACATATCTGCCTATGCCTAAGATAAATAAAAATAATTGTGGATTTTTCTAGTTTTCCTTATAAATCTTCAATATTTGTTAATGGGTATCTGTCCGGAACTGTCTCCCTGTTGAGCTTTCTGTAATCAATTATCATCCTGATTTTCTTTTGACCTAAAGCGTCAGCGCATTTTGGAACTACCCATACTGGTGAGTTGTATGTGAATTGCTCGGTGTTATTATTTGGTCTCTAGCATCTTATTTATTTCATCTCGAATTTGTTCCCTAAATTGTTGAGGGTATCTATAATTCTTTGCGTAAATCGGTTTATCTGTTATAGTTTTAATCTTATATTCAATTATGTCCTTTGCGGATAAACTTTCATTTTCTGTTTTAAATATACTCGGATATTGCTTTAAGAGTTCAATTATATTGATTTTTCTGTTGAGGGGATATATGATCAGTTCTGACCAATTCTGGGATATTTTTAAAATTATTATCTTCTGGTGGGTCTATTATCTCCACTTCTTGAAAATTCATTAATAATAGTTTTATTGTACCGTTTGATTTGCTAATAATCTTTACATTGTCTCTATAAAATCCGGAAGTTATTTCTATGCCTTCTTATTTATAATCAATTAGACCAATTTTTTTTTTTTTTTTTTAGGCAAATCTGCTGTTTTCGGCTTCGTCGATTTTGACGGGTATCGTATCCCTATTCATTATGAATTTAAATTCTGATTTAATTTTCCTTTCATCAAAATCAATTTTAAAATTTAAATCATTCATAAGTTCTGATCCTATCAGAACATCATGATTTTGACTGAAAACAATGTTGACTTTGTAGGGGTATTTCAAAAATTAGGTACTAACATCAGTTGTGATAGTTTCTGTAACTTTTTGTTCTCCCGCTGTAGTTATTACTAAAAAATTTTGCTTTACCACTTCTATTCCTGGGGGTATTATTTTTGGACTTATATAATTTTTTTGTGCCCCTGTATCTAATAGCCATTTCAGGTTCTTTTTGTCTACTACGAAGGGGA
Source organism: Piezodorus guildinii (assembly GCA_023052935.1). Lineage (NCBI taxonomy): Eukaryota > Metazoa > Arthropoda > Insecta > Hemiptera > Pentatomidae > Piezodorus > Piezodorus guildinii. The sequence continues at coordinate 6,710,074 of CM041295.1, read as the reverse complement.
GTTTAAGAAAATTATTGATTTGTAGCTGGTGAATATCTATGTTCGATAGTTTTGATCTTTGTCGTCCCCTAATAAATTATCTTCTGGTCTTGCTGAGAGCCTCTCTAGCCGTTCTCTCAACTCCCAAATTTCCCTATCCCTGGGATCTTCTTGATATACCGGGTGTCGGGGTTGTGGATTTTTCCTAAAATCGCTTACGGTACGCATCGATACCGTATTTGCAGATTCAGCTTTTTCTAAAGATTTGTTATTTTTGTAGTTCCTCTACCCTTGGAAGAACCGTTTCTGGTCCTCTGGTCTCCACTGTTCCCTATGAGAATTATTTCTTCTGTCGTAGTTATTATTATTATTATTACTATTGTAGTGATATTGTCTATGATCTCTTGGCGGGTATCTATTATCTCTTGGGTGGTTTCTCGAACCTTCATTTCGATAAAAATTTTGCTGTTTGTAATTTTTATGGTGCTTTTTACGACTTCTATCTAGCCGTTGAAGAAAATCCAACGGGTGTCCTTTAAATCGGATATAATCTGCGTCTCCGGTTAGTCTGGATAGGTTCTTGCTTAGTAAGCGTTGATCATATAACTGCCTTAAACCATTCTCGGATTCGCAAGCAATATTATAGACTTGCTAACAGACCGTAACAAATGTTAATAAATTATGTGGGTCCCCATTAAACGTAAGGATGTAGTCATAATCTGCAGATTTAATTGCAACGTTCTTCAAGATCTAAGAGTCTGAGCCAGCGTCTTACAGGTGCGATATTCTCGAATGGTAGATTGAATCTTGATTCTGGCACTGCAGAGTTCGAGTCTAGAAACACTCTCTACGGTTAAAATAGGGTTCCTTAGGCGAGTAGAGGGAAAAAACAAGAAGGGATTGCGACAGGAATGAAATCATTAGGAAGGACCTTTAAGTTTCGTCCATGGAAAGCAGTATCGAGGAGCGTCAATTGAAGTGGTTTGGGCATATGTCTAGAATGCCGGAAAAGGGAAAAGTTAAATGGTAACTGGAAGTAAGGCCAGAAGGAAAGAGACCAATTGGAAGGCCACAAACCTCCTTTAATGATCATATGTTAAAAAAAGAGAAGAATCGTGGAAAGTCAATCATGCAGATGAAACGTATGGCTATGGACCGAGAAGAAATGAAAAAGTAGGCCGAGACAAAGCATTCTCTACGCTGAAAGTACTAGAGAAAGCAGATCTAGTGAAAGCAGAAGAAGGATATTAGGAAAAAAATATGATATGTAAGACTTCAATTGAGTTACCTCCGGGCCAAAAGGTACTACGTTCAATTGCTTGGAACCAATTTTTGTTAAATCCAATGACCTACAACTTTTATTGCAGAAATTTAGCCGAAAAATCGATTCCTGAGAAACTATAAGCTGATAATGTTTCAAAAACATAGGCAGGAAAAAACCGATAAAAAAAAAGCTCTTTAACTACGCATTTATGGACACAATTCGATAGGACATTTTTTTTTCTTGTTTTGAGGTTCTTAATTCATTCTTTATGGGGAGCCCAAGGCTGAGTGGCTAGCGCGCTAGTCTCGCACGTTACAGGTCGTGAGTTTGAATCCCAGTCCCGGCTGGACATTTATAAGGATATTATTAATTTGGGATTCACTCACAGCCTCTGACTACTGTTAGCCACTCATAAATATAGGCGTAGGGAGTGATGACCCAAGCCTATAGAATTTCATCGAGAAAAAAAAAAAAAAAATTATTCCTTATGTCTGGCCACATGATCCTAAAACAACCTACAGGTTATGATATACATATATCCGATGATAATATTTAAAAAATCAAATAAATGTTAGACATTGTATTCATTATAATATACATATTATATTCAAAGTCATATCTCGCTGATTCGATACAAAGTCTTACCTAGATAAAAAGCCTGCTGCACATTTTAAGGAGCGCACCTGTTTTATAAGTGTTTCACTTTCATTTCCATTGAAATTAAATGAAAATAGCCTTTATTTATGCAATAATTATAACAAACAAAAATAAAAAAACCTTATTCTCACAATTTAGATATAAAATAAATTATTATTTTTCTTTTCCTTATTTATTTATTTATTTTATCTCCTCTTTGCATAGGCCTTCCCAAAAGGGAGTAATAGTCCTGGATAACTAGTTCTCATTGGAAAACGGAGTTCGTTAGTTCTGTCCATTTCTATTGACAAGTATCCATCCCTGTCTTTAGCGTCTCTCTACCAGAGGGGACCTATAAGTTCGGTTTTCTTCCTGTTAGTCATTACCTTTGTTTTGGTATAGTTCGGATAGAGACCTACATCTTCCGAAAGCTTCAACATGTGTTCGAGCATAAACTGTAGTTGTTGGATGTGTTTCGCAATGAGCACAATATCGTCCTCAAAAAGTAAATTGCTTAACCATTTGCCATTAATTTGTATGCCAACATTTTCCCTTTCAAGAGACCAGAACCCCATTTCTAATACAAGTATAAACAATAAAGGGGATAATGGATCTCCCTGGCGTACTCCTTTTCCAACTTTGAATTTTTGACCTTTCCTTTCCGTCATAACGGAAGCAGACATTTCATTGTAAAGTTTTATAATTATTCTTACATATTTTTCTTCGATGCCTATTAATCTTAATGCCTTAAATATGTTTGCATGAAGGATGCTATAAAAAGCTTTTTTGAAGTCTATGAAACATAAATAAAGAGAAAAATTATATTCCTCGGCTTTCTCAATTACTTGATTTGTAGTTTGGATATGATGTATTGTTGAAAAGCCTTTTCTAAATCCTGCTTGTTCGTCCGCTATGCACTCCATAATTCTTTTTGTGCGTCGTTGTTTGATAATACTAGTAACAAGTTTCGACATGGTTGAACAAAGCGAAATGGGTCTATAGTTCTCTATATCTTGTTTGTTTTCTTTTTTGTGTAATAGTATTATTTTTGCAGTTTTTCATTGATCTGGAATTTCTTCTTTCCTCAGTATTAGATTGAATTGATCTGTTAGTTCTTTGGCTAGAGCTTCCCCTCCTGCTTTTTGAATTTCGTTTTTTATGGCATCCGGCCTAGGACTTGAATCAGATTTAAGTTTTTTAATACCAGATATAATTTCTACTTCCATTATTTGTGGAACTTGATCTAGGTCATAAGTTACTTGATTACACTCATAAAGTTGTCTGAAGTATTCCTTGGCCACTTTATTCATGTTTTCCCAGTTAGTTATGATTTCCTTTCTAGGGTTTTCAAGAGCAACCATCCATTGTTTTCCTATTGAGAGTTCCTTTTGGATTCTTCGAGTAGACTTCTTATCTGACAGGATTCTGATTATAATATTGTTATTAAATTTTTGAATATCTTCTTTTACCATCTTCCTTATGAGGTTATTTATAAGTGTTAGTTCTTTTCTTTTGTCATCAGTGAGCTCTCCACTTTCTTTTAACTCTCTTGGAATCTTAAACACCTCTTTAGCTGTATCTGATATTTTGCTTGGTTTTTTTGAGCTGATCGGGGTCCTGGTCTACAGCTATCATCGATCGCTTAGGATATTATTTTTCTTGAACAGTGTAGGTAACTATCTCTTTTCTACTTTTATAACTGGACTGAAGATGTCCTATCATTGTTTCTTGAAATTTTTTACAATGGGTCTGATCGTGAAGAGAGGGTGTTTTCTTCTTTGCTCTAAATGGTCTTCTTTTTTTGTAACAGTTAATATTAACATCTGATCTTAACATCCTGTGATCGGGATTGAAATTAAGCTTCTTTATTTTTTTGACCAAGCTAATTTAGTTTATCAAAAAGTAGTCCAGTTCATATTTGTGGCCGTTGTAAGCAAAATTTATAATCCGGTCACCACCTTCATTTCTTTTTCCGTATCCCCAATTTCCCATAATTGAGTCTTCACCATCTAACTTTGCTCCAACTCTGCCGTTAAAACACCCTATAATTGTAATCCAGTCATTTTTCCTTTTAAAGCTGGAAACTAAGTTCTCTAGTTCTTGGTAAAATATATCCTTTGCTTCCTTAAAATCACACATTGTAGGGGCATGCAATTGTACAATGGTTAATTTTTTGCTAGGAGTAATTTGGAAGGTTATCACTGCTATTCGGTAGTTTATTTATTTAAAATCTATTGTCAAGTGTTTTAAATAAGAAAACCGATACGAAACATTCCATTTTGCGATGCTTTATGCATAAATATATCTCCTGATTTCAGTTCTAAAATTTGACCATGCTTCTTTCCCACTTCTGCTAAACCAATAATATCCCACTTAATGTTCTTTAAACTACGGACAAGCTCTTAAACCTCTAACCTTTCTTCACCTATTAGTGTCCTAACATTTAATGCCCATACCTTTAGAGTGCCGTTTTTGTTGCCATGGGGAATTTGACTTTCCATATGTTATATACTAGTGCTTGGGACTTCTTTATTGTTTGTTTCTATTTGCCCTTCGTTTTGAGATATCAAAAATCTGTCTAAGCTTCTAGATTTGTGAAGAGTTTTGACCCCTTTAACTTTTTTTCCCTTAGGCATTTGCTCTGTTTTTTGGTCGTTATTTTTTATAGGTGTTTTTCTCTTTTTCTTCGCTTCTTTCTTTTTTTTTTCTTCGATTTTTCCCGAGCCTGTAATTCTTCCAAAGAGAAAATTTGGTCATTAATCATGAGTTTATCGAATCTTAAGGTTGCTTTATTTCCTTTCTCCCAATATTCCCTCTCATGATTAGAAACAATTCTTTTCTAATTTCTCTGACAGCCTTTGGCATGTCGTCCTTAATTTTTACTTTTTTAAACTCTTCAGCTTTCATTAAACTCGACTTGTTTCTCACGATGTCTCTTTTAAAAAAAAAAGAATTTAGTTTTACTATTACAGGGCTATTTTTATGTTTAGGATTTAGTTTTCTTATTTCTTTGACGTCATAAGTGCGAAATTCTGATGCGATACAGGGCAATATTTTTATAACTGTTTCGTTCAATTCTGATGATTTTTCTTTTTCTAGTTCAAATATTAATATGATTTTTCCTCGACTGTTGTTTTCCTCTTTCTCCCTATGAATCTGAATATTGTTTAACAATTCATTAGCCCGTGTTTTTATTTAATTTATTTCTTCCTATTGGTATTTTTTGTTATCATCTAATTTTGTCTCTAACCCTGAATTTTTTTCGATTAGTATATTGGAGTTCTGCGCATGCGCATGAATATAGCAGTCATCATTCAAATCCTCTCTTGGATTTCTTGCTTTTTCAGTTGGAATTCACTTCAGTGCAATCTTGAAAACATCACCAGGGTTCAGGATATCAACAGCAGTAAATATTGGAGCAAAAAAACAGTAAGTTTTGTAACAATTTACAGTGTAAAGTGAATTCTGGGTAACCTCTTCACATCAGTAGCTCGGCTAGGCCGGGATTGCTTTTTTTTTCTTTAGTCATTGTTTTATTTCCCACATCTAGTCATTATATCATTATCTTCTTCACATGAAATGCGATATTTTCACCAAGTGATGTCCTCCAAAGCATCAACTGAAAGATCTAGATCTAGTGGTTCAATCACGTCTCCCATAAAACAAAAACCCCGCCGTGATACTAATAAAAAATTAAATCAGCAAGCAACCCCCTCAGGTACTAATACCGAATCTGAACCACAACCTGGCACATCGTCACAAGGGATGACTGACGAATCTCCGTTTTTCACCCCAAATCCTTTTCAAATCCTACATAACGAAAAAGAAAACATGGAATCTGCTCCTACACCCAGTGAACCACGGCCTCCACCGATATTTGTCAAAAATATTAAAAGTTTTCAGTTTTTGTGTGCTCAATTGAATAAAATTACCGACTCCACCAGCTACTACTTTATGAGTAGAATCAATGACACCAAAATATCACCGACCACCGCCGAGACGTATAGAAAAATAGTAAAATATCTAACTGATACTAAAGCGGATTTCCATACTTATCAGCTACGCCAAGAGAGATCTCTTAGATTTGTAATCAGAAATCTACATTCTTCTACACCAGTTGAAGCTATCAAAGAAGAACTTATGGAGATGGGTTACAAAGTGCGCCAAGTCACTAATGTCATAAAAGATAGAGTTCAACTTCCTCTATTCTTCGTTGACTTAGAACCATTGTCAGGGGTAGAAAAAATTTATGATCTAAAAAGATTGTACTATACAAGTTTAAAAGTCGAAAAACCTTACACCAAGAGAGAAATTGTTCAGTGTCACAATTGTCAGGCGTATGGTCATACCAAAAGTTACTGTTATCACATACAACGCTGCGTGAAATGCGGTGAACAGCACAAGTCTGTGGAATGTACAAAACCGAAGTCAACACCCGCTGTATGTGCTCATTGCCTCAAGGATCACCCGGCCAACTACAAAGGATGCCAACTAAGGACCAGATATCAAAAACCCCTAGTAGTGGATGAAACAGCAAGACAGGCAAGAACTAGAAGAGAACCCTCAAAATTAATCGATGCCAATGTATCATTTGCCCGCTTACTTGGAGGTGGGAACCAATGTAGTGAAGCCGAGGCCCTGCCGGAACTACAAAATGTACCTCAATATCCTCAATCCATTCAACAAATACCTCTTCCTCAAAACGTAATCAGTCCTAAAAATCCTCATCCACAACAAATCTCACATATCCCCCCTCTTCAAACGCCTCAGACCTTACGAGTTTGATGACGTCCTTCATTTCCGAAATCAAATCCCTTGTCATGCCTCTAATCACAATCCTTACGAATCTTGTATCAAATCTCATTCCTAAATTTAAAAAATCCATAAATGACCTCACCTAATTCCTTATCTATTCTCCTGTGGAATGCGAATGGTGTTAGAACTCACACTGAGGAACTTACAGCCTTACTACAAGACAAAAACATTGATGTTGCACTCATTACTGAAACTAGACTAAACACTAAACAGTACTTCAAAATACATGAATACACGACATACCGGACAGACCATCCAGACGGCAAAGCCCATGTCGGTACTGCAGTCATTGTCCACCGATCCCTTTCCCATCACTTACACCCACTTCCCGCCCGTGACTTCCTACAAGCAACTTCCATTGTTACCAAAACCTTTTCCTTTCCGCTTATCATCGCATCAGCATACTGCCCTCCTAAACATCCAATTTCCTCTGCCCAATTTGGATCCTTCCTCAACTCCTTGGGTAATCACTTCATTTTGAGTGCAGACTTAAACGCTAAGAATCAACAGTGGGGTTCTAGAACCACAAATTCTCGTGGACGGACGTTGCAGTCTGCACTCAACTCCGGACGCTTTCATCTCCTACCTCCCGATTCTCCTACCTACTGGCCAACAGATCCTAACCGTAATCCTGACATCCTCGACTTCTTCATCCACAGCGGATTAGGCTCTCTGAATATGTCCATAGCTCGCCTTGATGAACTATCCTCTGATCATAGTCCTCTGATGATCCTAAATGTATCCATAACACCTATTCCTAAACCTATCCCACCGTCATTCATTAGAGGCCCTGTCAACTGGAACCTCTTCCGCGAAATCCTCACTAATGATATTGACCTCAGAGTACCTCTCAAAACCCCAACTGACCTTGATGATGCCGTATATTCCTTTACGACCTCGATTCAACAAGCTGCCTGGACTGCCTCCTCTCCCAAAGAATTCCTAACAAAAGCCATTTACCACAACACCTGAAGGACCTCATCAACACCAAACGCCGAGCCAGATCATTATGGCAACGCACCCGTCACCCAGAAGATCGCCGCTCTTACAACTTTCTTTGTAGAAAATTAAAGCGGGAGTTGGCGATATTCCGTTCCCAATCCTACAATTCCAACCTCTCCTCTCTCTCGACTCGTGACAATTCCCTATGAAATGTCACGAAGAGAATTCTAAAATCCCACACCATTTCCCACCCTCTCCGGCTCTGTGATAATTCCTGGGCTGCTTCCGATACTGCAACAGTCGAAGAGTTCCTTATGTTACCAATACCACTATCCTTACCACCTAAAGCAGTTAATCCATCTGAGGTCAAACATCTTCTTAAAAAGCTTCCTCTCCGTAAATCCCCAGGATACGACCTCCTTACTCCTCAGATCTTAAGACAACTTCCTCCCAAAGCCATTACATTTCTTGCATAATTCTACATCTGTATCTATCGCACTACCTATTTCCCTCTCTAATGGAAACATTCAACTATAATTCTTTTCAACTAGCTCAAAACCCATTTACACCAATCCTTATACCTAGTCCCCCGATCCTATCTATCAAACCGCTCCTTCCGAGTTCGCTGTGGTTCAGAATTTTCCAAACATTACGGTGTTCCTCAAGGCAGCGTTTTGGGACCCGTCCTCTACATCCTCTACACCGCCGATATCCCTACCGATCCCGATATCTTTCTAGCAACATTTGCTGATGATACCGCCATTTTGTCATCCAATTCCGATCCTGAAGCAGCATCGCTAAATCTCCAAAAGCACCTTTCCCTTGTCGAAGACTGGTGCAATGCTAGGCGCATTAAGGTGAACGAAAGCAAATGCACTCACGTCACATTTACCCTTCGACGCAAATCCTGTCCAACGGTTAATTTCAATTCCATACCGCTTCCTTCCTCAGGCACAGTCCGGTATCTCGGCTTTTTACTAAACAAAAGACTGACGTGGAACCCACATACAAGACTAAAAAGAAAAGAACTCAACCGCAGATTCGGCCAGTTATACAGACTACTAAACAGAAAATCTCATCTTACTTTGTTGACAACAAATTACTAATGTACAAGACAGTACCGAAACCTATATGGACCTACGGACTTGAACTATGGGGGACAACTAAACATTCTAACATCAAACGTATCCAATCCTTCCAATCCAAAGTCCTCCGAACAATAGTTAATGCTCCTTATTACGTTACCAACTGTACCCTACACCATGACCTTAATATTCCATTTATTTTAGACCTGGTACCGTCCAAATTCTCCGAATTCCATCAGAACCTTCTTCATCATCCTAATCCTATTGCTTAATCGCTCTCCAGCTCCACCCATCCCTACAATCCCCCTCGAAGATTGAAACGGCAGTGGCCCCGCGACGTTTTGTAAACATTTATTCTGGAGTTCTGACACTGGTCAGATCCTCCACTTATGTACTGTATGTTTGTGGCTATTCCGTCCTAGCTCGGCCTCCACTGGCTTACACCAGCGAAGCGCTGAGTGAGAGGCGCTGGGATCTCTTGGATTCGGCTTCTCCTCCCACTTGTGGAGGGAGCAGCCGAGTCTAGGGTCCCTTTAGCAGGTTGTATATATTGTATATAGTTAAGTATGCTTGTATGATTTTTATTTATTTCCCAACTTGTATTTATCTCTACTACAGGTTGTTTTTTTTTTGTTTTTATTAATTGTTATTTTCTTGTATATATTTGAATTTATTTATTTCCGATTTTATGTAATTTGACTTTATCATTATTTTCTGTACATATTGTATGAATGTTTACTACATCACTATTACTACTGTTCATTATGTAACAAATTGTAATATTTCTAAATAAAAAAAAAAAAAAAAAAGTATATTAAATTGTTGCCATCATAATATGAATATTAAAGTAAAATAATTAATTCGTTAAAGGTTAAGAAATGGAAAACACGTAGCAATTTGTATGATTACGTAGAATAAATACGTTCTCAAACTATCAATTAAATAGTAGCGGAGGCAGAATAGGGAAATGTGAGGAGACGTAGTGGGCCGATATCTCTTAAATCCTTATTACTATCTAATAGATAAGACTCCTACCTTAATTTTCCAATTTATTTGAAATTTTAAATTTTGGTCACTTATAACAACACTACCCTGCAGTTATAAATTTGATCCGATTGAACCACTATGACTAATTTCATAAATATTTTACATAGATGTGCTACAGTAAGCGGACAGAGCCCAACTCCTTCATCGGACTATAAGCGTAATGAATATAAACACATTCTTCAGAAAATATAATAATTTTATTAACTTTTGAAGAAAATTTAAACAGAAAAGACGGAACATATAAAATATTTATGATTAATAATAAGTTCAAAGGATTGTAATCATTTTTAGAATCAAACGTGCGTAAATTTATATCATATCAAAAATTAATGCCAACAAAACTATAGTGTGTGGTAAAGTGTCATTTTATTTAAAGAATTACTTTTAAACAGTTTCGCATTCATAAAAAGTTATGAATCATTTTTGTGATGATTATAAAAAAACCAAAAAAAAACCGGGAGACGTTTTATTCGAGATGTTCCTCGAATCTTAATTCCACATGCTAATTGATATAAACAAATCTCAATTTAATACTGAGTTTTGATATTCGCTCAAAAATGGCAGGATTAGCTGTAGAATGCTGGGTTATTAAGTACATTAGTTAGATTGCCAATGAGCTCAACCAAATCTTACTTCACAGTGTAATGTTACAGCAATTCAAGAGTAGAATAATTACAAATTACAGAAATGGTTAAAACATTTCTTTTAACTTTTTTTCCTATTCTAATCATGCCAATCAGGTTATCCTAGAAGTAACCTACTTTTTATAACCAAAATAAGAAGATGGAGGTTCATTCGGTGGGACCGCCTGCTAATGAATATATATATAGCATCCCACCATATAAAAATTTCTTTTCTACTTGAAAATCTTTTTTTTTTTTTTTTTAATATTTATTTATTGAAATTTACAACTATAATTTATATTACAACAAGTAAATATGCTAAAAGAAAAATCACATGAGACAGACTTGTAGAGGAGCAGCCCAATGGAAGCACTCCAGTAACTATTTTAAACAAGGTCTCGAGGCCATCTTCTTTTTAGACGCCTCGGAGGATTATCAGGAATCGAAGAGGAAGCTAGGGTTGAAACTAGTGGGTTGGGGTGGGAATGGAGTTTGTCATAGAAGGATTGATATCTAGTTCTGGCCAAATCAGTAACATATGGAACATTTAGGTCTTTATGGATGATTTTATTTTTGACAAAGTAAGGAGCGTTGAGGATTTTGGATTGTAAGGATTGGATACGGGAAGAATTCGATGGTTTAGTCAAGCCCCAAAGCTCAACTCGTAAGTCCATATAGGCCTGATGATAGTCATCTAGAGGAGTCTTTTATAGTTAAGTGGGAGGTTAAAGCATTTGTCAAGTAAGTGTTGAAGTAATCGAAATCGGCGAGCAGTTTCTTGTCGTTTCAGTCTTGTGTGCGGATTCCATGTGAGACGTTTGTCAAGGAGGAGACCTAGGTAGCGGATCTGTTCAACCGGGACAAGCGGAATATTATTAAAGGATACAGTAGGACAGGATGTCATTGGCTTACGACGGAGGGTAAAGGTAATTTGGTGGGATTTGTCTGAATTTATTTTCATTCTCCAATTCTGACACCATATCTGGAGGTCTCTTATGTGGGATTGTAGGTTTTGAGAGGCAATAGTTGGATTGTTATTGACTGATAACACACAAGTGTTTTTTTTTGTTTTTTTTTGGATGGAAGATATTTTATTTGTTTACTTTATTTTGAAGATATATCTGTATATCTGGACCAAATTTCATTTCTATCTATTATTATGCTTCATCAGTGGTTATTCTCATTTAATAGAAACTGGGATATGTTTGTTAAATATCCAGTATTTTTTTTTCTTTTCACTGTTTCTTTTAATGGTTTTTATTTATTTATTTTTTCCTTTATTATATTATTTTTTATTATTTGCGAAATTTTATTTTAAAATGGAAAATACTTTACTTTTTTTGGATAGAAGATATTTTATTTATTTACTTTATTTTGAAGATATATCTGTATATCTGGACCAAATTTCATTTCTATCTATTATTATGCTTCATCAGTGGTAATTCTCATTTAATAGAAACTGGGATATGTTTGTTAAATATCCAGTATTATTTTCTTCTTAGTATTTCTTTTAATTGTTTTTATTTTATTATTTTATTTTCTCTCTCTCGACTGTTATATCACCTTTATTGGATTTATGTATATATATATATATATATATATATATATATATATATATATATATATATATATATATACTTTGTATTGGCTTAAACATATCTGTAATTTACAGTTCCACTTTTTCTCAATGTAAAATAGAGTGCTGGATGAAAAACTATTATATCCCTACCTTCAACCCTAATCCTCTTTTCAGTCTTTCCCCCTTAACCCTTCCACTATGACTAATATCCTAACTTCCTGTCACATCAACGCACAATCTCTCCTAGCCCACTATGATGAATTCCAACTATATTTCCATGACAATCCGAAACATGGTTAAAACCATTTATCCCCTCCTCTCAGGTTTCCCTTCCAAATTACTCCTTCCTAAGACATGACCGATCTGATCGCATGGGAGGTGGAGTCGGGCTGTATATTCATGATAGCCTGAAAGCCAAAATCCTATTAATATCTCCTCATAATCCCTTACCTCACATAGAATATATGTTTGTTGTAATTTCAACTATCTCCTCACCCTTACTATACGCCGTTATCTACCGACCTCCCCGTGTTCCATTTGATGACCTCTTCCAATCCTCCCTTGTCCAACTGGTCTCAGCATATAACAATATAATTATTTCTGGTGACTTCAATACTAATATGTTATCTGAGTCCAGTGACAAATCCTTCCTTACAGATCTAATATACTCCCTCAATCTTTATCTTGTTCCTTACTATCCTACCCACCACACACAACACTCAGATACCTGGTTAGACCTCCATATTTCTGATTCTCCTACAAAAATTATTTCCTCCTCACAGCACCCCGTTCCGTTTCTTTCATCACACGACCTTATCCATATCGCATATAACCTACCTGTCAAATCCTTTACACTAAAAATTATATCATATCGTAATTTGGACCTTCTTTCCCATGAATCCCTTCAACCTGATCTTGACTTCATCCACTGAGACTATCTATACTCCTACAACTCCATTGATCTTAAGGTCTCCTTTCTCACCTCAAACCTACGATCCATATTAGACACCCATGCTCCGTTAAAAACCAGAACCTTACGCCGTCCTACTGCGCCTTGGCTGACCCCAGAAATAAAGACAATGATGAAAAGAAGAGAAGCGGCAAGACGCAAATTTCGACGTACTCGTCAGCAAGATGATTATGCGTCTTTCAAGAAACTTCGAAACGAAACCCAATCCGCAGTACGACGTGCTAAATCTCTCCATATCCATTCTGTCCTTTCCGAAGCTCCCGATTCTAGATCTAAATGGAAAATTCTTCGTAAATTGTCCTTTCCTGAATCCAATAACCTTAGTTCCTTCCAAATCACGCCTGACGAACTCAATAATCATTACATTTCCTCAGCTTCTAATTGCTCAATAGCTCCTGACATTACTTACCGAAGGTTTAATCCTGACAGTTTCTTTTTTTCTCATGTTTCATACGACGAGCTGCTTGCTACAATCTCAAAATCCCATACCAATGACTATGGACCTGACAATATCCCTGTAAAATTAATAAATTCCAGCCTCCCATCCCTCATACCCATACTCTATCATATATATAATTTCTCTCTACAAAATTCAATTTTTCCTTCTTCCTGGAAAATTGCCCTCGTCCGACCACTAAATAAAGTTCCAAATCCTACCTCACCGCAAGATTTCCGTCCTATTTCTCTTCTCTCCAATCTTTCAAAACCGCTCGAACGCCTTGTTCAAACCCAACTCTCAAATTTCCTAGAAGAAAACTCCCTTCTTAGTCCTCTCCAATCTGGTTTTCGATCTGGTTATTCTACCCAATCCGCTCTCCTTAAAATAACACAAGACCTCCAAACTGCCATTGATCACCAACAAATAACAATTCTTATCCTTCTCGATTTCTCAAAGGCGTTTGACACCGTTGACCATAGCATCCTTCTTACCAAACTCCAAAATCTTCCTGTATCTAACAGTGCTTTGCGCTGGTTTCAATCCTTTCTCTCCGATCGTTCTCAGTACGTAGTAGTGCCAGACCAGCCCCCATCCTCAACCTTGCCCCTTTCCTGTGGTGTCCCACAGGGGTCGTCTCTATCTCCTACCCTATTTGCTATTTATATTAATGACCTGCCTCTCCATATTAATCACTCTAAATACCACCTCTATGCAGACGATTTTCAAATTTACCTTTTCTTTCCACCTCCCGACCTATTACCAGCAACAAAAAGACTACAAGAGGACTTGGATCGAATAAGTCACTGGGCTGTAGTCAACAAACTAAAACTAAATATTGAAAAAACAAAGGCCATTGTAATAGGATCCCATCACTTCTTGAAAACTGTTCCACATATCCCAACCCTCTTCCTAAATGGTAACCCTATAAAGTTTTATCCGACCGTCAGGAATCTGGGAGTAACCTTTGATCAAACCCTCTCTTTCAAGAACCATATTTCCGAAATTTCCCGCCGCACCTTTTACACCTTAAAGCGACTGAATTCCCTTCGTCACCTATTCCCGTATGAAACCCAGAAGCTCCTCGTTACCTCTCTAATATTCCCCCACTTCGACTACTGCTGTACCGTATACGGTTGTGTTTCTGGGGATCTCGAAATAAAAATAAAACGCCTAATTAATTGCTTTGTTCGATTTATCTTCGGGGTCCCCAGGTACACCTCCGTCTCCGAATTTTATAGCGAGTTGAAGTGGCTTTATCCTTCCAATCGCCGGAAGTATTTCCTTGCATCATTCCTATACCAAGTTATTCAATCCCGCTGTCCATCATACATTTTCAACCTTTTACAATTCAAATCCTCTGTCCATTCCCGCTGTACACGCTCTAGGCCTTCAGATTTATACACAACGGCCCACCAATCTGCACATTTTGACAGATCGTTCCTTATCCGATCCTCAATCCTATGGAATTCTATTCCTCTTTCTATCCGTCACTCCAACTCTCTTCCTGCATTCAAATCACGCTTATTCATTCATCTCATGACCATCCAGTCAGAACAAAATTGTAATTGACTCTATTTTATTATATTTTCAACATATTTGCGTATGTCTGTTTTCTGTTAGTTTTAGTCAAATTGTTTATAAATAATTAATTTCTCTAAGACTCTTAAGTCCAATTTACATGTTATGTAGATGTTATTCCAAAGGGACTTGTCCCAGAATAATAAAGAATTTATTTATTTATTTATTTAAAGTGTCATCAGCATACGTGGAGAGGAAAGTGTTAGGACTGGTTGGGATGTCAGCTGTATAGACGGTGAAGAGAATGGGTCCGAGGATACTGCCTTGTGGGACGCCAGCGGACTGAACAAAAAGGGATGAATAGGAACTATTGTGATTTATTTGGAAGGATCTGTCAGTGAGATAGGACTGGATGATGAGGAAGTATGTTGGAGGGAGGAATTTTCGGAGTTTGTAAAGTAGTCCCGGATGCCAGACTCGGTCAAAAGCCTGTTCAACGTCAAGAAAGGCTCCAGTGCAGTACAATCCGGAATCAAGGATGGGATAGATACGTTTTAGAGAGATGGGGCGGTAAGAGGACGGTTTTTCTGGTGGCTTTTTGGGTTTATGTATCATTTTTACTGTGGATAATTTCCAGGAGTCAGGAAAATATGTTGTGCGGAGTACAGCATTATAAATGTAGGTAAGGAATAGGATTGATTTTCGTGAAAGGAGTTTTAAAATTTGAAATGTGATTAAATCTGACCCAGGAGCTTTGCGGTAAGGCAGACTATGAATAATACTGGAAATTTCTGAAGGATGAAAAGCTTTAGGCGGAAGGGACATTTGGAGATGAATATTTAGTTCTGCTTCAATACATTCAAGGTGATCGGGATTAAGGATATCAGGGTGTGGAATAAAAGTTTTAGGAAGATGCTGACCAAAGAGCTGAGCTTTTTCCTCGTCTGATCTTGTCCAGCTTTGGGATTCGGCAAGGAGTGGATGATTAAAGTCTTTAAATTTGAGTAGCTTCTTAGTGGTCGTCCATAATGTTTTGTCAGGAGTGTTGAGATTTTCGGTAAAGTTTAGTAAATTTTGAATTTTTTATTTCTGATTTTAGTTTGTTAGTTAGTATAGTATAATAAGTTTTATCGGATGGGTATCTAGTCTTATGCCATTTCACTCTTGCTCTACGTTTTTCCCTTAATAACATGCAAAGGTGAGGTGGCAAGTTAGTCTGTTGCGTATTAATTGTAGTTCTGTTTGAGGTGTTATCTTTGATACTAGTCTGTATAGATGTTGTAAGTTTTTCTATAGCTCTGTCAGTCATTTGTTGTCTTAAGAGAAATTTTCAAGTCTAATTTATTGTCGAAATCTGTCCCAGTTGATTTGTCCTGCAATCAGTTTAGGAGGGGAAGGTATTGGTGCGAAATTTTAATGTAATAAAAGCAGAACTGGACTATGATCTGATGAAAGGTCGTCCAAGGATTTGATGATTGCTTGGGAGGAGGAGATCTGGGACGTGACAAATATATCGAGAATATCAGGACGTTTTTTGAGGGATGTTGGCCAATATGTGGGATTCATGGGTGAAGGAATTGAGTAAGAGTTGGATCTTGAGACATGAGAAAGGACATTACCGCGGGGATCGGATGATCGACAACCCCATCGTTGATGTTTAGCGTTCTAGTCACCTCCAGCTATGAAGCGCGTTCCGAAGGAACGGAATAAGGATTCAAGATGGTGGTATGAGAGGGCATTGCCAGGAGGACAGTATACATCTGAGAACGTTAAATGGTAAGGACCGGTTGTAATGATTACTGAGGTGGATTTTATGGTGTCAGTTGGAGTAGAAGGAATAAGGAAATGGGGTAAGGATTTATGAACGAGAATACAAGAACCGGCATGTGAAGTATTGTCTGGGTGGTCAGATCTGTAAGTAATGTAGTCACGTACATAAAAATGTGATCGTTGAGTGAAATGAGTTTCAGTCAAAAGTGCAATATCTACGTTATTTTCATATAGGAATAGGTCAAGTTCGTCACGGTGGTTGAGTAGACCATTTGCTTTCCATAAAACGATAGCTAGGGGCTTCAAACTCATCGTGGGATAGGGAGAGAAATTACAGACAGGAGTCGGGTGAGGAGAGAGATCAGTGGGTTGATGGTTGCTTGTAAATCTGAAAGGAAGGATGATAGAATGGAAATGATGTCGGTTTGATTT
Source organism: Piezodorus guildinii (assembly GCA_023052935.1). Lineage (NCBI taxonomy): Eukaryota > Metazoa > Arthropoda > Insecta > Hemiptera > Pentatomidae > Piezodorus > Piezodorus guildinii. Next base: position 6,692,975 of record CM041295.1, on the reverse strand, counting down.
TGGTTGTGAAGAGAATAAGGATCTGGAGGTTGAGTTGGGTAGTAGTTGATGTGATTATAATTGGTTGCTGGGGGCTGGAAACGCTGTGGTATCCGAGGACTTGGTTCGGTTTTAGAGGCTAGGGTTAGGTTTGAGCGAAGAGGCTGAGGAGTTGGACTTAGGTGTGGATGCAGAGGCGGCAATTTAACCCGCAAAGGCATGTGATTGGGTGGAATTGGCTGGGGTTTAGGTAGGGAAGATCTGGCCTGGGGTTTGGCGTAAGAGGTCTGTGGATTGGTTTGAGAGGTCTGAGGCTTGGGATGGGATACTCGAGGCGCCTGAGTTCTCGGTTATTGCTTCGAGGTAAGGTTTGATGTCCTGTGAAGGATGATGACGGGCTGTTGACGTAGAGGGTTGCAGTATGGTGGGTTGAGTAGGTGTTTTATCCAGTGCAGTAAAACTAGTCGAGCATTCAAGCTCAGGTGACTGGATGTAACTCTTCTCCTGTCGTTTGTTTGTTTTGTTCAGAGTTCGGTTTCTTAGAAGATTTTTGTATACTGAACATCCTCGGTAGCTCGCCGGGTGGCCTTCTCCACAGAGAGCGCAGATTGTGGGCTCATCTCTAGGTCTATCACATGCATTGGACGCCTGCGGACCGGCACATTTCACGCACCTGTCCTGGTGGTGACAGTAAGTCTTTGTATGCCCCAAATTTTTACATTTGGTGCGTTGCACAATACTATTTTTTTGTCTTGGCTCCTCAAACCTAACTGTGGAGTAAACGAGCCTATTAACGTTAAATATATCTGGATTGTTTGTCGCTGGCTCTAAATCCACGAAAAATAACGGTAGCGGCTATTTACCTGTAGGTTGTAAGACGCATGAAACATTTCTTACTGTGTGACCAATTTCCTCTAATTCCTGTTTGATGACAGCTGTAGGGTTGGTTGAATGGAGACCTCGTAACACAGCTCTATAGGATTTTTCCTGTCTTAACTGATAGCAGTGGAAGTCATAATTATGTAATGTGTGGTGGCTGATTAAAGTTTTGTAACTTTCTTTAGACTATGTATTTATTTTTACGTCAGTAACTCGAGAAAAACATCGGAAATTGGTAGGTCCTATGAGTTTCGCTATTTCTTCGCTAAATATCACGAAATTTTCTATTTTGGAAACATAGATGGGTGGTGGCTCAGGATCAGTAAAACCTTGTGGCACCGGATTCGAATTTGGTTTGTTTTGCGTGATATTTGGGTTATTGCTGGCTGAGGTACTTGGTTTAGAGATATCTGAGGTGATGGCTGCAGTAGATTGGCTGCGAGTAATAGGTTGAGATTTGTTTAGAGGAAGTGGCATTTTTGTTTTAGCTGGTTTATTTTTTTTTATTCGGAGAATCGCTAGCTGAATTTTGGGCTGAGTGGCGATTTCTCTTTTTAAGCGTACGTCGTTTTAAATATTGTGAATCGGTTTCACTGATTTCAGAAAATTGAGTTTCTTCTTCAGAGTCGTCGTTCGAGGATCGGTCCAAATCCATATTTTAATTATTACGTAAAAAGAAAAAAATAAGTAATAATAAAATATTAAGACAAACAAAAAAAAAAAAAAAATATATATATATATATATATATATATATATATATATATATATATATATATATATATATATATACGTAACCTGTATATACGTAAAAAAAAAAAAAAAAAATTCTAAAAATTAAATTATTTACAAAAATATATACAAAAAAATAAAAAGAACATTTTAGAAATTAAAAAGAAAAATTATAAAAGGAAACAAGAAAAAAAAAAGAACTTCTATAGTCTGTATACGAACTCAGGACCGCTGGAAGCACTTAGGTTGCCAGGCTGGCCGTGAACTTGGTGATACGAGCCAAGGGATTAAGAGCCTCGTGGCAGCCTCAACTCCGTACCACCACTTGATTGAGCTAATATTAAACAAATCTCACTCACCTAAGTGTCCTATAGTCTTATAACGTCCAAAAGTTCTTAATCTCACTTTTTACAAAGTATGATTTCTCTTCATTACGATTGACAATAGTTATTGAGTCATAATGGCAGACCGATATGAATAGAAAACTGCACTAGCGGCCATGACCATATCTTTTTTACTTGAAAATCAAATGGCATAAAACATGAATGAGAATTATACTAATAAAATCGTTATATAATTGTTTCTGTTTTGCCGTAAGCGTCACAACGTTGAAGCTTTTGAATTTTCACTACATCGATTAGAGTTTAGAGGACCGGGAGTGAGTAATTTTTAATGATTTTATGCCTTTGAAGCGATTAAAAGATCATTAAACGGCCGCCTTTTCATTCAAAGAATTCCGGGTCAATGGCTTCCTAAAATAAAAAATTCAGCGATTGTTCTTAAAGGAGGTGGTTTCGAGGCAAATTTCTTCTTGTACCCGTACGGTATCAATTCCTATGGAGAGCAAGTCTTTGTTGCTCAAGTATTAGGAGGATGTTTTTGAGTGGCGTCCGGTCCCTTTATTCGATTAAGGTTCCACTATATACTTGATGACAAAAAACAATCCAGACTATTCTATCTTTTGATCAAAAGTGTCAAACTCGTTTGAAGTAGATTCATTTAATACAATCGACAACATTTACAAGGACTTTACATAAGATTATGAAAATTGTTGGTTTGTTTTCATTAAAAAAGGATAAATAAAAAATAAAATAAAATAAAAACCTGTGTCCACTACAACCCATGAAGGGTCTTGGACTGAGTACATATAGAGATTCATACTTTTTCTGGGCCAACGGCCATACAATGAGGTGATCCGACCGAGATCACGCTCAGCTGCCAGGTTTTTCCCCATTTTCGGGTCCATACTTATTAGAGGCTGGGTCTGCCCCAGGAGGGTCTCTATACCCTAGAGTTGCCCCCCGGCTGAAATAACACAATAAATAATATTCTGTCATAACCGGGATTAGAACCCAGGACCCGAAGCACAGTAGACTAGCGCTTAATACACTAGACCACGCCGCTCCCTTTGTTTTCATTTAGCCCCAAAAAATGACTCAAGAGTTTCCAGCCAGTAGACTTCTGCTTTAGAAAGTTATTGACAATTATATTCCTCAGTGTCGTGCTTGAATCATATTTCTAAATCACTTTGAGTTGAAAATAGCTTTATAAATTTTTTAAAAATCTGAAAATATACTGCAAGAGATCGTTCATAAATTATTTTGGTGAACACTATCAACTTACTATTGAGCGTCTAATAACCGATCGGACGATCCTAAATCTTTTTTGAAATTGGTACGAATTAAAAACGTTGGTTTGACTTATAAGGCTAATCTTGGAACCCTGTATGACATTGCGTCATCGTCCAAGAAAATTATACTGGCGCCTGTAAATTTCACATATTGGTCAGCCATAATATCTACAGATAAATTCATATTCTACCTTGAAAACTACTCCAATCCTTGCCAAAAAGTTTACATCATTAACAGATATATTTTGGACGATGTGACTTAATTGTGTAGGGCTTCATAATTTATATTATAGACATGGCTAACGACACCTAGGTACTTAAAGGAAATTTTTACCAACGGCATTCATGGTCAAAATCTCATGTTTTTCAATTATAATATATCATATTATTGAGAGAGATGATAATGAGGAGTCAGTCTTTATTTATTTTATAGCATCCACCAACAGGTCAAGGCCCAATTACTTGTGGTAAATAATAAATTATCTTATTACATTATTTTTAGTACTTTTCTTAGTTGTGGCAAGGTTTCAACCCAATCATCAGGGCTAGAAACAATAAAAACTACTACAGAGATAAAAAAAAAATTCCACTTGTACTTAAGAGTGAATGACATAATTATACGTGGTAAAAGAGGTGGAAAGAATGGAAGAATAAAAATATTAATCTGGTATAACAAGAAAAGGATAAAATTAACAATGCACAAGAAATCAATCTAATTAGATTTGAAACAATAAAAAAACATAAGATACAATATATTATATTTATTTAAGCAGATTTTCTTACTAAATATGTGAATTTTATACTTAGGATATATAAATGTATATAATTTTTTCACATCCAATGATTTCCTTGTTAGTTTTATTGTTCTATTTCATATTATATTAATATTTTTATTCGCCCATTCTTTTCATCAGTATTACCAGTTTGAGTTATATCATCGACTCTTTAAACAACCTTTATATATTTATTTTTTATCTGTTTTGTATTTCTGATCATCTATAATCCTGATACTGGCTCACATTAAAGGGGGGCGGGAATATTGGTATAATTGAATAAGCGATTGAGACTGACTCATCATTACTTTTCTAATGATGATATCCACAGTCGACCATAGACCTAAAGGAATTAGACATCTTCTCGTATAAATACATTTTTCAAACAATTTTATTAATAACTGCAACCTCAACAATAGCAAACAATAACTTTTATGTATCTTTTTGGGATCATTTCAAGCCTAGACTTCAATCTAGCAGACATACCTCACAATAATATGCTGTTGTAGAAATGATTGGTCAATGTTCCTAAAATAGCTAAATTCTAAGATAACAGATTTTGAAAAGTGTTTTTATTAATATTATTTTTTTATTATTAGATTTTGCTGTGCAACCTTAACCATATCTAACTTATTTTTAATAAGAAAAAAACTGAAATTTGCCAAAAAATATTGGATCCCGATTTTTTTTTTTTAACTACTTTATTTAATCGATATAATTATGATCATTTGTTGCTTTATGTTGCTTAATTTTTATTTAAAGCAATATATTTTCAATAAATTTGTTCTAATAGATAACACAAGCAACTCACTGTGACTAGGACCTAGTTAAGGATATGATTAATAATATTGATTTATAAGCGCTCTTATCATAAATTTAAATATAATTTAGTTTTTACAATATTAAATATCTATTATTTTTGGTTTAAACCTGAAGAAGGTTTGAAATTTACCAATAAATATTTAGCCAATTAAAGTTTTCATCATTAAAGCTTAGTTTGCCCACATGTTCATTAGCTTTGGCAAAATACATATGTATAGACATCCACCCACAACTCATACAGTAAGCAGCTAAACTAACAAAATATAATTTTAATTTCATTTTCAACATGAGAAAATTTAAATAATGTTAATAATATTGTATAATCTATTATAATTTTATATTAAAATTTAATGTTTATAGATATTTTTTTTAATTTGAGGTTAAATGTCATTAATTACAAAAAGAAATTGTTCATATAGATAAATCTAGTTTCACTTCAGTGAAATAGGTCTTACACTTAGTGTTTTGTGTATTAGTAATATGTTCAATGTGTGATATGTATTTATTACCTGAAGGCGTCCTTGTATCAGGCAATGTTATCCAAAGTGGGAAGACTATAGGAGCTACCAAAAGGTAGGTAATCCTCTTACGGGTAGAATCTGGCCAGCCCATGTCTAATGGTTCAGGAGCATCCTCTTCCACCTGATGTTCATTAAGTGATCATATTTTTAGATAATTATTAACTAAATATAATACAATCCCTGAAATTTTCTAACTAAACAATGGTATAGACAGAGTGATCTTTGTAAGGTGTAAGGACTAAAATTACTTTTAAAAGTCTATATAGCTGCCTTCTTTAAAAATATAAAAAAAAGTTATTTAGAAAAAAAAATTTAAAAAGTTAAAATGGTTGCATGATTGAAGTGATTCAAATTTTGTAATTAATAAAGTGTTCTAAATTTATTATTTTAATTAATGTATATGATTTATAATAAGAAGATAAATAAATATGAGTATAATATCTAATCACTTAAAATTATTTTACTCTAATCTTAAATTTGAAAACTATTGAATCTTAAAATAGAAATATTGTCAAATACTACTTTTGGAAGGAATACAGATTTTTGACTAAAGTCAATGTAAATTTGTTCTTACTATTATTATTTGAACATCTTAAAATACGACCCACAAAACTTATGATAAAATTTTGTCACTTCCAATTCATGCTATTTCCTATAGCTTTACTAATTAATAAGTAGGTAATAATTTGTTTGAACTAATACTGCTGGATATTTGATGATATACTGATCTGTTAATGCCACCGTTAAATAAACACTATATGTGTATATATACATGTACATATATTTACAAGCATCCATACTAATTAGCACAAACCTCAATCATTCACATATGCTCTTTAACTTTGATTTAAAAGTAAAAAAATAGTTTTTTTTTGTGAAAGAATACAAAATATCTAATGAGACCATTTTTTAATTAAAATGATATTTCAATCATCTATCAAATGTCTTTTTCATATGGTTAGTTTAAAACTAGTATGGGATGCATTCCAAGATTATATTACATTAAAAATGATAAATGATTTAAAATCATTTTTAGGTTATGTTAGAATACTTTAAAATTTAGAAACAAATTAACAGTTGAAAAGAATCCCATCTTTGTAATATTATAAACAATTTTATATAAAACAATATATATGAATGTGCATATATGCATTTGTGTGAGGATATGTGCATTTAGGTGTGATTGCAAAAGGTTTCTATTCATTCATTACTAAACAACCATTTCACAGAGAAAACAATTTACTAAGAAAAAAAAAATGTTTATAGAATTTATTTGACAGCTATAAGCTAAGTATGCAACTTACAAAAGATACTCTGTACATATCAATTATGTACAAAGGAGTAAAAAAATGTATTCATCATGCACAAAGGTACTCCATGACATGAGAAGAATTCTAATATACAATATTTTTGTGAACAATAGGAATCATAAAAAAAAAAAAAAAATCTATGCATTAAATAAAATTTAAAATAGCTTTTTAATCATTCCTTAATTTATCTCTCAAGCTCCTATCATTAGAACATAAAAATAAACTCATGAATTTGATAGATAGAAAAAAATTAAGTTTTAGATTCCTAAAAATTTAATTTCATGTTTAAATTAATCCGCAAGAATAAGTGTGGTAATAAAGGCTTTCTTACAGTTTCCTTGGATATTATGAATGCATTTAACAGTAATTTTGGCTATAAGTAAGTATAGGTCATATTATTAATATTTTCTTAAATCATGTTTATGTTTATAGAAAAACAATGGTTAGAATTGTAGTTTAGCATGATTTTTTCTTTGGCTCTTTACTAAATTTGTAGATCATTATCAGTATATGCAGTTAAAGTAAAATATATACAGAAAAGTATTAATTGGTTTAATAAAAAGTATAAAAACATATTAATTGTTGTTAAGGTACATATAAATATGTACATATTTATTATATATATATATATATATATATATATATATATATATATATATATATATATATATATATATATATATACATGTATATGTATGTATGTATATATAAAGAGAGATAAAAAATGTATACACATGAATGTTCTAAATTGCATTAGAGTCAAATAGGTAACTAGTTAAGATTTATACACGTTAATGTGCAGCTTATGAATTTTGGAACGTAGTAAGAAGTGGAACGAACATACTTTTACTCCATTAGGTATACATTACATGCATATATGATAAATTTCGATAACTTCAGTTACACCTACTTAAATGGAAGCTATCAGTTCATTTTAGGCTGGACAGGCACATAAGGTCCCAGATCAGTTGTGGATGTTTCAGACACATAGTATTTTCGATTAACAAATGGATCAGAGTCCACTTCACCAAAATAGCAGCTGCTTCTGTTGTGGTGAGTAGCATAACAGGACTAAACCATTAAAAACTAACAACAGTAATATTTTAGATGAATGATACTTTTCTAATTTGATAAAGCAGAATTACGTTTTTACTGACTTACTATAAATGGCATTATAAAATTAAAAAATAAATAATTGTTTTAGCTTTGGGAATAGCAATTTGTTTCTATAATTATAAAACAAAAATTAAAGACTCATAGGCAATAAATTTTCTCAAATCCTTTTTTTATTATTATTTACTTACTGTATTACAAAATATCGAAAAATTACTTGAGATGTATGATAAAGGACAAATAGGATTACAATAATTGGGAAGAATAGAAAAGTAGTATAATTAGAATAAAAAAACCACAAGGAGTACACAAAAGTTCAAAAATGAAAAATTATTTGAATATAGTTGTATGTATATCCTTACTATAAATTTGTATTTAAATCAAATAAATATTGCATCTTATCTCTACATTGAAAATAATCATGGAAGTGTGATTGTTTTAAAACAAGATTGTCATTAAAAAAAATCAAAGATTAACAAATAGATTATTAAACCTTAAACATATTTAAGTAATTAAAATGCCTATTAATCACGAGAGAAATATATTATAGAAGCAATTCAGATATATCTATAATAAAAAATGTAAATGATTTTTCATTTATGGCAGTACTTTTATCTATCAAAATATTTTAAAACAGAATCTTTATTTTTAACACAGTGTTTAGGTAACTACTAATATAGAGACATGAAATGAAGATGGGGCTGGATAAATATTTACTCAATTGTATGATGGGATGGTTGAACCTGTATTGCTTCATCCAACCCCGGGGAATATTATTCATTGGAGGCAATAAAAGTGCTCCAACCTCATCTTATAGGGAAATAATAGTAATTATAGGAATATGGTCTGTATAATATAGTATTGGATAATATAAAGTGATTATACAGAGTACTAAATAAAGTTAAAAATATGATCCCACCTCTATTTCAAGGAATACAATTATAAGTGGACAATCAAAATTTTGACGTTATAAAGCTTCAGGAAATGGCAATATCACGAGTGAATTAAGCAAGGCGTGTGGAGAAGCGGGCGTTTCCAAATTAAATGTTTTAGTTAAAATGATCTGGGAAAATGGAAAAATGCTCGAAAAATGGAAAGAATCAATACTTATTCCGATTCACAAAAAAGGACCGAGGACGGACTATCGTGGGATTTCTCTTATCCCAATATGCTATAAAATATTCTTGTCGATACTAACTAGCCCAATCACGGATTACGCTGAGGAAATTATCGGAGACTACAAATGTGGAATCGCACGACAATTGATCAGATATTTTCCTTATGTCAAATATTTGTGAAAAAGTTGGAATACAGCGGTGTAGTCTTACTTACTTAATCGAGTCCTCTTTACCGCGGAGCAGTGTGAGGTGCTGTCTTATAGAGCCCGACCCAAAGTTCTCTATCCTGTACCAGCTGTCTTCTTCTCCAATCTATTCCTCTCTTCTTAAAGGCCTCCTTCACTCCTTCCTCCCAGACTTTTCTTGGTCTTCCTTGCGGTCTCCTCCCCTCCACTTTAACTTCGTGAGTATCCCTGGCTATTCCATCCTCAGCCATTCGCGAGATGTGTCCGAACCACTTAGGCTGGTTCTCCTCGATAACATCTTCTGCTGGCCTCAGTTCCAGGTTCGCTCTTATTGTTGAGTTTCTCAAGAAGGAACTAAGGCTGCACCCGTGTCTTATCCCTTGCTCGGTTTGGAATTCACCTGATGTGTGGTTACATGTTCTAACAACATTTCTCTGCACTTCGTAGATACTTAAGATGGCCTTTCTTAGTCCTATGTGGACCCCATATTCTTCTAGTGCTGTAGAAATGTCTCTTTTCTGGACCCTGTCAAAAGCCTTGTTTAAATCAACGAAACATACTAGAAGCACAGAAGATTGCTGGGAAGAAGATGACTTCATCGGCGAAGAGGAGTGAGGCTATAGGTTCACTAAAGATGGGAAAAGCTGCAGGCATGAACGGCATTTCACCCAAAATGCTGAGATATTTCGGCCTGAAGGGACAGGAACTGCTCCAGCACCTCCTTAACATCGCTTAGAAGAGGAAAGTGATCCCAAAGGACTTGGAGGTTTCAACAATAATCCCGATCTTCAAAAAAGGAGACAATCGAGAATGTCAGAACCATCGAGGCATATCACTGCTCAGTGTCCCCTATAAAGTATACTCCAAGATACTTGAAAAAAGATTGAGGAGCCTTATAGAAGAAAAACTAGGGGAAGAACAATATGGCTTCAGTCCCAATAGGAGCACTCAGGATCTGATATTTACTATGAGACAGATTTCCGAGAAGATCATAGAAAAGAGCAGAGAGGTCTTCGCCTGTTTCGTAGATTTAGCAGTGTAGTCAATCAACTTTATATCGATTTTAAAAAGGCTTATAATTCCGTAGACCGTCAGAAGCTGTATAACATCATGATTGAACAGGGAATACCCTAAAAAAGTTAGTAAACCTAGTAGAGATGTATTTGTCGAAAACATTCCATAAAGTCAGAATCGGTCATAATTACTCCGAGAAATTTGAGGTGCGATCGGGTTTGAAATAGGGTGACTCCCTTTTCTCTGTTTCATTTAATATAGCTTTAGAATATGTCATAGAAAAGGTGACGTGTACCAAGAAAGGTTTAAATATGAGTGGCAAGATACCAGTTTTGGGGTGTCCCGATGATTTGGTACTGCTAGTTTAAGAAACGGAAACCATACAACTATATACAAGTGTATTAATAAAAACCGGAGAAGAAATAGGACTCGAATTAAATACCGATAAGACAAAATATATGATTAGTAACAGAAAAGGTGACGATCTTGATGATATTGATATATCAGGGCATACTTTTGAACACGTAGAGAAATTGAAGCATTTAGGTTTAATGATAACAAGAAAAAATGAAATCCAGGAAGAAATAAAGTCCCGTTAAAGGTGGGAAATGCGCGTTATTATTCAGTTGCTAAATTAGCACGCGGCTTCTGTCTAAAAACTTAAATGTTAGAATTTCTAAAACTATTATTCTTCCGGCGGTTCTTTACGGATGTGAAATGTGGCCGCTTACTTGATGAACAACGACTTAAGGTTTTCGAAAATAAGGTGCTGCGTAAAATATTTGGTCCGAAGAGACCACTGGGCCACTGGTACTGAGTGAAATATTTGATCCGAAGAGACCACTGGCCAATGAGGCCACCAGGGAGTTTAGAATATCGCACAACGCGGAATTGCGGAGCTAGTACGCTGTGAATATAATTGAGTTGATAATATTGCGGAGACTCAAATGTGAGAGTAAAGTTGTTGGGCTTCGTGAGGAGCGGATTCCGAGATAGTTGGTATAGCCCTGATCCGACTGGTAGGCGTCCGAAAGGTAGGCCGAAGCGTCGATGGGAGGATTGCGTTAAGGCTGATCTCGGGGGCTTGGGCTTGAACGGTGAACATTGGACGAGTCTGTGTAGGCGGAGTTTGGTGGTATCAGCATCGAACCTCCGGGTTCGGTAGGCCTGTTATTATTATAATCAAAGTTTTGAATAACACTTAATCTTCTTTAATTCTAAAGCCCAACTTTTTTCGGTTAGTAGACTTTTTTAAATTTGTTAAGAGGCAATGTTTGAAACGTGTAGAAATGTTCTTACAATTTACTAAAATGTAGTTTCATAACCGAATTCGACTTTTGTTTCGATATTCTAATAATGGAATATGCCCCAGAGATTGACTTGCAAGCTTACATTTTATTTTTGATTTCGAAATCCTCTATTATATGAACATGAGCTCTTAAAAAGTTCCGAAGTACATATTACATATATTACCACATTCCTAAATTGGATTGTTCTTTTACGGCAACATTACCTCATTCCATATAAGGTAGATGTACAGAATAAATGCTTGGGTTAAATACTTTGGAGATGAAATATTGATATCTAGATTGATTTGTCAGATATGAAAAGTTTTACACTCATTTGCAGTACAAAAAAAAAAATTAATGAATTAAAAAAAAAAAAAAAAAAAAAAAAAAAAAAAAATATATATATATATATATATACATAGTTTCATTGTCCCTAAAACAATATCTCTATTCCAATGATATGGAAACTGATTATACGAAATAAAAATGTTCATTTCTTCACTATGGTGAACATTTTTACTTTAATTTCAGTGCACTGAGATGGCATAGACTAATTCGTTTTAGAGATTATAAAGATCAATCCTTGAGATAGTGGATCCGGTTTTGTTATAATGCCTTTTATTTGGGACTGTGAGTCCTGCTACAAATATTTGATTCTGTCAAATTTCTAACGTGCGGGGAATTGACTTAGTATTTTTTATTGGACAATACAAGATATATGGTATCATTCATACCATTTCCTCAATCAGCGAGCTCTTTAAGGAGATGAGCAATGGTCACTAACATTTTTACTATTGTTTAGGAAACCTGCACGAAGACCACATATTTTTTTTAAATGTTCGATACACCGATGAGGCGGCATTCACCATTAATTTGTCATTTAACGGATATAGTTTTCATTAATAGGCTAGTAACATGAGTCTAGCAGTCATCTTTAAAATCGGCTCTTGGATTTCTTGCTTTTTCAGTTGGAATTCAGTACAATCTTGAAAAATATCACCAGACTTCAGGATATCAACAGCAGTAAATATTGGAGGAAACAACAGTAAGTTTCGTTACAAATTTACAGTTTAAAATGAATGCTGGGTAACCTCTTCACATCAGCTGATATTGGCAATAGCTCGGCAAAGCCAAGTAAGCAAAGCAAAGTAAAGGATTGCTTTACTTTTCTTTAGTTATTGTTTTATTTCCCACATCTAGTTATGATCTCATTATATTTTTCATATAAAATGCGATATTTTCATCAAGTGATGTCCTCGAAAGCATCAACTAAAAGATCTAGAAAAAGTGGTTCAATCACGTCTCCCATAAAACAAAGACCCCGCCCTGATACTATTGGGTTGTGTCACAGGAAAGGTCCGTTTTCAAGGTAAAGGATTTTTATTAAAAATACGATATGAAAACAAGATAATTTCATTCGAAGTATTTACCTTCTTTTTTTACACATGTTTCCCAACGTTACATCAACTTTTGTGTAAAAAAAAAACTCTGTGTGAAAAACTCTTGTGTGAAAAACTCTGATGCAAGTGAAACAAAATCTGAAAACGCACTTTTCACTTGATCATCATTTTCAAAAAGTTTTCCTTTGACGAAGTTGTCTAAGTTCCGGAACCGGTGGTAATTTGTTGTTGGAGACAAGTCGGCAGAATATGGTGGGTGCGGAAGAACTTCGTAGCCCAGTTCTTTCAATTTTCGCACGGTATGTTTTGAATTATGGGGTCTTGTTGCCGCTTAATGAGATCATGAGGTACCCATGTATCAAGCTTTTTTACTTTCCCAATATACTTTAAATGTCTGGAAACGGTAGATGCACTTGCATTTAGTTGTGTTGAGAGTCCTTTAACTGTTTGGTAGGGGTTTCCTTCTACTGTATGTTTGAGGACATCGTTGTCTATTACGGACGGAGGTCTTCCTCGGGGCAAGTTTTCCAAGTCGGTATCCCCAGCTGAAAACTTAGCTAACCAACGATGAATGGTCCGTTCATTAACACTCCCTTCCCCAAACGCCTTGCAAATATTTTTAGCGGCCTCAGCTGCTGAATGGCCGAGTTTAAACTCTTACAAAAATATTACTCGAAAATCGCGTGTTTCCATGTTCATATTTGGAGGTATACTAAAAAGTGGGTAATTGATTGGGAAGCTAATGTTTATAATACAAAGGTAGACGATTTGTAACAGGTTAGTAAGAAAACAACAGAGACCTGCAAAATCCTTTATGTATTTCAGAAACTATAAAAACGGACTTTCATGTGAAACAACCCAATAATAAAAGATTAAATCAACAAGCAACCCCTTCAGGTAATAATACAGAATCAGAACCACAGCCTGGCACATCATAACAGGGGATGACTGACGAATCTCCGTTTATCACCCCAAATCCTACATAATGAAAAAGAAAACATGGAATCTGCTCCTACACCCAGTGAACCACGGCCTCCACCGATATTTGTCAAAAATATTAAAAAAATTCAGTTGTTGTGTGCGCAATGGAATATGATTACCGACTCCACCAGCTACTACTGTATGAGTAGAATTAATGACACCAAAATATCACCCACCACCGCCGAGTCATATAGAAAAATAGTGAAATACCTAACTGATACTAAAGCGGATTTCCATACTTATCAGCTACGCCAAGAGAGATATTAGATTTGTGATCAGAAATCTACACCCTTCAACACCAGTTGACGCTGTCAAAGAAAAACTCATGGAGATGGGTTACAAAGTGCGACAAGTCAATAAAGTCATAAAAGATAGAGTTCAACTTCCTCTATACTTTGTTGACTTGGAACCATTGTCAGGGGTAGAACAATTATATAAACTACAAAGACTGTACTATACAAGTGTAAAAGTCGAGAAACCTTACACAAAGAAATAAATGACCTCACCTAATTCCTTATCCAATCTCCTTTGGAATACGAATGGTGTTAGAACTCACACTGACGAACTTACAGTCGTACTGCAAGACAAAAATGTTGTTGTTTATTACTGAAACTAGGCTAGACAAACTAAACAGTACTTCAAAATACCAGAATACACGACATACCGGACAGACCATCCAGACGGCAAAGCCCATGCCGGTACTGCTGTCATTGGCCACCGATCCCTCTCCCATCACTTACACCCACTTCCCGCCCACGATTACCTACATGCAACTTCCATTATAATCAAAATATTTTTCTTTCCGCTCATCATCGCATCAGCATACTGCCCTCCTAAACATCCCATTTGTTCTGCCCAATTTGAATCCTTCCTCGACTCCTTGGGGAATCACTTTATTTTGGGTGCAGACTTAAACGCCAAGCACCAAGAATGGGGTTTCAGAACCACTAATTCTCGTGGACGGATATTGCTGTCTGCACTCAACTACCGACGCATTCATCTCCTACCTCTCGATTCCCCTACTTACTGGCCAACAGATTCTAACCGTAATCCTGACATTCTCCACTTCTTCATCCACAGCGGATTAGGCTCCCTGAACTATTCCGTAACTCGCCTTGATGAACTATCCTCTGATCATAGTCCATTGATCCTAAATGTATCCATAGCACCTATTCCTAAACCTGTCCCACCGTCATTTATTAGAGGCCCTGTAAACTGGAACCTCTTCCACGAAATCCTCACCAATGATATTGACCACAGAGTGACTCTCAATACCCCAACTGATCATGGTGATGCCGTCTATTCCTTTACAACCTCGATTCAACAAACTGCCTGGACTGCCTCTTCTCCCAAACCATCCCAAATAATTCCTTGCAAAAGCCATTTACCACAACACCTGAAAGACCTCATCAACACCAAACGCCGAGCATCATGGCAACGCACCCGCCACCCAGAAGATCGCCGCTACTATAACTTTTTTTGTAGAAAATTAAAGCGGGAGTTGGCGATCTTCCGTTCCCAATCCTACAATTTCTACCTCTCCTCTCTCGAAATGTCACAAAGAAAATTCTAAAATCCCACACCATTTCCCATCCTATCTGGTGCAGTGATAGTTCCTGGGCTGCTTCCGACAAGGATAAAGCCGATGAATTTGCACAGCACCTTTCCAAAGTTTTCACTCCTCATCCTGAGCTCAATTGAAACGAATACTCCAACAGTTGAAGAGTTCCTTACGTCATCAATACCACTCTCCTTACCACCTAAAGCAGTTAATCCCTCTGAGGGCAAATATCTTAAAAAGCTTCCTCTCTATAAATCCGCAGGATACGACCTCCTTACTCCTCAGATCCTCAGAAGACAACTTCTACCCAAAGCCATTAATTTTCTTGCATATTTCTATAATTGTATCCTACGTACTACCTATTTCCCTCTCTTATGGAAACATTTAACTATCATCATTTTCCTAAAACCAGGCAAACCTTCTAACAGCACGTCATATTACGGAGCTATTAGCCTACTTCCGATCCTCTCAAAAATTTTCGATAAGCTCCTACTAAAACGATTTTCAAAATTTCCAGTTTGGATTTCATCCTAAACATTCCACGGTTCAGCAATGACTCCGAGTTGTGGACCACATATCCTCCACCCTTGAGTAAAAGGAGTTTTGTTCGGGTGCCTTTCTGGACATAGCTCAAGCTTTTGACCGGGTGTAGCACCTGGGATTGCTCTTTAAACTCAAAACCCATTTACACCAATCCCTATACCTAGTCCTCCGATCCTATCTATTAAACCGCTCCTTTTGAGTTCGCTGTGGTTTAGAATTTTTCAAATATTAGGTAGTTGAGGCTAGTGTTCCTCAAGGCAGCGTCTTGGGACCCGTCCTCTACATCCTCTATACCACCGATATCCCTACCGATCCTGATACCTTTCTGGCAACATTTGCTGATGATACCGCCCTAAAAAGCACTTTTTTGGGAAAAGAAACAAAAAAAAACTCTACCCTCTTTGGTATATCTATAATACATCATTCAATTTAGCGCCATATTGGTATTAAGTAATTTCACTTTCAATGTTAAGCAATATTTTAGTTAATTTTTAGTCCACAAACATATTTATGGTGTTTTGATCTTTTCAGGAAAATAAAATTCTTATACCTTATAAATTATATATATATATTAAATACAAAAACGTTTAAATAAAAACAGCTGTTATAATTGTGAAAATAAAAAATCTGGTGCGCGCAGAACACGACTTTTACTTATCCCGAATGTTAAAATTAATTTAAAAACTATTAACTATGATTCAATTTAAAAAATATTTAAAGTTGATTTTAATAAAACGTGTATTCATTTTCGTTGGAAACATATGTGTAGGTTTGTTGGTAATTAAAATACAAATAAGTCTTAAGTCATTTGGATATACCGATTTATTAATGCACAGTATAAAACAGAAAGAATACTCATCAGAACAATGACCGACACTAATGCTTCACTCACTGTGTTGACTTGAAGGTTCTTCCAATCGTCAGGTTACCTCACACAGTGTTGCCAGGCTCACAGTCAATGTTGCCAGGTTCCTACATATGATTTATATTAAATAATGTTACTATATTAAATTGTTAATCAGCAATTATTGTATTCCCTATTCGTCACCTTATGTTACCTTTTACAACTTTGTGTATCAGATAATATTTTTTCTAAAGTCTTTCTCATTCCAACGGTATATTATACGTCTATGTTACTGTTCTTATTATCAGTAAGCCAAAAAATATTTGTTTAGTTTTCTCTATTAGTTGAATATCGAATTCGTTCAAGTTATACATTTATTTGTTTTTTATCAATGGTAATTAGTTTGGTTTAACTTTGTTATATGGTTATTTTTATAGAATATACAAAGTTAAAGGTACTTTAGAGGAAGAAAATATAAAATATTTGCATTTAAGCCCTATCAGACTATTTCAGTCATAATGAAACTTACATGATATTAAAGCCCATTAAACTTAACATCGATATAGCGAGTTTAATCAAAATTTTTTGAGCCGTTTTTGATAAAATCGTAAAAAGGGGCTAAATGCATAAGATAAAGTAGAACTTCCGGTCAGCCGATTTTAGTGAAAAGGTTGCTGTAACATTTCGGGTTGATAGTAGTCTTATTTATTTATTTATTTAAAGAAATTTACAACTGTATTAAATAAATACAACAAGTAAATAGGCTTTATATATGATTAGTACACATGGTAGTCCTAAGAAGAAACTACCCATTGGTAGCACTCCAATGTCTTATGTTAGGAGGTCTCATGGCCATCTTCTTTTAAGGCGCCTCGGTGGGTTGTCGGGAATAGATATGGAGGAGAGGTCACGGATAAGCGGGTTTGAGTGGGCAGGGAGTTTGGAATGAAAAGAGGTATATCTGTAACGGGCCAAGTCTTCAACTAATGGGATATTTAGGTCTTTATGGATGATTTTATTAGTAACAAAGTAAGGAGCATTGAGGATTTTACGAAGGATTTTGGACTGCAAGGATTGGATGCGAGAGGAATTCAATGGTTTAGTAGACCCCCATAGCTTAATGCCATAGGTCCAAATAGGCCTGATAATTGTGATATAAATGAGTTTTTTGTAGTAAGTAGGAAGTTTTGAGCGTTTGTCAAGTAAGTGTTGTAGTAATCTGTATCTATGAGCAATTTCCTGTCGTTTCAGTCTAGTATGAGGATTCCATGTTAGGCGTTTGTCGAGGTGGAGTCCTAAGTACCGAATCTGTTCAACAGGAGTAAGTAGGATATTGTTAAAGGATACGGTGGGGCAGGAAGTCATAGGCTTACGACGTAGAGTGAAGGTGATTTGATGGGATTTATTAGGATTTATTTTGATTCTCCAGTTTTGACACCGTTCTTCAATGGCTGATAGATGGTTCTGTAGGATTTGTGATACAGTAACAGGATCATTATTCACAGATAACACACATGTGTCATCGGCATAGGAAGTAAGGTTAGTGCTAGGATGGGAGGGAATATCAGCTGTATACACCGTGTAAAGGATCAGACCCAGGATACTACCTTGCGGTACACCGGCTGATTGAGTGAATATGGATGAGTAACAAAGGTTATGGTTAACTTTGAAGGTTCTATCAGAGAGATAGGAACGAATTAATAGGAAGTACGCTGGAGAGAGGAATTGACGGAGCTTGTATAGCAGACCTGGATGCCAAACTCGATCAAAAGCATGTTCCACGTCGAGAAAGTCACCAGTACAATACTTTCCGCGCTCCAATGTGGAATATCTGAAGTCCACCACACGGTGACACTGTTGTATAGTGGAATGGGATGTCCGAAATCCGAACTGGTGGTCAGGAATCACGTGGTTGATTCGAGGATTGGGTATAAACGTTTGAGGAGAGGTTTTTCGAGAATTTTGTCCAGAATGGGCAAGAGGGAGATAGGACGGTAAGAGGATGGATATTCAAGAGGCTTTTTTGGTTAAGGTATCATTTTGATAATGGACAGTTTCCAGTGTTCTGGAAAATAGGTAGAACGGAGAGTGGCATTATATGTATAGGTGAGGAATAATATGGCTTTTCTGGGGAGCTGTTTTAGGATGTGGGATGTAATGAGATCATGGCCAGGAGCTTTTTTGGAAGGTAAATTTTGAATTATGTTCATGACTAATTATTAGTGGTATCCAGTTCATTAACAATCTTAAATCAAATAAATCACACAAGAGTGCAATTAATAGTGAACCAACAGTTAATGTTTACCTTCAGTAGAGTTAGCATCGTGAGCATGATCCTTGGACTATAAACGATAGATTCTCAAGGAGTACCATTTACCTTAATTTGTTCTTTCTTTTTATTTTTCGTTAGATAACCATTTTTTTTTTTTAATTTATTGTTTTATTTATTTCTCCTTTTGTTTTTTGGCGTCGGAATAGCTTTGGCCTTAGACCCTAAAACGCCTGATAAATATGACTCAATTTTTAATATAAAGGGTAAATTTTGTAATACGTATGTTGTAATGCGTATGGGGGATACGGTACAAAAAAGTTTTAGATTTCAGTCCTTTCCTTATATGCCGTTTTAAAGCCATGCCCCGTTCATCTCAATAATATTTCTTTAAAACAGTACTATACTACTAACGGTGACTTATAAAAATATATTGGCGATTAAGGCAAGGTTTTGAAGATTTTTTAATGAAATATAAAGTGCTCCTGTTCCCACCCCACTACATATACTAACTTCCTGAATATAATACAAGTGCATTACCATGATTCGTGAACATATAAACTGTTTAACTTGGAATGCACGCTCCATTAAAAACAAACTAAACGAGTTAAAAGAATTCATTTATGAAAGAACAATCCTGATATACTATCGACAAAGGGAAATTTATTTATCTACATCAGACAAAATCCCAATCCAAAATTACAAAATTTACAGATCAGATCGAAACCGCGCAGGGGGTGGAGTAATGTTGATCATTCATAAATCACTCAAAAACTCGTACTGCCCTTTACCTACTTTGACATATGAGACGTTGATTTCCAAAAGGTACTATATCCATTCTAGGAAATTTTACAGGAGGCGCGAAAATCACTAATTATTATATTATTAAATTAGCTAATTTGATTCTTTTCGCATTAAAATCCAGAATTGTTTTTTTAGTATATTAATAACATCATATTAAAGATATGAAATGAGATGTTTTGGTATAATTTGGAACGAAATTAAATGTGTAATTATTTCCTTTAGAAAATAATTATATTTCTAAATTGCGTTTATAAAGGGCTAGGGTGTTCATTAGATAAAATCAAATAGGAGATTTAGATAAAACTAATTGATGAGAATACAAATATGTAAAAAAAATCAATTTTGTAAAAAATGTCCTTTAGTACTTCTTGGAAATCAACGTCTCATATATATTGGGTTGATGCAAAATTAATGCAGGTTTTTAGTAGGTATTGTAAATACGCCATATCTTTACTTTAACCATATATATTTAATCAAAATAATTTCCATCTGAATCAATGCACTTTTGCCAACGTTCAACAAGCTTTCTTATTCCACCAGAAAAAAAATCCGAATCCCTGGACTCAATGAAATCACGAAAAGAATTTTCAGTGTCGTCCTGGTTTTGAAAATTTTTCTCCCTCAAAAAGTTGTCCAGATGCCTGAAAAAGTGGAAGTCTGTAGGAGAGAGGTCAGGTGAATAAGGCGGATGTTGGAGAACTTCGTAGCCCAACTCGTGCAGTCGTCGAAGCGTTGGTTGTGCAACGTGTGGTCTGGCGTTATCGTGGAGCAGGATCGGCCCCTTCCGATTCATCAATGCTGGGCAAAGACGTTGCAATTTTTGAGTTCCGAGTTCCGCCGCCATTTCTCGTGTGGTTTTGGTTGGGTCTTCTTCCACTTTTGACCTCAGCTGGTCGTTGTCCAGAGCAAGATGACGGCCCCGACCTTCCTTGTCTTCGAGGTCGAAATCTCCTCTGCGAAACTTCTGGAACCAACGCTGCACCGTGCACTCATTAATAGCCCCTGACCCCACACTTCATTAATATTACGAGCCGTTTGCGCAGCGCTGCGCCCTAATTTAAATTCGTAAAAATAAATTTGACGAAAATCGCACTTTGACATTTTCGATTCAAGACCTTTGAACACACTGAACAAAACGATTTTACTAAACAAATTCATGGTGAAAGAGAGGGTATTAGATAAGGTTTGTTTTGGTATAATAATGATCAATGTTAGGATTAGCTTTGTTTGCACAATTGGAATTAAGATATTGCAATAGAGGAAACCTGCATTAATTTTGCATCAACCCAATAGAAGCAATCGCTATTAACTTGAAACTAAACAGCAACCGTGTAATCACAATTATCCCAGCTTATCTACCGCCAAATAAACCCTTAATGAAATCTGAATTCATAACACTCTTTAAATTAAACAAAAGTGTGATTCTAATAGGAAACATAAACAGTAAAAATAAAATCTGGAACTGTCACAAAAATAATAAAAATGGAAATCAATTGTTAAATATCGCCTCTAACCTGAAGCTTCAGGTCCACTTCCCTAACACCGCTACATTTTATCCAACCAACAATAGGTCAAAACCAAGTACGTTAGGTATATTAGTTGTCAAATCCTTTCCATCACTTTCTCGGCTCATTTCGTTACCTGCATTAAGTTCTGATCACAACCCGGTGGCATCTAGATCGGGCCAAATCAGCAACATACGGAACATTAAGGTCTTTATTTGTTACAAAGAAAGCAGCATTGAGGATTTTACGAAAGATTTTGGATTGTTTGGATTGGATATGGGAAGAATTCGATGGTTTAATAGAGCCCCAAAACTTAGCTCCGCAAGTCTATATCGGTCATATGATAGTCATGAAGATGAGTCTTTGGTAGTACGTTTTTTTCGTAATTGTTGAAGTAGTCGAAAACGCAGTGCAGTTTCTTGTCGTTCCAGTCTCGTATGAGGGTTCCAAGTGAGACGTTGTCAAGCCCTAGATATCGGATCTGTTCAACCGGGACATGAGGAGTATTATTGAAGAAGACAGTAAGGCATGATGTCATAGGTTTACAACAAAGGGTAAAGGTAATTTGGTTGGGTTTGTCGGCATTTATTTTAATTCTCCAGTTCTGGCGCCATACTTCGAGGTCTCTGAATGAGATTGGAGAGTTTTGAGAGTTTGAGCCTGACGCGGGGTACGAGGGTGTTCAGTCCTCTGGGTCATTGGATTCAGTCGTCCGGTAACATAAATACCACGTGCCTCCTGGGATATCTGTGAAATTCGAAGAGAGCTAAACTATCACAGTGTTGCCTGTAGCAGCCTATCTAATACGGGAATGCTGAGACCAAATACCACAAGATCAAATCCAAACGGCCTTTCTAAAGACCCGAAAAGTGCCCTTTTAAAAATATTATTTTGGAACTCCAGCGGATTGACTAGTGTGCGAACACTGAACTGTCTTCAATTTCATCATCTTAAAACTATTGTCTCCGTACTCCGCTCCACGTACTTTCCTACTTCCTGGAAATTATCCATTGTCAAAATGATACCCAAACCGCCAGAAAATCCATCTTCTTCCCGTCCTATCTCACTTTTACCAATCATGGGCAAAATCTTAGAGAAGCTTATACTGAAACGTCTATATCCCATCCTAGATACTAATTCCATTATTCCTGATCACCAGTTTGGATTCAGAACGTCCCACTCCACTATCCAGCAATGTCATCGTGTGGTGGACGTTGTCTCGTCTACATTGGAGCGCGGCTTGTATTGCACGGGAACCTTCCCCGATGTGGAACAGGCCTTTGACCGAGTCTGGCACCCAGGATTGCTTTACAAGCTCCGCAAATTCCTCCCTCCTACATACTTCCTTATCATCCAGTCCTACCTCACTGACAGATCCTTCAAAGTAAATCATAATAATTCCTATTCATCCATTTTTAGTCAGTTTGCTGGTGTTCCTCAAGGCAGTATCCTAGGACCCATCCTTTACACAGTTTATACAGCTGATATCCCATCCCATCCTAACACTTTCCTTTCTACCTATGCTGATGACACATGTGTGTTATCAGTCAATACTGATCCAACTATTGCCTCTCAAACTCTCCAATCCCACATCAGAGACCTTGAAGTATGGTGTCAGAACTGGAGAATTAAAATAAATGCCAACAAATCCAGCCAAATTACCTTTACCCTTCGTCGTAAACCAATGACATCCTGCCCTACTGTCTCCTTCAATAATACTCCTCTTGTCCCGGTTGAACAGATTCGATATCTAGGACTACACCATGACAAACGCCTTACATGGAACCCTCATACAAGACTAAAACGACAAGAAACTGCACGACGTTTTCGACTACTTCAACACTTACTAGACAAACGTTCCAATCTTCCACTTAACTACAAAAGGCTCATCTACATGACTATCATACGGCCTATATGGACTTACGGAGTAGAGCTTTGGGGCTCTACTAAACCATCAAATTCTTCCCGTATCCAATCCCTACAATCCAAAATCCTTCGTAAAATCCTCAATGATCCTTATTTTGTTACTAATAAACTGATCCACAAAGACCTTAATATTCCGTATGTTGCTGATTTGGCCCGATCTAGATACCATTCCTTTCATGACATACTCCATTCCCACCCTAATCCTCTAGTTTCAATCCTTTCTTCCTCTTCAATTCCCGACAATCCTCCGAGGCGTCTGAAAAGGAGATGGCCCCGAGACCTTCTAGTTTAAAATAGTTACAGGAGTGCTACCATTGGGTAGTTCTTCTACAAGTCTCTTCCATGTCATTTTTCTAATATCATATTTACTTGATGTATTTTTTTGAGTACAGTTGTACATTTCAATAAATTATGTTTAAAAAAAAAAAAAAAAACTATTGTCACCAATCATGACACAGATATTATAGCGATATTGAAGGCTGGTGCGGGATCTGATAATTAAAAATTCTTTCATATTAGAGGATATCAAGCATACTCACTGCCCTGAGCAAGAATGCACTCATCTGGCATTATAATCCTGGCTAAGAGCTCCATCACATCGAGGTTTGCTGCCTGGAAGGAGATGACTCAGTTGGATAGTTTTGAGGCTGTTAAAATAGAAGTGTGGATGGAAGACACTTTGTTATATATAGCCCTCCTCGAAACTGGCCAAAGTTGGAATGACTCGAAAAACTATGGGGACCGATTTGCATCCAATGCGGAGACCTAAATGCGCCGTCTACTCGATGGGGTTACTCGACAACTAATCCTCTAGGGGGTGTATGGGAAGAATTTATGGACGCAAACCCGGGAATTTCCATTTACAACATCCAAGGCAATCCTACATTCACATCATATGGTGGCTATTTGTCACATCCTGATGTAGTAATGGCACACCCTGCACTTACCGACAAAAATAATCAAAACATGTTAAACACTCCTGGAGGCTTCGGCCATAATATTCATTGTATTGAGATTGCTTATCCGCTGAAACATGCGTCCAAGAAAAATATTATATCATGGAATATGAAGAAACCCAATTGGAGAAAATATGAAAGCAAACAGAAGAACTGGTTACCCCAGGTCTCATGGAATTTAATGTTGACCTATCCTTAAGAAACATCAGCAATGCTATTATAAAATTCTTACATCTCTCCATCTCAAGGAACTCTAATCTCTAAACAAATTCACGCCATTTTGGAACAAGGATCTTGAAAACCTTAAAAGAGAACGAGATCAAGCTCAAGAAAAAGCAATAATGACAGGACAAACAAAAGAGAGAATGTAGCTTAAGTGCAAAGCTGCTGAATTAAAGCGTGCAATAAAAAACTCGAAAAGGTTAACATATAGATCCTTTCTTGAGAAACTTGATCTCAAAAAGCATTCCATTAAAGCCCAACCCAAGGTTTCTGTCAAAATTAAACAATAACAAAATATTTCTAAACAATCCAATTCAGACCGAACCCAAGTTACTTACAAATGAAATTTACATTGTACGACATTTCTGTAAGCATTACTGTAATATTAGCAATTTTAAGCCAAAAACAAAATATCCCGAAATCAGACTTCCACTAACTTGCTTCACAGATGAACAATCAAGACTTTTTGATGAACCATTTATATTAATGGAAATTGAGGTTGCTATACAAAAGCTTTCAGCGGGAAAAGCTCCAGGACCGGAAAAAATATTTCTAGAATTTCTCATAAAAATGGGAATAAAGGCCAAGGATGTCGTTCTTTCTTTCCTGAGCCAAGTTTGGAAACACCATGTCCCCAGTGAGTGGAAAAAACTGAGGTAATCCCTATATTGAAAAATGGTAAGACAACGGACGAACCGGAAAACTTCAGGCCGGTGGCTCTCACAAGCTGCTTCTGTAAGTTATTAGAGAGAATGGCAATACACTGGCTGCAGACATTTGTGGAGAAAAACAAACTATTATCGGCATTATAAGCCGGATTCAGAAAAAACAGAAGCACAGTGGAACAGGTACTCCATTACTCACAGGAAGTGAAAGAGGAATACCAAAGAAAACAAAGCTTATTGGCTATTTTTGTGGATTTTAAAACCACTTTTGACAAGGTTAAGAGAAAAAGGCTGCTACATAAGCTCATCGGTATGTGGATACATGGAAGTCTGTACAGGTTTCTTTTCTTTCTTATTTGTCTCAAAGATTTATTAGAGGTGAAGTACAAAAGTTGATATTCGCAATATAAACAAACAAAACAACAGGCGTTGATGACCTTGAGGTTTTACGCCTTAAAGCTCTAAAAAAACAAACGAACAAAGCAAGGATTTCCTCAAGGATCAGTTTTAAGTCCCCTTCTTTTCTGCCTAATGGTAGATGATCAGACGAAATTTCTTCAAAACAAGTTTTCTGGACTAAAAATGCTATTGTTTGCAGCCGATCTGGTCCATTGGGCGACCAACAGCAATATAAGCTCCCTGGAGCAGTTCCTAGGGGAAGTTATGGAGCAGCTAAAAATTTGGTGCGAGGAAAATGAAATGATATTACATACATCAAAAACTGAATTTCAACTGTTTTCGCTAGCCAAAAAGCTGCCTCCTATAAAATTAGAAAATGGTTCAGAAATACTACCAACGACAGAATCAACCTCTTGCCTAGGGGTTAAGCTTGATAACAGATTAAGCTGGAATCTCCATGCTGGACAGTTGACTAAGAGACGCAAACAAAGATTAAACCTGCTTCAAATAGTTACAGGAACAAAGTGGGGAGCAACGCAACTGCCTTGAGTATACAAAAAATACGTGTGCCCCATTTTGGAATATGCTGGAGAGCTTTTAATAACAGCACCAGAATGTGCCAGACAAAAATCGAGGTGGTCCAAAACTCAGCGCTCCGAATAATAACAGGTGCTCCAAAGTCCACTCCTATTGTAGCTATGCAGCTCCAAGCAAACGTCGAGCCATTGGAGATGCATAGAGAAGTGAGCTCAATAAGTCTTTATGAACACCTATGAAGACCCCCAGGTGACTACTCGTCAAGTAAAAAGTAACCCTCCACAAGACTTGAGACGCACGTCACATTTTTCGAAAAAGTTGAAAGTCTTCGAGAAAAAACAGGGTTAATGATTGATCCAAGAGAACCACTTTCTCTAATGCATCCTAGGATCTCTCTAAGGACAGCATCTTACCACCTTGACCTCATGAAACCCATTAAAAAGAAGTGGCTATACGAGAGAAATTGAGATCCTTGGCGATTTAAACCATAACTGTTATCCCAGGCCTCCCTGGCTCCTTGTCTACACCGATGGTTCAGCTGAACATGCAAGTTACAATGGAGGGGCAGGCTTCATTACACTCCCACAGCCAAATGTGTCTCAGGATAATTACGTTGTGAACTGCCAAACAAAAATTGAACAACAGGGTGTGCAGGTAATTTTTCAATGGATTCCGGCATTATTCATGGGAATGAAGAAGCTAACAAACTTGCAAAAGAAGTTGCAGCTTCAGAACAGTTCAACAATCAAATCGCTGAGCTAAGGATGAAGTTAAGAGAGCAAAACATGCTTTACTAATGGATCCCCTAAGAGAAAGTTTGACGCTTAATGCTGGGGCAAACTCCTTCTGGAGGAAGAACGGATACCGGTAGATTTGAAGAAAAAAGATGCTGTTGTCCGGTTCAGAATGATTACCGGCCATGACTACCTCGCGAAGCACTTGCATCAGATCGGAGTGGTTGAGTCTCTACTTACATGCCTTTGTTCTGATAATAGTGAAATGCAGGCCTTTGTTTTGATAATAGTGAAATGCAGGCAGCGCATCTAGAAGTAAGCTCCCGGTTACAAAATATAAGAGCTGAAACCCTATCCAGATCGGAGTGGTATTGGGCTGTCAGATCCCTTATGGCGGTGATGGAAAGGCATAATTAAAAAAAAGAAAAATGTATGTTTGATTTCCTATAGTTATAATATTTTCAATTATTTTATTAAAATTATTAATAGATCATTTATTTATTTACTTCATCTGTAATTATATAAATCCAAACTAATCAAACTTGAAATTATCCATATTTTAAAAATTCGTTGTAAAATATTTCCTATCCTCACTGAATTATTTTTAAAAACTAATAGTAAATGAGAACGGAACTTACATAAAATCATGGATACGATGCTAAATATGCTTGAATATATTTCTTATAAATTGGAATAGTATCTTCGCTAATTAATTTAATTAAGTACCAGTGTCATGGCCGAAACTTATGTCACCCTTAGTTATCACTCTGCACTAGCATCTTTATAACTGTGGTATTAACTCACAGATTATTGCCAACGTTTATAAACATCGTCTTTTTACGACAGTAATCAAGTTTATACTGTAATTTAGTGAGGTGAGTGATTATTGGTTAACTTTTGGAGTAGTGTTCATAGCCTAGAGGTGCGCAACGTGGTAGGCAGGCTGCTGCCTGTACAGGCTGTCATAGGCTATCACTCACTAGGCCTAGTTCTTATCAGATCACCAGTGGCTTGAGGCAGCGCTCCGTTCTCCGTTGCATTAGACCTGAGTTCGTAACGTAAAAAAAGACATTATATTTTTTTTTTTAAATTATCAATTTTCTTCTTTTATTTTATAAAGACATTTCTTCTTTTCTGTTTTCTTTTAATTTCTTTATTTAATTTTGTATAAAAATATTTTAGAAAATGTTTTTTATTTAAAAAAAATTTAAATACTTATGTACATTATTGTAAATACGCTATTAGTTAAATATTAGTAATTCTTTTATTTTTTAATTCATGTTTTCTTTTTAATTTAATTTTTGTTTTTGTTTTTTAATTTTATATCATTATTATGTCCACTGACAAAAATTCAATCATGGATACGGACGATAACACAGCCATTAGCGAAGTTAGCGAAACAGATTCGCAGTATTTAAAACGTCGAACGCTCCAGAAACGTGATAGAAATGTACTACCGGGTTCTGCAGGGAATTCACCCAAAAAAAAAAAAAAAAAAAAAAAAAAAAAGGAAGCCAAGACTAAACAAGCACTCCCAGCCGAAAACGAAAATCAGAGTTCAAACTCAGCCAACACAACTCCATCTCAAACTACTTCTCATGACCTACCTTCCAGCAATAACATTGCAGCTACCAATAATTTGCCTAATGCTCCTTTAGCACCCCGAGAATCCAACGAACCCGAGCCCCTACCTATATATGTCAGTAACATTCGTGACTTCATGAAGTTTGGCCAGGAAATCTCATCTCTGATTGGACAACATAATTTTAAATGTTTTTCGAGATTACAAGATATCAAGACTAACACTCCAAATAAAGACATTTATAAAAAACTAGTTCACCACTTAACTTAAAAAAAGTACGACTTTCACAGTTATCAGCTGAAAGAAGAGAAACCTTATAGAGTGGTTTTACAAGGTCTTCACAGCACCAACCCCCACAGAAGCCATCAAGAAAGACCTTGACGAATTAGGATTTAATGTTAGACACATATCATGCATCACTCATCCTGTTGAAAAGTACCCTCTGCCTTATTCTTTGTAGACCTTGAACCAGCACCTGGTAATCATGAAATTTTCAAAGTCAATAGGCTAGTATGCTCCTGCATTAGATTTGAGGAGCCCAAGATGAGACCTGAAATTGTACAATGTGCAAACTTCCAAAATCTAGGGCACACGAAAACCTATTGCCACCATCCTCCCAGATGTGTTAAATGTGCAGGATCACACGCTTCCAGCACCTGCCAGAAATCTAAAGACACCCCTGCAAAATGTGCTTTGTGTAGTGAAACACATCCTGCTAACTATAAAGGATGCATTGTATATAACTACCTGCTAAGACAAAAAGGTTTATGTGCAGCAGCTTTTACTGAAAGAAACTCAGTGCCAGTTAACGAGAAACCAGCACCCTACCGTCATCGAAAAGAATCAACACACTTCGAGCTTCAACTCCGAGACCACAACCTTTTCTGCCATAGCGTCTCACCGTGCACCCCGACCTCAATCGCCTCAAACCTCAAAACAGCCTCAGCCATCCCATCATCATTCCTAGACTTCCTATGGTCCTTCCCAGACTATCCATCCACAATCCCAACAACAACATCCTCAATCTCAGAACTCCTATCCACTGTTCAAAGTCCCTAAAAGTGATCCTATGAACTCATCCCTAAGAGTGAAGTTACCACCACTGATACATCCTCAGACCATTCCTAACCAGCCTCTTCCATCTATATCATCAGCTCCTAAAAACCTCTCACTAGAAGCTCCATTAAACATGATTCCTTGTCAACAACCTCAGAGAAGGGTTCAACCTCCTCCAAGACCTATGACTCCTCTGCCCAAAGACATCCCCTCCTACTCCTATTCCTACCAACATTCATCTGATATTATTCCTATTCTTTCATCCTTTCTTCTAGATCGCCAAAATACCATCAAACCCTTTAATACGCTCCTTACTAGATTCCTTTCAGAAATCCCCCTCACTACCCTTATGGCGGTGATGGGAAGGCATATTTAAAAAAAAGAAAAGAAAAGAAAAATGTATGTTTGATTTCCTATAGTTATAATATTTTATTTATTTTTGAAATTTTCAATTATTTCATTAAAAATATTAATAGATCATTTATTTATTTACTTCATCTGTTATTATATAACTCCACACTAATCAGACTAGAAATTATCCATATTTTAAAAATTCGTTATAAAATATTTCCTATCCTCACACCTTTTCTTGACTATTCCAGCTTCTTTGATTATGACTATTATCCTTACATCCTCACATCAATGCACAATCCCTTATTGCTCACTATGATGAATTCCAGCAGTATTTTCTTGATAATCTTGTCACCACTTCCAACAGCTATTCCGTCTTATCACCCAAAGATCCTACTTACTGGCCTACTTCCCTTAAAAAGCGACCAGATATTCTTGATATATTCGTCACATCCAAAATTCCCACCTTTCAATCTACAGTAACATCCTTAGAAGACCTCTCCTCAGACCATAGCCCAGTTCTGCTTCTCCTTCATTCAAACCCTATTCCTAAATCCTTCCCTCCTTCATTAATTACAGGACATGTTAACTGGGACAACATTCGCTCTGAACTAGAAAACGAACTTGACTTAACGATTCCACTTATAACAGAACAACAAATTAACTTTGCTATCGAAAAAGTAACAAGAACAATATGTACTACAATTAATAACAACTTATCACATCCCAAAATAATTACTCCCGCGACACTAACTTAACATATCACATCGAAACCTATTAGCAGAGAAACGGCGTGCAAGGGCTAAGTGGCATAGGTCCAGATACACGTCCGACAAGACATACTATACTTATCTAACTAAAAAACTCAAAACTGAAATTAGAAAATTCAAAATACAAACTTTTCAGGACTTGACAGAAAACCCAAGACCAACTGACAAATCTTTATAGATAACTACCAAAAATATGCTCAAATTCAAAACCATTAATCACCCACTCCTTACCGAATCTTCTACCTGGTCTCGATCAGATGAAGAAAAAACTCAAATATTTGGTGAACACCTTTCCAAAATTTTTAATCCACATCCTGAAATCCTTAATCCAACCCATATTGACCATATTGAAGCAGAACTAACTATTACACTCTAAATGTCCCCTGCTCCTAAAGCCTTTCATCCTTCTGAAATAATTAACGTTATCCATAAATTACGTATTAAATAAGCACCTGGTCGTTATCTCATCACATCCTATATCCTAAAACAGCTACCTCGAAAAGCAATCCTCTACCTCACTTATATATTGAACGCTACTCTCCGAACCACCTATTTCCCTGAACCTTGGAAACTGTCAATACCGTCCGATCATGGGAAAGATCTTAGAAAAACTCATTTTGAAACACCTGTATCCGATCCTAGAAATGAATCACGTAATTCCTGACCATCAGTTTGGATTTCGGACATCCCATTCTACAATTCAGCAATGTCACCGTATGGTGGATGTTATATGCTCCACATTGGAGCGCGAAATGTATTGCAGGGGTGCTTTTCTCGACGTGGAACAAGCGTTCGACCGAGTCTGGCACCCAGGACTCCTTTATAAGCTCCGTCAATTCCTTCCCGCTACATACTACCTGATAATCCGTTCCTACCTTACCGATAGAACCTTCAAAGTAAATCATAATCTTTCCTATTCTTGCATATTTTCTCAGTCTGAAGGTGTACATCAAGGTAGTATCTTAGGTCCCATCCTTTAAACCGTATATACAGCTGGTATTCCACTTCATCCTAGCTCTGTCCTCACAACTTACGCAGATGACACTTGTGTGTTATCCGTCCATAATTATCCAACCAGCATCCCAAACCCTTCAGTCCCATATCACAGCCACTGACAAATGGTGTCAGAACTGGAGGATTAAAATAAATCCTAAAAAATCCCACCAAATTACCTTTACCCTTCGTCGCAAACCGATGACCTCCTGCCACACTTTATCCTTTAATAATACCCCACTCATACCTGTTGAACAAATCCGATAACTAGGACCCCATCTTGACAAACGTCTTACATGGAATCCTCAGACGAGACTAAAACGACAAGAGACTGCCCGTAGATATCGATTACTACAACACTTACTCGAAAAACGTTAAAAACTTCCAATTCATTACAAAAAGCTCATTTATTTTACCGTCATCAGACCCACCTGGACATATGGAATCGAGATTTGGGGTTCTACGAAGCCATCTGATTCCTCCCGTATCCAATCCTTACAATTTTAAAACCTTCGCAAAATCCTAAATGCCCCTTATTTCGTCACAAATAAAATCACCCATAACGACCTTAATAACCCATTTGTTGCAGACCATTCTCGTACCAGATATACCACTTTTAATTCCAAACTCTCAGCCCATATAAACCCTCTTGTCCGCAACCTATCAACCTCACATATTCCTGACAACCCTCCGAGGCGATTGAAAAGAAGATGGCCTCGGGATCTACTTACTTAAATAAACATCAAAGTTCTACCGCTGGATAGTTTCTTCACAAGCCTTTCACGCCCTTTATTTTAATTAAACAGTTGTATTTATGTTAATAAAGTTGTAAAATTCAATAAAATATGAATAAAAAAAATTAATTTAACTAAAATGATTTTGCTTCAAGATGGTTAGAAATTTAATTGCTATTCAAATGAGTAATTATAATTTTTCTATGAGCGTCCTAGCAAATTAAATATCTGACCATTTCAGGATAAGACCTGCGGAAGTTCACTTTACTCCAAAGTGGACCTAAATTGTTTGCATTTTATTTATCCAATACTCAATATCTAAATACATACATACTACGGGAAAACAAAGTAAATGTCTTTTAAAAGTGCTATTGGCGGAGCCTTATGAATTCTCCTTATATTTTTGGTTTTCTGGATAAGATGTTTCCAAGTACTTTTTTTAATTTTAAAAAAATGTTGAATCACCATTCTAAGTTTATTTTGTCAAATATCATAAAAATTGTTATCCCTATTAGGATTATGAAGCTAAATCGAATTATGACTGATGACTTCTTAGCTTCACTTTGAGTAGCAATATAAATCATTACCTTTAATAATTACCGAGATACAAGAGTTTAAGTAAAAACTCGCTAATCAACATGCTGCATCAATAAATTCACTGCATTTATGTGCCACATTTTATAAAAATTGTTCTTCCTACAAAAATTATAAAGGTAAAATACATTAAGGCTTATTTAATAAGCCTTAATTTGATTTGTTATGGATACTTTTGCGTTTAATAATTTCCGAGATAAAATTTGAGTGAAATCGCGCTCGATCAAGAAGATATTTACTTTACATTTTTCGTATTTATTGGATAATAGGCTCAGTAGCTGCGTTACCAAGGGTTCATTACTGAGTATACTATAAATTTTAGTCGCGCTCGCTCAAAAAGACGATTATTTTAACTTTTTCGTATTTATTGGTTACTAGGCTCAGTAGCTGCGTTACCAAAGGTTCGTTACTGTTATTGTAATAATTTTAATCGCGCTCGCTCAAGAAAAAATTTATTTAAATTTTAGTTGACTTAGTAGCTGCATCACCAAGGATGCTTCACTGTTTCTACTATTAATTTTAATCGCGCTTGCTCAAGAAGACAAGAAGAGTCTAGTATCGATTGAATTCGGAAAAAAACTTAAATAAACCACTACATGAGCCAGCGGGGTGAAAATTAATAGTATAATCGGGTCACGAACTATGGTGACTAGTGACTTAGTGACTACGAACTATTATATAATTTTACTAGGAAATCGTTGAATTTGACTTGGAAAAGGTTGAATTTGATTTAAAAATGTTTGAATTTGACTTAGAAATGCTATATATAACAATTTCTGAAGATATCTTAAAGTAATTTATTATTGTATTACATAATGTTTCGATAAAGATAGTGATTTTGTTAATTTTCTGTGTAACAGATTTTCCTTTTCGGAAATAAAAAAATCATTTAGAGCAAGTAATTGAAAATAGGGAATCTTAGTTAAAACTGATGTATAAAAGCACGTTAACTAATCCTTTTTTAGAATATCTGAACTTTATTAACCAAGTAAACATTATTTTATAAACACAAAGAAGTTTACATTGGAATATTGAAAAACGCTACAAAATTATTTTATAACCCAAAATATGTACCGCTCTCTGGAGGAGATTGAAGAATAAGGAAAAACAATAAGCTGGGAGTCCTTACAAGGAGAACAACGTTGGAAACCTAATTACTCAAAGGGGTTACACGACGATTTGCGATGATAGTTATAGGGTAGGGTCTTTTTTTTCACCTCTACCTCGCCCTGTAGGTGATACGACGGTTTCTGGGGTAAGGGGTTGAGGGTGGGGGATGGATGCCGAGTCAATAAAGCCCCTACCCCGCTCCCGGCTCCGAGAATGTTTTATCTTTTTCGAATTCGTTTATCAGATTGCTAGGCAACACGCAGACTGTTCCGCTCAATCACCCTGCTTCTATAGGATAGGTTCATCACTCTTTACGCCTATTATTTTGAGTGGAAACCTGTTGGTTGACAGGTCTCACAGTGCTCTAGGGTTGGCTGTAAGTGAATCCTCTTTCGACTTTATTCTTTTTGTTTCAGCTATACATCACCTTTGAAGACTATACAGAGTTTTCACGGGCCAGGGGGAGATGGCAGGGAAATAATGTTGAACTAATAGCTCCCGGCCCCGATACGCGAACTCTTACTTATTTTAATCTATGCTTCTGGTGATCTGTGGTTGCTGGGCCCCCGCCCCCTTCGATTATATGATTGAAAATTTGTTAAGAGAAACTGACAATCTTTGACTCCTGAGCCTAGCACGCCAGCCCCAACCACAACCACTTCCTTCCCGTTTTTTACTATATCCGCGATATAGAACTTTTTACTAAAAGGGTGGACAGAGATTCGAAAATTCACAATGCTTATCACATAAGAAAAAGAAAATAAAATAAAAAAAACAAAAGTCGCCTCTTTCTTACATTGTAAGATAAAAGGTGAGGGTAATGTCAGAAACGATTAATGCATATAACAAAGTATCATCTTGACAATACAAACATGCCAAAGGAAAGCAGGTTCCTTTCAAATGCCTAGAGCATTTTCTAGCGCTTTTGAGCGATTTCAATTCAGCAGCAAAGAAATATAAATAGCAAAACAAAAAAAATCAAAAATTCGAGACTATCGAAAGCTTAGTATCCTTTAAGCAAATCGTATTATTTATACATTTTTCAAAAAATAATTTCAATTAGACTCTTATTCGATTCGTTTTTTAGAGGGCAATATCACCGACACAAAAAACACTAAATCAAAGCGATGGAAAGACATAAAAACGCAAATTCTATTCTACAATCAATGAAGCAATAAAATATTCTACAACTCTAGCATAGTCAAGTGCATCAAATCCACTCTTATCTGTGACTAACTTGTACCTTCCATGTTCAAAATATCGAAATCATGACAAATTATGCAGTGCTAAGTATAATCTAATATATTTCATTATCAACATCTCTTAATTCCGAATCATTCTGCTATTTCTATTTCACATTCTCTCCACCATCTTCAGGGGAAAAAAACCACTATTCTAAAATGTCAATATTCAATAGGATCAAATCGGAAACAAGTGCATTATTCAAAAACTGGATTCCATCTATATTCAGATTCAAATACATGTTTCTCCTTTAAACCAAATAAAAAAAAAATAAAATAAAATAATAAAAAAAAAATAAATTAATAAATAAATATATATATATATATATATAATATAATATATATATATATAATATATATATATATATATATAATATATATATATATATATATATATAATATATATATATATATATATATATATATATATTTAACTCTAAAAATAGCAAAATCTATCAGAATAGTGAAAACTGAATAGATTCATATGTTTTAAGGTAAACTGGTTAAAAAATATCGGAGTTAGTACTATGTAAATAATTTATATATATATATATATATATATATATATATATATATATATATATATATATATATATGTTCGTGTCTGTGTCTGTGTGTGTTAATGTGAGTGTGTATATTTATATATTGATGATTGAGACTCACTGATGATGTTTGAATGGCAATACCATTAGGTTCGGACAGGGGTCTGCTGACTAGGGCAGTCTCCTTTAGGTGGGAGGCTGATGAAGCGGTAGCGGATCCCCTCTGAGGTGCCGTAGCATCCAAGAGCACCTTCAGCGACGCAATGGCGTGCAATTGTGTCGCCTTTTCGTCAACCTTACCTAGAGCAAAAAATAATGTTTTTGTTTACCTTTTATCAGCATTTATCCTAGTTAATTGACTCTATAATACCACTTTCTCACACTTGATAATGCTAATATGAAAATACCATATATATGTATATATATATATATATATATATATATATATATATATATATATATATATATATATATATATATATTTATTTATTTATAATTGCATCAAAATTTTAACCTTATCATAAATTTATTAAATTGTCTTCTTTTAAATGAATAATAATGATATGAACTAGATAATCATGTTTCTACTTCTGTATGTGTGAAGCATTAATAGCGTTGGCTGTTAAAATGGCAAGATCGTAGTCAGTTTTTATGGATTGTTATGTGGAGGATGCTGACTACGTAGCACATCCCCCTCCCATTCCCATATAAACCCCATATATCTCAGGCTTAAGTAGATCTGCACCAGTAGTTAGTATAACATGTTGTTATTTGGTTTATTTATTTAACGTCCCTTTATGCTTCTGTTGCTAATTGAACGATGCTACAGCTGGAATCCTAACTTTTTCCTATACAAGTTTAATTAGGATAGAGATTTTTAACGAGTACCTCAGCACAGGCTCGGGTAGTGCTCCAAGGACGGCATAACTAAGGATTTTTTACTTTCATTAAAACATCCTAGGATCACCTGTGGGTTTAAATCCGGGACCTTTGGTAGAGGAAGCTGTTTTATGCTAACCACCATGCTACAGGTAACCCCAAAGCATGTTGTAATGTCAGTGAAACCATTGCTTATCAATAATGTTTTTTTTTTCGCTTCTCGACCGTTCAGTTTCGTACTGCTTGGATAGTTGCAAAGTAGCATGTCTTATGAGCTGAGCTATGAACACTCCGACTGCTGCAATAGAAGTTCTATTGAGCCTAGCACCATTGTACATAGCCGTAGAAGCTCGAGCACAGTTTATAGACTCTCTAAGTTAGGAACAAGATCTGACCCCCTGGTTGCCAGGGACATAGTAATTAGTTCAAAACGATTGATGAAGATTTGGTACTTGCCATGAAATCTTATCTTCAGATCGAGAAGTATTTGCATAAACTTTACTGTGTAGAAATAACCAGAACTGGCTCGCATAGACCGTGCAATGGAATAACTGTTAAAAAGACGAATCCTTGACGGAACTAGGTTCAGGGGCGGGAATTTGGAGAATGGATTGATATCTATTTTTCTAGGCAAACATACGTCAGTCTTTCAGGCTGAAGTGATGGAAATAAATATCGGTGCTCTAACTTTTATTTTAGAAGGGATGAGAGACAGACTTATAACTATCCATACTGATAGTCAAGCTGCTTTAGGTAGCTATATGGCTTGGTCCAAACTATAGGAAGAATGTAAAATAAATTTGAATACCAATACTCTGCAGAATAA
This sequence comes from Piezodorus guildinii, assembly GCA_023052935.1. Lineage (NCBI taxonomy): Eukaryota > Metazoa > Arthropoda > Insecta > Hemiptera > Pentatomidae > Piezodorus > Piezodorus guildinii. Next base: position 6,655,588 of record CM041295.1, on the reverse strand, counting down.
AGCCCGAGTTCATTGGGTGCCTTGCCACTCAGGTACTTTAGACAATAAGCCTCAGCTATGCAAAAGGTCTGATCAAGCAATAGGATCAGCCTCTACTGGAGGGATACTGGAAATCAGCATAATTCTAAGCACCTCCACAATATGGGTTGGAAGCCTCACCGACTTGCAGATTCTGTGAAAAGGAAGATAAAACTGCATATCATGTAACATGAAGTTGTGCAGAGATTGCTAGGATACGATTTTACCATTTTGGCAATGACTGTGTTTTATATTCTAAGCTGTGTGAACTGAATAATCCACACAGTCTGATCAGATTCAATAAGGCAATATGGTGTGTGAATATGGTCTGTATTAACAGGATAATAGGCGCAAAATAAGCCTAGTTTTAGCTGCAATGCAAAGGATAAGCCGGGGTAAAAAAGCTTTGGAAGGTTATATGGTGCATTCATAGACTTGAGGAAATCACTTGCCTTCATTAACCACAACTTGCTCTGGGAAACAAATTTTCCCTTAGACTTGTAGGAAACATCATAAGGATTAAGAAGGTGTTTTACCATATTGCTACAACTAAAATAGAAATCAAAGGACAACTTTCAGAAAACATAGATATAACGTCATATATAGTCCCGTTTTTCAGGTATAATGAATCCACAGGGGTCACTATTGGTGACATTGAGGAGACAACAATGCTATTATTGGCAGATGACATGATTCTTCTCGGCAATACCTGCAAAACAGTGCATAAGAAACTTAGGATTCTACAACAATACGCGAGAAGTATCTGACTATAAATTTGAAGAAATCAAAGGTTGTTCATGAATCCCTTAGGCTGAAGCGTCTGAAGCCCTTTTACTAGCGTGTAGAAAAGTTTTAATACTCACTTATATAGAATACACTTACCTGGTGGTACCCTTCGCTTATTATTTTTGCTGTATGATAAATTTCTTTTATTGTTCTTTTAGCTATTATTTGTTGTTTTTTATTTACTGCTATCTAGCTAGTAAGATATGAGATTCAGAATCAATGTATGTGAAGTGAAATAGGCCATATTTAACTAATTTTGTACAAGATTTATATCTTTAACAAATATATATAATAAAAATATATTATCGCAGATACATTCTCAATAAAATATATATAATCAAGCTACTTTGTTCTCCAAAACTGTTACAATTGATATCTGTTATATATATTGATATCTGTTACAATTGATAATGTGTGTGAATATGATAATAAGATATTCCTTAAGTGTCTCAAAATAGGAAACCATCAAACTACACCAAACCATCCCAATTCTTCAGGATTAATCAATAGGGCAAGCTCCACGATCATCGATTTATTCAAAATTATAAACACAATATTTTGCGTTTGATGAAGATCCGTACTTAATTTCCCCCAATTTGACTATTGCTGAGTGGTACATGGTGGCTTTCGAATAAAATCGATATAGGAGCCTATTAATATGTATTTTTACTCGTGTAATCATATGTTAGTTTTAGATCGGACGCGCGCGTATCGTTTGTTTTAAACTCGTTAGATATGTTTGATAAAGGGTTCTATAATTATGTTTTATTTTATAAGGACAATAAGGTGGTTCGGGTAGCGTTTCGCAGATTGTGAACCATTTAATCCTTTGTATCAATCTTAAGGCTATTTAATATTCAATATTTTATTTTAAATGCTTACTTCGTTTAATTTATATTACTTATTGAATAAGTTTAGTTAAAAATAAGGATTCTAAGTTTTTGTTTACACATTAAATTAATCAATTAATATTTGAAACGTTCACATATACTATATTTACGCCATCACTGAAGTTCTAAAATCCAATATATTCTTTTCTAATTTAAAAAATGTTCTTCGAAATACCGCAATACATGGCATACCGTACTGATCACTCAGACGGCAAAGACCATGCTATCATTGTCCACCAATCCCTCTCTCATCATTTACTCCCACTTCCTACCTATGATTTCCTACAAGCAACAGCCGTAGTAATCAAAACTTTTTCCTTTTCGGTAACCCTAACACCAGTAAATTGCCCTCCCAAACATCCAATTTCCAACACCGAATTTGTATCCTTCTTGAATTCATTAGGAAATCATTTCATTCTGGGTGCAGACTTGACGTGGACAAAATTTGATGTCTGCAATCAACTACCGACATTTCAACCTCCTACCTCTTGACTCCCCTACCTACTGGCCTAGCGATCCTAACCGTAATCCTGTCATCCTTGACTTCTTCATTCACAGCGGATTAGGCTCCCTCAACTTGTCTGTAACTCGCCTTGATGAACTATCCTTAGAATACAATCCTTTGATCCTAAAAGTACCTCTCACTCCGATTCCACAACCCATCCTACCGTCATTCATCCGGGTCCCTGTCAACTGGAACCTTTTTCGCCAAATCCTAACCAATAATAGTGACCTCAAAGTGACCTTCAAAACCTCAGATGACTTGACGATTCCATCTACTTCTTTACCACCGCCATTCAGCAAGATGTCTGGACTGCCTCCTCTCCTTAGTACACAAATATAAATCCTTACCAAAACAATTTACCGCAACACATCATAAACCTCATCTAAACGCCGAGCCAGATCTTTATGGCAGCGCACTCTACACAGAATAGATCGCCGCTCCTACAACTTTTATTGTAGGCAATTGAAGCGGGAGTTGGCGACCTTCCGTTCCCAGTCCTTTAATCCATAACTCTCCTCTCTATCAGCTAGTGATAATTCCCTGTGGAATGTCACCAAAAAGATACTAAAATCCAATTAAGTTTCCCATTCTCTCCGGCGTGGTTATGACTCCTGGACTGCTTCTCATGAAGATAAAGCCGAGGAATACACCACACACCTCTCCAAAGTATTCACTTCTTACCCGGAATCCCACATCAATCATACCGCAACAGTGCAAGGCTTCCTCATGTCACCAATCCCACTTTCCCTACGTCCTAAAGCTATTAATCCTTCAAGGTCAAATATCTTCTCAGAAAACTGACCCTAAGTGAATCTCCTGAACACGATCTCCTTGCCTCCCAGACCCTCCGACAACTTCCACAGAAAGCTATTATATCCCTGACATATATCTACAACTGCATCCTACGCACCACCTATTTTTCTCCGTTCTGGAAACATTTCACTATTATTGTTTTCCTAAAACCTAGCAAACCTTCCAACAGCACTTCATCTTACAGACCTATTAGTCCACTCCCCATCCTCTCAAAAGTCTTCGAAAAGCTCCTTCTTAAACGAATCCTACCCATATAAGAATCTCAAAATCTTCCTTCCCATCAGTTTGGATTCCGGTCTCAGCATTCCACAGTTCAACAAGGACTCCCAGTTTTAGACCATATTTCCTCAGCTCTTGAGTGCAATGAGTATTGTTCTGGTGCGTTTCTGGACTTAGCACAAGCTTTTGACCGGGTATAGCACACTGGATTATGACATATCAGGCAGGGATTTATATCCTTTATATCCCCTATCAGGGATTATCCACAATATCTTTTGATCAAGGACAAGACAGACGATCTTCTGGCTAAAAGAGGAGATGTTATTGACAGGTGGACGAGACACATCCAGGGACGACTGAACAAAGAAGGAGAACCTAATGAGGATATATAATACAGCAGATCCTCGACCTAGATCGAACCAGATGTAAAGATAAAAATGATGTGGAAACACTGCCTGAGAAGGAGATGGTCTGGGGAGTAATCCACATCATCAATAATTATAAAGCTCCAGGAATACTTCCACTGTATTCCGGTGGAACTGGTGAAGTATGGTGAAAGGATAGTTCTCGACGAACTATATGAACTAATGTTCGATATGTGGGTGAATAAAAAAGGCCATTAAATTTGACTACAATTCTTTTTTGCCCCAATCAAAAAAATGAGACAGACTGGAGTGTGAGATTTACAGGGGCATAGCCCTTCTTAACGTCGCATAAAAAGTGCTACCGTCTTTGATTAGTCAGAGGTTGAAGACGCACATGAAGATGATTCTTGGTGACTACCAAAACGGATTCAGCCAAATAAGGTCGACAACTGACTGCATATACGCACTGAGACAGCTGTTGGAAAAGACACATGAATTTGATGTTACTCTCTATCATCTTTTCATAGATTTCCAGCTGGCTTATGATTGCGTTGATAGAGTAAAACGTTTGCACGATTTACGGAGTTTTGGTGTTCCCAAGAAGCGAGTGTTTCTGGTGCGATTGTCCATGACCGGATCTAAATGCAGCATCAAATCAAATGGCTCACTGGGGTTTGAGTTTCCAACCAATAATGGTCATAGACAAGAAGATCCTTTGTAAACAACTATCTTTAGTTTTTCCATGGTCCTGGCAGTATAAGGCACAAGAACCAATCCTGGAGGCACTACATATTACTTTGGACAAGTCTACTTTGATGAGGAGTGGAAAAAAAAACCAAAAAAAAACGGAGATCTAAGAACATTTGATGATCAGCTAGACATACTAAGTATAATGCAAAAGGGGAGGCATGTGGAGAGTATAAAGGAACATCGTCTTCCAAGGAATCTACTATTTGAAAAACCGGGTGGTACCCGAAAGCGCGGACGTCCTAGAATAAGATGCCTGGACTATGTTGAGGTAAATCTGTGCTAACTTGGAGTTAGAGGATGGATAGCGATTGCTGCTGATAGACTAGGTCTGGTGAGCAGTCTCTAATGAGGCCCATGCCCTTCAAGGGCAGTAGCGCCGACCATTATTATTATTATTATATCTTTTTTATCCGAATAAAATAAAATAATCGAGGCCTGAGCGAGCGATCTTAAAATCGATAGTTCCATGTGATTAAAAGAGTAAAAATGCATAATAATAGATCCCCATATCGGTTTTACCCGAAGAGTTAAAAATATTCTATTATAAAAACGATAATATGAAAAAATAAAATGGCTAAATTATTTAGGAATATACATGTGGCGGCACCACCCCAAAATGATTGTTTCATAATTTTATGTTAAAATGTATAATTTTAAGTCATGTTAAATAATAATAAATATATAATATTAAATATATGTAATAATAATAAGTCTTTGGTAAATATTTTGTTAATAAATATAATGTTGGCATTGGTTGTTCGGTTGGGACCAACAGAGGACGCCAAACATCTCACTTGCGGTAAAGTCATCATGGTATATTGTTTTCTAGCTTCAATAAATGCAATTAATGTGTTATCCTGTTTTATTAATGAGTGAAACTGATACATACCTTAAGATGGATGAAACCCGTTTTTAATATATGTAGGTACTATACTCCAATACAGTACTCAAAGTACAAATGCTTAGTACAGAGGAAAATTGAAAGTACTCAGGAGGAAAGCAGAGTATATTTTTTTTTTTTTACTTGATAGCGAGCGGGCTAAGTAATGGCATTATCGCCTCTATTTCAACTGATTGATTATTTGAGTACAGTGCTCAGTACATTTTTTTTGTATTTGCCCATCACCTTCTCTACATTCAGTAAAAATGCTTTTAACACTCTCAACTTGAGGTTCTTGAGATCAACTTACTTTTTGCTTCACTATTTTCAATAATGAACCTTTGTAGTCGACAAAAAAACATTTCCATTATACTTCATTCACTCATTTCTCGTACATTTTCTTTTTAGCCCTATTATTACTATTGGTTTATTATTTTCAATAATAAACTTTTTTAATGAGCAAAAATAATTACCCCTCCCTCAAAATTTGAAGTCCTACGTTTTAAGATGCGTTGAACCTGAATTATGAATTGAAAACATCCATTTGTCTCCCTTCCGCGGCATTTCTCCAAAACTACTTAATCAATTTATTTGAGATTCCCCACGAAAATACGAGGGCATGCAACGATCATCCTGACTTCTAGACGTTTATATCAGTGGTTTTTTTTAAATAGTTAATAATTAAAAGTGATTTAATTCAATAACTCAGTTATTTTGAAGGTAAAGAAAAAAAATTTAGTTTTATAATCAGTAAAGGCATGCGCGTGAGTATAGAAGTCATATTTCAAGTCGGCTCTCGGATTTCTTGCTTTTACAGTTGGATTTCACTTCAGCACAGTCTTGAAAAAATCATCAGACTTCAGGATAACAACAACAGTTATTATTGGAGTAAACAACGGTAAGTTGTGTTATAATTTACAGTGTAAAGTGAATGCTGAGTCACCTCTTCATATCAGCTGATTGCCAATAGCCCGGCAAGGCTGGTCTTGCTTAACTTGTTTTGTTTTTTAAGTTTGTGTTTTTTCCAGTTCTGCACATGCGCTAGATATAAACAGTCACGTTTTACATCGTTCTCTTAGAACTTCAATCTTTGTGTAGTCACTGCATGTTTTTTTCGATTTGAAATCAACCATGAAGTAGCAGGACAACAGTGGTCTACATTGGTAGTAATCCCACAGTGAGTACTGTTTTTATTTAGAGTGTCTAATAGTGAACAGTATAGCCGTGTGTATACGAGGCCTTATCACACTCATAGCGGCCATAGGGAAGCCCCCCACTCCCACGACTTCACGTGGCCACGAGCTCAGTGTTCCGCCAGCTCTGGTTGGGGCACGTTCGTGTGTTGAACATTATTAAATTATAACACGGAGACGTAATTTTATTTTTTTTTGTTTTTCTTGTTTTTTTTCCCCTTTTCTTTTCTTTCTTCTCTATACCATCTATTTATGCGAACAAAATATATTTCCACCAAGTAATGTCCAGCAAAGTTACCAAAAGGTCTTGATCCGCTGGGTCTACCAGGTCCTATAATCCTCAAAATTCAGAACTTTCAATACCTCAGCATTCTCCACCAGCTAAGACCCGTTCACAGCGTAATAATAATAAAAAATAGTCCTCCAGTTACTCCCACAAATGTATCAGACGAACCACAACCAGGCACTTCATCCCAGGGATTATCCGAAGAATGTCCTTTCTTCACGCCCAACCAATACCAGATTCTCCAATCTGATAAAGATGTTATGGAGTCAATACCCACGCCTAGAGAGCCTCGGCCTCCCCCGATATTCGTCAAAAATATAAAAAAATTTCAATTGTTCTGCACCCAAATAAATAAAATTATTGATCCAGGCAGTTACTCGTACCTTAGCAGAAGCACTGATACTAAGATTTCTCCGGAAACACCAGAATCATACCGGAAAATCGTTAAATATCCGACGGACACAAAGGCAGAGTTCCACACCTACCAGCTTCGACTGGAGCGCTCCTTGCGGGTAGTCATTAGAAATCTTCATCCCTCAACGCCTGCTGAAGACATTGAAGAAGAATTGACGGCACTGGGTTTCAAGGTTCGTCAAATAACAAACGTTATCAAGGAAAATAGATCCGGCACCGATGGAACTAGAAAGATACCTCTACCCCTCTTCTTCGTTGATCTAGAACCCTCACCTGGAGTTAAAAAGGTCTACGATATCCAAAGGCTGTATAACACTAAAGTAACAGTTGAAAAGCCGTACGTGAAGAAAGAAATGGTCCAATACCACAACTGCCAGGCATATGGCCATACCAAGCACCATTGTCATGACTTGCCACGTTGCGTGAAATGTGGAGACCCCCACAAATCTGATGAATGCATCAAATCAAGGCAAACTCCAGCAGTGTGTGCTCTATGCCTGAAAGGACACCCAGTTAATTATAAAGGATGCCAGGTTTACAAAAATCTAAAACTGAAATTTCAGAAACCGCAGTCCACAGAATATTCCTCTACTCCAATAATAATAACTTCAAACCTCATAAACTCCAATGTGTCTTTTGCCCAACTTCTAGGAGGCGGTGAGAAAAATAAGAATTGTGAGGCCCTGCCGCTGGAGCAGCCAAAACCTCAACACCTCCAGCCCCAACCTCAATATTCTCTTCCTCTAACCCAACCCGAGCCTCCAAAATCCCATCAACATCAAATTCCACTTATTCCTCCCCCATCTCACACAACAGATATCACCAGTCTCTTAACATACTTTATCACTGAACTGAAATCAGTCGTGACTCCCCTACTATCTCTTCTAACTAACCTCGTATCCCACCTCATCACTTCTGCTAGAAATCCTTAAATGACCTCTTCCGAACCTATATACATACTCCTTTGGAACGCGAATGGTATTCGAAATCACACTAACGAACTAACAGTCTTCTTACAAGAAAAACATATAGATATAGCCTTGGTAACAGAAACTCGACTTACTAACTCACGGCTGTTTAACATCCCCAATTACAACATTTACCGAACGGACCACCCGGACGGAACCGCACATGCTGGCACTGCTGTCATCATCCATCACTCCCTCTCCCATCATTCATCATTCCCTTACCGGCCCATAATTACCTACAATCTACAGCAGTAACAGTCCGAACCAAGCTCTTTAACTTAACAATTGTTGCAGCATATTCCCCTCCAAAAATTCCATTTTCCGAATCCCAATTCAATTCATTCCTGAATTCCTTGGGACACCACTTTCTTGTAGGAGCAGATTTTAATGCAAAACACCAACAATGGGAAGCCAGAACCACAAACTCTCGCGGACGAATCCTGTTGTCTGCACTTAATTCTACTTGCAGCAATATCCTTCCTCCGGATTCTCCTACCTACTAGCCAACAGATCCCAACCGCATTCCTGACCTCCTAGACTTTTTCATTTATAAAGGTCTACCCCCACTAAATTATTCTATATCTCGCCTCGATGACCTATCATCAGATCACAGTCCAATACTCCTTACCCTTTCATTATCGCCCATTCCTAAACCGTCTCCACCCTCAATCATCAGAGGCCAGTTCATTGGGACCTATTCAGTCAAATCTTAACCGACAATATTGATCTCAGAGTATCCCTCAAATCCCCTGAAGAACTGGATGAAGCTGTAAATACCTTTACTACCCTAATCCAACAAGCAGCTTGGACTTCATCTTCACCTCTCTCTTCCACAAAATCCCGATGTACGAATCCTTTACCTCAAGAACTCCTGGACCTTATCCAATTCAAGCGCCGCTCTAGGGCTAATTGGCAGAGGACCAGGCATCCTGATAACAGGAAATCATACAATTATTATTGTAAATTAGTTAAAAATAGATTGACAGCCTACAGATCACAATCCTATAATTCCTATCATTCCTCATTATCCACTTGTGACCATTCCCTCTGGAAAGCAACTAAAAAAATCCTTAAATACCATTATATCTCTCATCCTCTCCAACGTCATGATGGTTCCTGGGCCTCGTCAGATGAGACTAGAGCAGAGGAATTTGCTAAACATCTTGTAAACACATTCACTCCTCATCCTGAACTTAATCCTACTCATACAGTTGCAGTTGAAGAATCCCTTTCCTCACCGATTCCTCTCTCCTTACCTCCTAAAGCTGTCAACCCCTCTGAGGTCAAATTCCTAATCGATAAACTTAAACCTCGAAAATCTCCTGGATTTGATCTCCTCACTTCCCAAATCATTAAACAACTTCCCAAAAATCCTACCTCTCAAACCGCTCGTTCCGAGTCCGTTGTGGTTCTGAATTCTAAAGTTGTCATCCGATAGAAGCCGGTGTTCCACAAGGTAGTGTCCTAGGTCCTATAATCTACATCTTATTCACCTCAGACATTCCCACCTTACCCGAAACCTTCCTGGCAACATTTGCCGATGATATAGCTATCCTCTCATCCCATCCAGATCCTGTTATGGCATCCTCAAACCTCCAATCACATCTCGATCTGATTGAACAGTGGTTCAATCATTGGCGCATCAAAGTCAATGAATCAAAAAGCAAGCAAGTCACCTTTACCCTTCGACGCAGATCCTGCCCTTTCGTCCATTTTAACTCTATTCACCTTCCCTTTTCTGACACAGTCAAATACCTTGGTTTTCTCTTAGACAAAAGACTGATATGGAACCCCCATACTAGACTCAAACGACAAGAACTCAATCGACGATATGGCCAGACATAGACTACTACATAGACTACTAAACAGAAAATCTCATCTCTCAACGGACAACAAACTCTTAATTTACAAGACTATTCTTAAACCAATTTGGACCTACGGACTTGAACTATGGGAAACAGCAAAGGTTTCGAATATCAAACGTATCCAATCCTTTCAGTCTAAAGTCCTTAGAACAATAGTAGATGCCCCATATTATGTCACTAACAAAACCTTACACCATGACCTGAATATCCCATTTTTCCTTGATCTAATCCCCTCCAAATTCATAATCTTCCATCAGAAGCTTACTTACCTTCCTAATCCCTTGGCAAACTCCCTATCTAATTCCCAACATCCCAATAACCCTATTCGTAGGTTGAAGCGGCAGTGGCCCAGAGATCTCTTGTAAATATGTTATTGGAGTGCTGGCAATGGCCAGCTTCTCCACTCATGCCATGAGTGTATGTGGCTCTAGCACCCTCGAGCAGTCTCCACTGGCTCTCAAGACCAGTGACGCAGCTGAATGAGAGGCGCTGGGATCTTCTGGCATTGTGTCTCGACATCCACTAGTGGATCTCGAGGTTTGATCCAGTGATCCCAGGGGCAGTTTGTAAATATTGTAAATAGGTATGAATGTGAACAAGATTATTATTATTATTTTCTTTATAGTATTTATTTAATTTTGTGTATATATATATATATATATATATATAATATATATATATTATATATATTTTTTTTTCTTTTATTTGATTAGTCTTTATTAATTTTTTTTTCTTTAATTTTATTTACAATGTACATATGGTATGAATGATTTATTCTATCTCTAATACTCATTGCCCCAGAAGGTGGCAGATTGTATTATCTCTTAGTAAAACAAATTAAAAAAGAAAACAAATGTTTTTTTCCCATATCTGGTTATTATTTTATTACTTTCTATACATGAAATGCGATATTATCATCAAGTAATGTCCTCCAAAGCTTCAACTAAAAGATCTAGATCTAGTGGTTCAATCCCGTCTCCCTCAAAACAAAGACCCCGCCGTGATACTAATAAAAGATTAAATTTACAATCGGGTACTAATTCAGAATCTGAACCACAACCTGGCACATCGTCACAAGGAATGACTGACGAATCGCCGTGTTTCACCCTAAATCCTTTTCAGATTTTACATAATGAAAAAGAAAACATGGAATCTACTCCTATACCCAGTGAACCACGGCCTCCTCCAATATTTGTCAAAAATATTAGACATTTTCAGTTGTTGTGTGCGCAATTGAACAAAATTACCGAGCCATCTACTACTGAATGAGTAGAATCGATGATACCAAAATATCTCCTACTACTGCCGAGACATATAGAAAAATAGTGAAATATCTAACTGAAACCAAAGCAGATTTCCATACCTTTTAGCTACGCCAAGAGAGAGATTTAAGGGTTGTAATCAGAAACTTACACCCCTGACACCAGTTAAAGCTATTACAGAAGAACTAACGGAGATGGGCTATAAAGTGCGGCAAGTCACTAACGTCCTAAAGGATAAAATTCCTCTACCTCCCTTTTTGTGGATTTGGAACCAGCTGAAGGAGTTGAAAAAATCTATGACCTCAATAGATTGTACTATTCCAGTGTAAGAGTTGAAAAACCTTACACAAAGGGAGAGATAATTCAGTGCCATAATTGTCCAGCATATGGTCATACTAAAACTTATTGTCATCACATACCACGCTGCGTGAAATGCGGTGAACAGCACAGGTCTGTGGAATGTACGAAACCAAAATCAACACCCGCTGTATGTGCTCACTGCCTCAAGGACCACCCGGCCAACTATAAAGGATGCCAAATCTATAAGGAACTCAGGACCAGAAGAGAACCCTCTAAACTTATTGATGCCAATGTATCATTTGCCCACCTACTTGGAGGTGGGAATCAAAGTACCGAAGCCGTGGCCCTGCCGGAACTAATAAATATACCTCAATCCATTCCACATATACAACTTTCTCAAAATATAATCAATCCTAAAAATCCTAATCCACCACAAATCTCTCATATTCCTCCTCCTTCAAACGCCACAGACCTTACCAGTTTGATGACATCCTTTCTCTCCGAAATCAAATCCCTTGTTATGCCTCTAATATCACTCCTTACGAACCTTGTATCAAATCTCATTCCTGCCTTACAAAAACCATAAATTACCTCACCTAATTCCTTATACATTCTCCTTTGGAATGCGAATGGTGTTAGAACTCACACTGAAAAACTTACAGCCGTACTGCAAGACAAAAACGTTGATGTTGCACTCATTACTGAAACTAGACTAACCACGAAACAGTACTTCAAAATACCAGAATACATAACATACCGGACAGACCATCCAGACGGCAAAGCCTATGCCGGTACTACTGTCCGCCGATCCCTCTCCCATCTCTCACACCCACTTCCCGCCCACGATTACCTACAAGCAACTTCCATTATAATCAAAACCTTTTCCTTTCCGCTCATCATCGCATCAGCATACTGCCCTCCTAAACATCCCATTTCTTCTGCCCAATTTGGATCCTTCCTCAACTCCTTGGGGAATCACTTCATTTTGGGTGCAGACTTAAACGCCAAGCACCAACAATAGGGTTCTAGAACCACTAACTCTCGTGGACGGACATTGCATTCTGCACTAAACTCCCGACGCTTTCATCTCCTACCTCCCGATTCACCTACCTACTGGCCAACAGATCCTAACCGTAATCCTGACATCCTCAACTTCTTCATCCACAGCGGATTAGGCTACCTGAACTATTCCGTAGCTCGTCGTAGATCGCCTTGATGAACTATCCTCTGATCATAGTACATTAATCCTAAATGTATCCATAACTCCTATTCCGAAACCTTTCCCACCCTCATTCATTAGAGGCCCTGTCAACTGGAACCTTTTCCGCGAAATCCTCACCAATGATATTGACATCAGAGTACCTCTTAAAACCCCAACTGACATTGATAATGCCGTATATTCCTTTACAACCTCGATCCAACAAGCTACCTGGACTGCCTCCTCTCCCAAACAATCCCAAAGAATTCCTAACAAAAGCCATTTACCACAACACCTGAAGGACCTCATCAACACCAAACGACGAGCCAGATCATTATGGCAACGCACCCGCCACCCAGAAAATCGCCGCTCTTACAACTTTCTTTGTAGAAAATTAAAGCGGAAGTTGGCGATATTCCGTTCCCAATCCTACAATTCCTACCCCTCCTCTCTCTCGACTCGTGACAATTCCCTATGGAATGTCACGAAGAGAATTCTAAAATCCCACACCATTTCCCACCCTCTCCGGCGCTGTGATAGTTCCTGGGCTGCTTCCGACAAGGATAAAGCCGAGGAATTTGCACAGCACCTTTCCAAAGTTTTCACTCCTCATCCTGAGCACAATCCAACCCATACTGCAACAGTTGAAGAGTTCCTTATGTCACCAATACCACTATCCTTACCACTTAAAGCAGTTAATCCATCTGAGGTCAAACATCTTCTTAAAAAGCTTCCTCTCCGTAAATCCCCAGGATACAACCTCCTTACTCATCAGATCTTAAGACAACTTCCTCCCAAAGCCATTACATTTCTTGCATATCTCTACTACTGTATCCTACGCACTACCTATTTCCCTCTCTTATGGAAACATTCAACTATCATCCTTTTCCTAAAACCAGGCAAACCTTCTCACAGCACTTCATCTTACAGACCTATTAGCCTGCTCCCGATCCTATCTAAAATTTTCGAAAAGCTCCTACTAAAACGAATCCTAGCCAAATTTTAAAATTTTCCTTCACATCACTTTGGATTTCGTCCTCAACATTCCACGGTTCAGCAAGAACTCCGAGTTGTGGACCACATTTCCTCCGCCCTTGAGTGCAAGGAGTATTGTTCGGGTGCCTTTCTGGACATAGCTCAAGCTTTTGACCGGGTGTGGCACCCGAGATTGCTTTTTAAGCTCAAAACCCATTTACCCCAGTCCTTATACCTAGTCCTCCGATCCTATCTATCAAACCGCTCCTTCCGAGTTCGCTGTGGTTCCGAATTTTTCAAACACTATATTGTTGAGGCTGGTGTTCCTCAAGGCAGCGTCTTGGGACCCGTCCTCTACATCCTCTTCACCGCCGATATCCCTACCGACCCCGATACCTTTCTGGCAACATTTGCTGATGATACCGCCATTTTGTCTTCCAATTCCGATCCTGAAGCAGCATCGCTAAATCTGCAAAAGCACCTTTCTCTTGTTGAAGACTGGTGCAATGCTTGGCGCATTAAGGTCAACGAAAGCAAATGCACTCACGTCACATTCACCCTTCGACGCAAATCCTGTCCAACGGTTAATTTCAATTCCATACCGCTTCCTACCTCAGACACAGTCCGGTATCTCGGCTTTTTACTAGACAAAAGACTGACGTGGAACCCACATACAGGACTAAAAGAAAAAGAACTCAACCGCAGATTCGGCCAGTTATACAGACAACTAAACAGAAAATCTCATCTTACAGTTGACAACAAATTACTATTATACAAGACAGTACTGATACCTATATGGACCTACGGACTTGAACTGTGGGGAACAGCTAAACATTCTAACATCAAACGCATCCAAACCTTCCAATCTAAAGTCCTCCGAACAATAGTTAAAATGCTCCTTATTACGTTATCAACTGTACCCTACACCATGACCTTAATATTCAGTTTGTTTTAGACCTGGTACCATCCAAATTTTCCAAATTTCGTTAGAACCTTAGTCATCATCTAGTCTAGCACAATCCCTATCCAGCACCACCCATCCCTACAATCCTCCTCAAAGATTGAAACGGCAGTGGCCGCAAGACGTATTGTAAACATTTAAACTGGAGTTCTGACACTGGTCAGATCCTCCACTCATGTACGGTATGTTTGTGGCTACAGCGCCCTAACTCAGCCTCCACTGGCTCAGACCAGTGATGCGGCTGAGATAGAGGCGCTGGGATCTCTTGAATTCCGTTTTTTTTCTCTACAAGTGGAGGAAAAAGCGCGTGCTGGGGTCCCTTCAGCAATTGTGTATATTGTATATAGTTATAATTGTGTGTAAGATGTTTATTTATTTGCCAACTTTTTAATTATCTCAATAATAGGTTGTTGTTTTGATTTGTTTTTGTTTTTTTATTTATTATTATTTTATTGTATATATAATAATTTTCTTTTAAATAATTCGTGTTTTGGGTCATTGAACTAATACTCTAAACAATGACCCAAAACCCGAATTATTTAAAAGAAAATTATAATATAAAAAAAGGGTCGATGAATTAATTTCTTGTATATATATATATATATATATATATATATATATATATATATATATATATATGAATTTATTTATTTTCGGTTTTATGTAATTTGACTATTATCATTATTTTCTGTATATATAGTATGAATGTGGTCTCATATCAATATTATTATTGTTCATTTTGTAACAAATTGTAATATATCTCAATAAAAAAAAAAAAAAAAAAAAAAAAAAAAATCAGTAAAGCGCGATTAAAAAAGAAATGATCTGTGCATTCAAAGCAAAATTCATAATTAATCTATTGGATTAATAGGGTAGTAATGTTGAAACTATTGGTAATTATATAACTGGGTGAATTGACTTAAATTGTAGAAATCTGAGATAGTAAAGATGCTGTCTGGTGATGGTGATAATGGTGATATTGCACTTTCTCTTCTTTTCTCCTCCTCATCTCTTGGCCAGGAGGTCTTCTTAATTCTTTTACTCCATGCCTGTTGAAAGGGGCAAAACACAGTAACTAGATCAAACTGTGGCTCATTCAGCCAAGATCTGCCACTACTCAGTTTTTTTTTCGGCCACAAGGGGCGCTCTGCTTCTTTGACAGGCCGCCAGGTGGGAGCACGGTCAACATGAATTTCCCTTTCGGAAACCCGAAACAGTTAGTTGTATCGCCTTTTCATCACTCTCCATTCTCCTTTACAATTCCGTGTATCAGATAACATTTTTCTCAAATATTTAGCTATCTAACGGTGTATTAAATTTTGGTGTTCGTGCTCGTTATTGTAAAAAAAAATATTTTATTTATTCAAAAGTTACAAAATATCGATAATAACACTTTAAAAGACAATAATGACAATCTTGATAATAACAATATGGCTATACTAGATCTGACATAGATTACGTACCGTAATTACTGCGAGGACTTGAAGAGAGTGTGTGTCCTGGGAGAAGGGACAGGGTATATATAGGTTAATAGGACTGCTGAATAAGATTCAAGGAATATGGTGTGATCTGCAGGTGCACTATGGCCTCATGGTGGCGTGACTCCTCCGTCCTTATGAGAGTGAAGCCCACTGAACTCTAAATTTAAGGATTTGGGACGGTTTGTCTATTCTGTAAATATTGAAACCAAGCTCTGGCTCTGCCATCAAAACATTCAGGTGGTTGAGGATGGGTACTTGGATTATCATTTGAAGGATTAGAACACAGTAATTCCAGTTTACAATACTGACGATAAAGATTATAGCATAAAAGATATAAACATATTACATAAAATATATAAGAAACAAATTGGGATACAGTTATATCATAAGGTTCTAATTCTTCTATTTCTATATTACTTAAGTCTATTTGTTGTAATTCCTCAAAAGTAAAATTTGTTGATACAATAGTTTTATTATTAACAGAATGATAGGAAATAAAAGGAATATTTACATTGTCAACATAAGAAAGTGGTACATTTATATTTACAAATTTCTCATTTTCATTAAGATTAAGGAGGCTAGTAGATGGTAGATGATACATTTGTGTGTTTGTTACACTAGTTGTTACATTGCTAATATTAAAGGTTAAATATTGGTGTAATGTGGGTATAAGTTTGATTATAGGGTTTGTTCTTATTTCTACAGCTTTACAATCATTTAATTCTATATTCTTACATAATTCTAAAATACATTTGTCCTTAATCTCTATCATGTCTTTACAGTAATGATGATTATTGAATTTAATACAATTTCCATTGTAAAACGAATTTTTAAATCTAATGATTAGTTGTTCTTTAATCTTTAGAGTAATGACTTTATTATTCCTTGTAACTGGATATGACATAGCATAATAAGTTGTTTTTGGCAATGATTTCAAAGGGATTTTAATAAAATAATAAATTAATCCTGTATCTGATAGGGAACAAAATGTGGAGCTAAGTAACCAGTTTAATTCTACATTTTCTGTGATTGGTTCTCCGAACGGTATGTTTAATTGTTCTAGTTCTCTAGTCGTTAATATGCTTGGATGGGTAATTCCTAATTTACATTGTTCTAAGGAAAATTCTATATCATTTAATTGATTTTCTACTAAATCTAATACGGCTAATAAATCATGATACATTAACTTAGTAAGAGCTAAATCTGTAAAATTATTTATTTTTTCTATACTATCCTTATATTTATTTAAAACAATTATTTCTTTATTAAGTTTAGATGTTAATTCTTTATTTAATCCTAATCTAACATTTTCATTATGCTCTATGTGATACATATTTCTCTCGATTTTATTTAAAATATTATCATACTTTTCTTTGTCATCGGCGTCCATATTGCCGGTGAGCCAACTAATAGCATTGCCTAGTCCGTTAATTAAACCTCTTTTTGATCGGTTATTCCGATTTATATTTACAATATGATTAATTTTTTCTAATATCTTGTTATATTTTTGTTCAATAATATTATGCAAAGTTTTATATTCATTACTAATTGTTAATACGTCAATGCTAATCTTAAGGGTTTGAATTTCTCTTGTTAAATTTGTAAGATTCTTATAATGTAAAAATGTGTACCAATCTTCAATTATAAAAGATGGATTAATTTGTACGATGGATGCTCCTGGTCCGTCAGATAAATCTTGTATTAGCAGGGTCTGTATCTGAACCGTAAGCGCTGCGATCAGAAGATACTTGAAACAATTCGTCGTCGAACTCAAAGTCATCTTGGCTGACTCCTGTAACATTAGACGTTTCTATTTCTTTTATGACATTCTCAATATCTTCATCAGTTATTTCTGGGTTTTTTTGACTTGTACTAGGTTTATTATTATTATTATTTGATTTCTTTTTCTTAGTGACCTTTTTCGGTCGTTTGACTTGATCAGGGTGGAGTTTTTTCTTTCTACCTTTATTTCTATTTTGAAATCTTTTATCAACATACTTTCCTTTTTCGTATTTAGGATCTATTTTCTTTTTCTGTTGTCTCTTTATATACACATCTTCCGGGATTTCTATGTCTTCTCTATTTTCATTTAACTTGCCTATTTTTCTCTCTTTATTTTGTTCTATACCTTTCTTAGTTATTTCGAAAAGCTGCTTCATTTTCCGATGGTACTCATGAACAAGATATTCTTTTATTTCCGGGGATTCATTATAAGTTTCATTAGTGATACCGAAAGTTATTTCGTTAGGGGTCATTTTAAGATCTTGATTAAGGGAATTATTATATGCTGTCGTTGCTTGCTCTAACTTATCTTCCTCTTTATCATCTTTGTTTTCTATGTTTATAAGTCTTAAAATTTCTAATAACGAAGAGCTTGCTCGATTAAGCAATCCAAGAGAGTTAGGGTGATTGGGGGTAGTATAATGTAATTCAATATTTAAGTAGTTTAGAAAATCTTTAAACAAGTTATTGTCGAATTCTCTTCCGTTGTCACATGATATTTTTTGGGGTTTTGGAAAATATGCTAAATATTTTTTCAATACTTTCATGCTTTCTATGGCATTATAACTCGTTGCGTAATAAGAAAATATTCTTTTGGAAAAAGTATCTACTATTAAATAAATGTAATAATTACTCATGTGTAGGGTATCAATCATTAAATCTGTAAAGGGTTTCTCAGGTGTGGGAGTAATTTTAAATTTTTGTTTTATAGGTCTTCTATCGTATTTGCCTTTTCCACATGTGTCACATTTGTTTATAATTTCTGTGATATGATCTTTCATATTGGGCCAATAAAATTTGGTTTTCAAAACTAAATATGTTTCATTTATACCTCTGTGGCATGTCTTGGCGATATGATAATCAAGGATAAGTAATTTCTGGTCTTCCGTGTTCTTTACATCTGGCAATAGTTTATAATATCTTTTAATTCTATTTGTGGGAAATTTTTCTCTAATGAGTGATGCAACTTTATTAAATAATGCATTATACCAATTATTTTCACTTTCTATAGAATCTGATATGGGTGAGCAGTATATGCCGTAAGTTATATTTGGTCTTAAGATTTCTAAAAGTTTTTCTTCTATTTCAAAATCTTTTTCATGATAAGGCCAAGTAAATTCAATTGTTGTTCTTTGCTTATTATTGAATATTGTTTCGCGTTGAATTTTCGCGTGTCCCTTTTTTATTATTATTTGATTTTTCTCAACATTTACTGGTCTAGATTTATCATCAACTATTAAGATTCTGTTATCGGAGGATTCTGTGGAGTGCTGCGTTGCTAAAGAAGATATATCATCTTGAATTATTTCTTGGTGTTCACCATTATTATTTTCTTCTATGTTTTCATCATTATTAATTCCTTCTAAGTTTTCATTGTTAGCTTCTTCTTGGGTTTCTTCTATTCCCATTTCTTGTAATAAATCTACGATTTCTTGTGAATAGTTATTAGGAGAATTTTCTGTATGAAAAATATCAAATTCTGGTTCTTTTAATTTCCTTTCTTCAATAGGGTAACGGGATAAATTATCGGCGACTTTATTAGCCTTTCCTTCAATGTATTTTATGTCATATTCGAAATCTTCTAACAATAATTTCCATCTAATTAATCTGGCGTTCTGTGTTTTACACGTTCTTAAATATTCTAAAGGTTTGTGATCTGAATATATGAAAAATTTTCTACCGTATAAGTAGGGTCGAAAATTATTGCAAGCCCAAATAATGGCTAAACATTCCTTTTCCGTTGTTGAGTAATTTTGTTCTGCTTTATTAAGTGTTCTGGATGCAAAACATACAGGGAGTTCTTTTCCATCTTTCTCCTGTGCTAATACTGCACCAATGGCGAAATTACTTGCGTCAGTTGTTAAGAAAAAGTCCTGATTGAAATCTGGAATTTGCAAAATGGGGCTACTACATACAAGTTGTTTCAATTTCTCAAAAGCGTTTTCATATAACTCTGGTTTGATTTCTTTTTGATCTTTTCGAAGACATCTCGTTAATGGGGAAGCTATCTTTGCGTAATTTGGTATCATTTTCCTATAGAAACCAGTTAATCCTAAAAAGCTTTTAATTTCTTTTTCATTTTTAGGGAGTTTAAAATCTTTTACTGCTTTTATCTTTTCTGGATTAGGTTCTATGCCGCGTTCGCTGATAATATGTCCGAGGAATAACAATTCTTTCTTGCAAAATTCTGTCTTATCGAGCTGAATCTTTAAGTTATGTTTTTCTAACTTTTTAAGAGTTTCTTCTAAATGTTTCCAATGATCTTTGTAATTTTCAGAAAAAATTATAATATCGTCCATATAGACTAAAACGTTAATAGAATCTGAAAAAATGATATTCATGGCTCTTTGAAACGTTGCTGGGGCATTACTGAGTCCAAATGGCATGCGAAGGAATTCAAAGTGGCCTTGATCTGTAGAAAATGCTGTTTTTGGGATAGAACTTTCTTCGACTTTTATTTGATGGAAGCCTGAGCAAAGGTCCATTGCTGTAAATATCGTCGCTTTTCCTAATTTGCCTAAAAGGTCTTCAATATTAGGAATGGGGAATTTATCCGGGGTTGTTTCTCGATTTAATTTCCTGTAATCAATCACCATTCGTATTTTTCTTTTTCCTGATGCGTCTGGCTTTTTCGGGACAATCCAAACGGGAGAATTGTAAGGGGAATTGCTGGGTCTTATTATTTTGGATTCTAACATCTTTTTAATTTCTTCCTTAATATTTTCTTTGAATTGGTGGGGATATCTGTAATTTTTCGAATATATCGGGTCTTCGGTTTTTGTTTTAATCTTATGCTCCAATAAATCAGTGGCTGAAAGGGGATCATTTTCAGTCTTAAATACTGATGGATATTTCGATAATAATTTAATTAAATTTGATTTTTCTTGAGGAGGTATATGGTCGGTTCTGATTAGTTGGGGGATTTGTTTTATTATTTCATGGTTTCCTTTTTTATTAGAATCTGTTAATTCTACTTCTTCTTTTTGCAAATAGTATAAAGGTAAATATATGGTTTCGTTAACTTTACTGTCGATTATTATATTTTGATCATAGATGCCAGGTTTAATTTTAATCTTATCATCTTCATAGTCAATAAAATATAGATTTTTATTTTGTTCTACTTTTATCTGATTTTCGCCTTCTTTCAAAACTAATTTTAAAACTTCGTCTTCCATAATAAAATCAAACTCTGTATAGCGAGTTTTTATTTTGTTGGTTTCGAAATCGATATTAAATTTCATTTCCCTCATTGTCTCATTTCCTAGTAGTATTTCGTAATTGGGACTGAAATTAAATAGATAAAATTTTATTTTTTCGGGGTTTTTAAGAAAATTATTTCTGCAATAAACTGAAATAGATTCCGTGCCAAGTTCTTCTCCGGTTGCTGTTTTTATTGTAAAATTTTCTTTTTCTCTTTCAACATCTGGTGGTACAATGTCTGGTCTTATATAATTCTTCCAAGATCCGGTATCAATAAGCCATTTACGATTCGCGTGGTCTTTAACATAAGGCAGTTGGCTTTTATTCTCTTCTTTTATGTGTTTTGATTGTCTGGCGGGCCTTTCTCTAAAAAAGAATTATTTGGATCTAATTTTTCTAATTTCTCTCTTAATTCTCTGATTTCTTGGTCTTTCGGGTCTTCTTGCTGAATTTGGAAATTAGGCTGTTTCGGTTTATTCCCGAATGCGCTAACTGTTCTCATGGATACAGTTGGATTTTCATCTTTCTTATTATTATTATAATTTTGATTCCGGTATCGACCTGAACCGTTGAAATACCTTTGTTGTTCTTGACGGGGCCATTGTTGGTAATAATTATTATTATTATTATTCTGCCGGTAGTCTTGTGGAGGTTCTTGTTGTCGATATTGATGCTCTTGTCTTTGATTATGTGGGTTATACGGGTTATTGGGATTTTGCCAATTATTAAATCGTTTGTGATGTTTTTTATCGAACTTTTTCTTATGGTCGAAGCCTCTTTTGTAATCATGTTCTCCGGGTCTTCTCATATTTCCCGAATTTATGAGGTCATCGAAGAGTAGATGGTTCTCATTCTGAATTAAATTTCTCAAATCATCTAATGTTCTTAACTTTTCTGCTTTAGTCATAAGATATGTTCTTATGTGAAGGGGCATGTTAGTGTAAAAAAAATAAAGAATACTTTTCTCTAATGCGCTAATAATTGTTTCTCTATTTGGTGTGTTTTCTATCCGATGTTTAGAAATTATTAAAGTGCGGATCTTATCAATTCTTTGAAGGAAATCAAGAGGGTGTTCCTTATGATGTATTTTGTTATTAAATAATTCATGCGATAATTGTTCAATTGAGCGGCTGTCTCTGAAGGTTCTTTCGAGATAATTTAGTAATTCTTCAACACGACTAAATTCGCACGTTGTATTTATATAATCAGCTTCATCCGTAAGTTTTGCTAAAAGTTTACTTAATAATCTTTGTTCGTTTAGTTCCTTTAAACGAGTTGTCCGGTTTACACACGATTTGGTAAACTTGTCTACAAACTGTCACGAATTTTAACAGATTGTGTGGATTTCCATTAAAATTAGGGATATGATCGTAGTCTGCCGATTTAATTTGAAAGCTTGCCATATTTGTAGTTAATATTAAATTATTTACTCGCAGGATTAAAGAATTTAAATAATCATCAGACATAAAATTACAATAGTAAAGGAAATTAACTTACAAAAATTGAGTACGCTGTCAAAATAATCTTCGACGGGGTGTGAAGATCTGTCCTTGAGCTGGATACCTGACGACAGTGAAGTCCGGCCAAGGTTGAGTGCAGATAAGAGACTTTGCCTGCGTTGCGAGATGCTCGGGGTGAGTGAACTCGTCCAGAATCTGAAGATCTCGAAGTTGGTAGTCCTCGGTAGGTAAGCCAAAATCTTGAGTCTTCACAGGTGAGGAATCCTAGGCGGTAGTCCTAATTCTGGATTTGCGGAAAAAGTTCGGATCTGCGGAAACTCGGTTCTTAAAACTGCGATAAAAATATGCAGTCCCTGTTTGGGCGCCAATTTTGGTGTTCGTGCTCGTTATTGTAAAAAAAAATATTTTATTTATTCAAAAGTTACAAAATATCGATAATAACACTTTAAAAGACAATAATGACAATCTTGATAATAACAATATGGCTATACTAGATCTGACATAGATTACGTACCGTAATTACTGCGAGGACTTGAAGAGAGTGTGTGTCCTGGGAGAAGGGACAGGGTATATATAGGTTAATAGGACTGCTGAATAAGATTCAAGGAATATGGTGTGATCTGCAGGTGCACTATGGCCTCATGGTGGCGTGACTTTATACATCTATATATTCAGTCCACGTCTAGCAGCCGTGGGGTACAGTTCAGCGGTCTAATCAGTCTCTCCTTTAGTCAGTGATTTTATTACAGTCATTCTTTTTTCTTTCGAAAAATCTTTTATTTTGTGTTTCTCAGTTGTTTGTTACTCAAATTGTTCACCAATCAAACAAATACAAACTAGAGTGCCCCGGTCGGGGGCCAAGCACGAACTATGGCCGAACAGACAGCCAGCACGTCAACAAAACGTAAAAGAGGTGAGTTCAACATTGAAACCTCCAATAGTTATGAAATACTTTCCGATTTAGATAAAGAAGATACCGAAATCTTAAAAAACATAATAAGTCACAAACAGAACAAAAGTCAATATCCCCCCATAATAGTAAATTCATCTTACAACAACATCAGTGGTGCTATTAACAATTTAAAATTAAAAGTGAAAGACTTAAATATAAAATATAATATGAATAAAACCACAATCTATGTCCAAAATAGTGAAGACTTTGAACTTGTAAAAAATTTCTTAAAAGATCTCTATCTCGGCTTTAACACGTTCACTCCAAAAAGTGAAACGAAACCTAAAATTATTTTAAAAGGTATGCCTCCTCAGTTCCCCATTGAAGAAATTTCGACTGACCTACAAAATCAATGTTTAGCCATTCATAAAATCTACCAAATGGAGAAAAAATCTGCCAACGGGTCTATAAAGCTTCCGATATTAATAGTAATTTTAGACAATAAAGAACAGCTAGCCAAATTAAATAACATTCGCTATAGTTGTAACATTGCAATAAAATGGGAAAAATATAGATCTAACAAAACTTTAACTCAATGTTACAAGTGTCAAGAATTTAACCACGTGGCACGTAATTGCTTTAAAAATCCAAAATGTCTGAAATGTGCCGAAGACCATCTTTCAAAGGACTGCCCAAATACATTAATCGACGGGTTCAAACCCAAATGTTGTAATTGCTCCGATGAACATTTTTCAAATTCCACGGAATGTACGAAATATCAAAGAAATCTCGAATTACAGTTAAGCAAAAAAAATCCAGCACTTCGAGCTATCCCACGAAAAACATTTAAACAAACCGACCAAGAATTTCCACTTCTACCAACCCGAAATCTCCGTGGCCTCAAAACACATTCTCTCCGAAAACCGCCAACAACACCTCTAACGAACCTACCATGTCTGATTGTTTTAAAGAGATAAAAAATATATTCAATTTATTTAATGTAAGTAAATTAATTACAAACTTTTAAAAAAATTTATTACAACTTAAAAAAACGCCGAAGATGGCATGTCAAAAATCTTTATTCTCGTAGAAGGATTACTTTCTATGTTGGATTAATGGTCATTCTATAATGCAAAAATATTCGTAATATTTATTTATTCAAATCTCTTATGAGTGTTAGCGATGTAGAGTTGTTTATACACAGTGTCTTGCTAAATTCCTATTGTATAAGCTGCTGTATGAACAACTTTAGCCTTAGCTTCAATTTCACAATAATAATTATCAGCGATCTTTATATCCCGTACTCTTTTACAACATACTTTCTCGTTTACATTACAATAGGTTCTACAACTCATTCGGAAAATTCTAATGACTAGTGACAATAGTAAAATTAAACTTATGATGTGGAACGCACAAACTATTCGCGGAAACGGTTTCTCTCTTCCGGGATATGTCATTTACAGACGTGACCGTAGTAGAGCTGGAGGAGGGGTCATGCTTTTAGTGCGGTCCGATATTCAGCATCATTTTATACACGTTCCTGACTTACCGAAGCCGTCGCTATTAATACAATTATTAACAACAAATCAACCACTGTAATATCTGTATATATCCCACAAATAAAATAAATATCCCAGATATTAGTAAACTATTTAATTTAAATAAACAAGTCATCATTTTTGGCGATCTAAACGCCAAACACACACAGTGGAACTGTAACAGAACAAATAAAAACGGTAAATTAATTCTAAATTTTATCGTAAAAAACCATATTCAATTACACAGTCCTTCTGAACCAACCCATATACCGAATCAACGTAATTACAAACTTAGCATCATCGATTTGGCTCTTAGAGAAAATATTTACAACTTATCACCTCTTATTGCTTTACCATGTTTAAATTCGGACCACAATCCCGTGATTTTTCGTATACAATCTCCTTTACCAAAAATTTCCAAAAAACTCAAATTTTCGCTCAAAGACGCTGACTGGCCAAAGTTCAGGAAAGAGATAGATTCCCGAATCAATATAAACCCAACCATAAATAATTCGAAAGAAATCGATACCACACTAATCGCTTTTTATGAACATATAAAATTATCCATGTCCTTATCCATTAGACAACAATATTACCACCCGTATTGTCATAATAATTTACCATATCGACTCAGAGCATTAATATATTTAAAAAATAGATTAAAAAGATATTTCCAGCGTAACAAAATTCCAAAAACCAAATTAGTCTATAATAAACTAAACAGTTACATTAAAAAACGTCTCCATGACTGGAAAAACGAAAACTGGGCTACGGTTTTGAAATCTTGTCAGTCAGGGGACAATAACAAGTGGAAAATTCACAAAAATTTAACTAAGCAGTCCCCGAAAATTCCACCTTTAAAAAATAACGACGGCTACGCATATCTGGACAGGAAAAAAGCTCAGCTATTAGTCAAGCATTTCCAGACAACTCATTCAATCACCTCTCTCCTTGGTTCAAATCACCACAACCGTAAAATTCTAAAATCCGTCCGCGATTATTTAAAATCATCTTTTATTGTAAATTTCTCTTCCATCTCTCCGAAAGAAATCGCAAATATCATTAAAGAATTGAAACCAAAAAAAGCCCCAGGTGATGACAGCATCCCCTCCTTAGTTATTAAAAATCTAAGCCGAAAATCGATTTATTTTTTAACTAAAGTATAATTGCACATTGAGATATAGCTACTTTCCTATCATCTGGAAAACTTCCAAAACTATAGTTATAAAAAAACCGAATAAAGACCATAGTAATGTTTCGAACTACAGACCTATAAGTCTACTAAATATACTTTCTAAAATTCTGGAGAAACTAATTCTCAAAAGAGTTAACAAGCACATTAGACTAAAGAACTTCCTATAGATGAACAATTTGGTTTTAGAAATCACCACTGCACTATTGACCAATTAGCACGACTTACTGACTTTAACGAACGCAAACATACCGGCATGCTCCTTCTAGACCTCGAAAAAGCATTTGATACCATTTGGCACTCCGGGCTCATATACAAATTAATCTCATTCAACTTCCCACCATACCTGATTCACATCATTCACTCCTATTCAACAAATAGACAGTTTTATACTCAAGTTGGCACATTTACTTCCGACACCCTCCCCATCTCAGCGGGTCTTCCTCAAGGCTCTTGCCTATCTCCAATCCTATTTAATTTGTTCATTTCTGATTTACCAGCC
Source organism: Piezodorus guildinii (assembly GCA_023052935.1). Classification (NCBI taxonomy): domain Eukaryota; kingdom Metazoa; phylum Arthropoda; class Insecta; order Hemiptera; family Pentatomidae; genus Piezodorus; species Piezodorus guildinii. The sequence continues at coordinate 6,628,673 of CM041295.1, read as the reverse complement.
CATCCATTTGTGACGAGGTCATTATACGCTGATGATACAGCATTGTATACCTCATCATATCGCATCGATACAATAGTGAATCGCCTTCAACAATATTTTAAAAAATTTCACAAATATTGCATAAAATGGAAATTGAAAATTAATCCCACCAAATCCGAAGCAATTCTTTTCACTAAACGTCGCCCACAAATCAACCACCAAATCAAGATAAATTCAGCTCTCATCCCTTGGTCAAAATCCGTACAGTACCTAGGCATAACATTAGACAAATCTCTTACATTCACAGACCATATCAATAGAAAAATCGATAAAGCCAAAAAATTAATATTTAAAATGTTCCCATACTTCAACAAAAAATCCCATTTGAGCTCTCATAACAAATTAATAATATACAAATCAGTTATTCGCCCGTTAATTACATACGCCTCGCCAGTCTGGAGCTCAACCTGCTTGTCTAACTACCAAAAACTTTAAAGAATTCAAAATCTATCAATGCGGATAATTAACAATTACCCCCGCTACACTAAAATATCATCTATGCTCCAGGACTTACAGCTTCCAACAATTAAACATTTTGTCCATACTCAAACAGCTTCTTACTTCAGTAAAACACCAGTCTCCAAAAATCCTTTAATAAAGGAAATCGGTAACTATAATAAAGCATCTCTAAAACGCTACACTCATAAAAGAACTAAACATGTGTTGCTAACTTAAGCTAGTTTATTTTAATTTCTAAGTTTATATTATCAATTGTGTTATCTGTTTTTTGTTTTTTTATATGTAGGTTTCTTATTTAGTTTTTCCTACTACCATAGTTAATATCAATTTAATTTTACCACTAATTATGGATTAGATAATTAGATTATAACTACCAAATGAACCAAACATTTGATGATTGTAAGGATGTCTCATCCGAAATCATTTATAAATTTTTTGTCAATATGTAAAAATGTAAATAAAGTTTATTTTCTTTCTTTCTTCTACATCTATATTACTATGCTTGTGTTCAAAAACACAAAAAATGCATAAAACTATATGTTTGCACTTTTACTCCTTTATTTGTTTATCAAATTCGCTCAACATTTATATTTATCCGTTAATTATCTTTCCTAATAAGATGATGTTCTAATTTTTTTTTTATTTACAAAATTAAATGCACATTAGAGAAAGAAAATTGAAAATATCGGCATTTAAGCCCTGTCAGACTATTTAAATGAGAATGAAATCTACAAAATATTAAATACCATCAAACATTGCATATTGCGAAAATCATAGAAAGGTGATAAATGCATAATATAGCATTTCCAAGTCAATTGTAACCTTTTCCAAGTCAAATGTAACTTTTTCCAAGTCAAATGTAATCTTTTCCAAGTCAAATGTAACCCTTTCCATTTCAAATGTCACCTTTTCCATTTCAAATGTTACCTTTTCCAAGTCAAATGTCACCTTTTCCATTTCAAATGTTAGCTTTTCCAAGTCAAATGTCACCTTTTTCTTCACCTCTAGCCTTAAATATTCCGTTTTATTTATTTATTTATTGAAAAATAATTAGTTTAATTAACATTATGACTTTTTTTAATAATTTTGGCATATCCTATCGCTATTTTTTTTTTTTTTTTTTTGTTTAGATATTTGATTTTAAGTTCTGTTTTTTACTAGCTAATATTTAAAAAAATTAATTATTGTCTATTTAGTTTTAAGATTTGATTTTGATTTTTTAGAGAGGAGGGGTAGTTTTTCGGAATAATTAATGTATTTTCGGGTATTATAATTACTTTTTTCGAGCTGTATTTTTTTCGCTCGCGTGCATGTTAACTCGCATTTACTTTTAATGTTTTTAATTGATGTTGGAGTTGATAGTTGAGTTTTCGGGTCTTATAGGTACGTTTTATTATTTTATTGCTCCCATGCATTTTAACTCGAACTTACTTTTCAAATTTTTTACTGTCGTAAGGGTTGATAATTGTCTTTTCGGGCTTGTGATTACGTTTTTAAACTATGTATTTTATCGCTCACGCTTATTTTAACTACAATTTACTTTTAATGTTTTTTATTAATATAAGGATTGATAATTGTGTTTTCGTGTCCTATAATTACGTTCTTTGAGGTTTATTTTTTCATTGCTCCCATGCAATTTAACTCGAATTTATTTTTAATGTTTTTTATTGATATAGGGATTAATTATTTTGCTTTCGGGTGGTTATGATTACGTTTTTCGAGCTGTATTTGTTATCGCTCTCAATTATTTTAACTCGAATGCACTTTTAATGTATTTTATTGATATAGGGATTAATTATTTTGCTTTCGGGTGGTTATGATTACGTTTTTCGAGCTGTATTTTTTATCGCTCGCGCTTATTTTAACTAAAATTTACTTTTTATGTTTTTTACTGATACAGAGGTTGATAATTGTGTTTTAGGGTCCTATAATTACGTTTTTTGAGTTTTATTTTGTCATCGCTCCCACTTATTTATCTCGAATTTACTTTTAATGTTTTTTATTGATATAGGGATTAATTAATGTGCTTTCGGGGAGCTATGATTACGTTTTTCTAGCTGTATCTTTTATTGCCTATGCGTATATCCCCTTGTATTTACTTTTAATCTTTTTGTTTTTATAGAGATCTATTGTTGTGTTTTCGCGGAGGTATGAAAATGTTCAAAAGCTTTTTTATTATCACTCGTGCGGATTTCAACTCGCCTTTATTTTTTATTGATATTGGGATTGATTATTTTGTTTTGATTCTCATTATAACGTTTCTGGAATATACATCGTTTAGCTTTTTTTTTTATTTTTTATTTATTATTATTATTCTATAAAAGGATTAGTTATACTTCCTTTTTTAGCCATAACCACCCGAAAGCACATTAATTAATCCCTATGTCAATAAAAAACATTAAAAGTTAATGCGAGTTAACATGCACTCGAGCGATAAAAAATAAAGCTCGAACAACGTAATTATAATACCCGAAAACACATTAATTAATCCTTCTATCAATAAAAAACTTTAAAATTTAATGCGAGTTAACATGCACGTCAGCGATAAAAAATACAGCTCGAAAAACGTAATTATAATACCCGAAAACACATTAATTATTCCGAAAAAACTACCCCTCCTCTCTACAAACTCAAAATCAATAACTATTTAAAAACTAAATAGACGATAATTAGTTTTTTTTTTAAATATAAGCTAGTAAAAATCAGAACTTGATATCAAATTTCTAAAAAAAACAAGAAAAATAGCGATAGTATATGCCAAAATTATTAAAAAATTCATAATGTTAATTAAACTAATTATTTTTCAATAAATAAATAAATAAAACGGAATATTTAAGGCTAGAAGTGAAGAAAAAGGTGAAATTTGACTTGGAAAAGGTAACATTTGAAATGGAAAAGGTGACATTTGAAATGGAAAGGGTTACATTTGACTTGGAAAAGGTTACATTTGACTTGGAAAAAGTTACATTTGACTTGGAAAAGGTTACGATTGACTTGAAAATGCTATATAAAGTAGTACTTCCGACCAAAGGATTTTGATGAAAATGTTTTTATAACATCTCGGGCGTAGAGTTGTCCTACATATTAATTTTCAGTTTCATAGGGCTTTTCCTTTAAGCGCGGGGGTTACTACACACGGAAACAGACACAGATACAAACAATCACAGACACACACACACACACACACACACACACACACACACACACACACACACACACAGATCAATCAAAGCTGCGAAGCGTAAATGTTGGAAGAATCTCAGCGAAGAAGTAGATGAGGACACGTGGGGAGGCCGTACAAATAGTTTTGGCAAGGCTAAAAAGCTCAAGCTTGTCGCCACCCAGCTCTCCTGACCTATTGGGGAAAATAGTTTTAGCGCTGTTTCCAAAAAGACCAGAAGTATCCTTCAATATAATACCGCACCTAGAACAGGTACCATAAATTTCACAAGAAGAACATGAGACAGCATGTCGCAAAGTAGGGGATAACAAAGCCTCAGGACCGGAAAATGTTCCAAACTTTGCCCTAAAAACAGCAGTCAGAATCAGACCAGAACTCCTTCTGGACGTGAACTATTCCTGTCTCTGTGAAGGGATGTTCCCTGTTAAGTGGAAAAAGCAGCAATCGGTACGGACGCCAAAGGGTAAAGGGTCTCCTGAGGACCCTACATCCTACTGTCCAATGTCTTCTAAACACTGCGAGTTAAATTCTAGAGAGGATTGTGAGCAATAGAATTACAAAGCCGAAGATGGTCTGAAAATCAATATGGTTTTCGGAAAGGTAGGTGAACAGTCAATGCAATAGACCTTGCGATAAAGTTACCCAGAGAAGCCACTGCAGGAAAATGATGGAAAAAAGAAATACAATTTAAATAACCTTAAGTACAATATTATATAAACTATTTAGCTAGAGATCGTCGGTATTAAAGAATAAAAAAAAGAAGAAATATATATGTAAATAAATCAATTAATTAAATTACAGTGGCTATAGTATAAAAATTATGGATAATAAATATGAACCGGAAATATATTATGGTTAAAGAAAATGTACAGAGATATCGTATATAATATAATTATATTCTTAAAATATAACCTATATAAAATAGTAAGAACAGTGATCGAAGATTTATATAGAGTAAAACTGTACCTCCCAACTAAATTCTCCCTAATTATGTTAGCGGTATCAAAGATAACAGGGTGAAAAAAATAATAATGGATCATCATAAACTACAATAATTGACAAATCATAAAGGTTGATAAAAAATTAAAAATAAATACAAGTTGGAATAAATTGAATTGTGAAGATATCGTTCCAACATTGTCTATACATTTTTTTGTTTAGATTGCAATGTATCCTATGTGGGTGAAACCAAAAATTACCTTAAAACTCGCTTATCACAGCATAAACTCTCCGTATCCTCTCGAAACCCTCTAGCCTCAAAACTCTCTGAACACTCCATAAATTTAATCATTCTTTAACTTTAACGACTGCTTTATTTTAGGTTATGTTCCAAACCATAAGAAGAGACTTATCGCTGAATCCGTCCACATCCATCTCCAATCTATTCCTGTTAACTACAAAACCGATAAACAATGAATCTCCTCCACATATTAAATAAACTCAATTAAGTAACTTATTTTCTCAGTATATCCCACAATAAATATTTTTGTTTATTTATCTTTATGTTAATCTATTTTAGGTATGCAATTAATTTTATATATGTATTTATTTTATTTGTTTATGCATTTAAATGTCTTCACAATTCAATTTATTCCAACTTGTATTTATTTATTTTTTTTATCAGCCTTTATAATTTGTCAATTAGGGTATTTTACAATGTTTTTTTCACACTATTATCTTTGATACCGTTAACATAATTAGGGAGAATTTGGTTGGGAGGTACAGTCAATTTTACTCCATATACATCTTCCATCACTGTTCTTACTATTATATAGGTTATGTAATAATAATAATCTATTCAGCACAATACTGGCGGATGTGGCGCACTGGCTGGGAAATAGTACCTTGAAAGGAACGACGATGTTGATAAGGTTTATCACCAGGCGATGGGATTGAAAAGAAGATTAATAAATGAATCAATGCCGTACTACCGGTTTAACCCTAAAGTTCTTGCCCAAAGGGAAGGGATAAGATTGTACTAGTATCAATCCTTTATTACTGACCATACTGTGGCTCAAAACAAGCCTGATATCGTTGTGATTGATGGGAATCAGAAAGCAGCCGAGCTTATAGATATTGCTGTGCCCAATGCTGGCAATACTAATTTAGTATGTGCCGAAAAAAATCGTGAGTACCAAGCTCTTGCAGCTGAGCTCAAAGAATTTTAGAAGCTGGATAAAGTGATTGTTAGGCCAATTGTCATATCCAGCAATGGACTGATACCGAAGTCAACTGTGGAAGCCACTGAGCGTCTGGGCCTACCCAAAAAGCTGTACTGCTGAACACTGCCAGGATGGTTAAAAGTTTCCTTAATATTCAATAGAAACATTACAAGAAAAATCACCTGTAGCGGTTGGACAAATAAATAATAATAATAATGAAATAAAATATAATTAACAAAATAAATAAATAAACCCGCAAGGGCAGCTGACGAATGCAATTGGTGGGTTCATGAGTACATTACACAGGTCACTAATCCACTCATTATAGTGCACATTAACGGTTATTCTGACACTAAGTACACTCAAAGTACATACCCTAGGGCTATCATACCTAGGAAGACCTGGCAGTAGGTCTAAAATGCAATCACCCACTAAAAATGCAGCTAAAAAATTTAGTTTAGCTTCAGAAGAGCCTGGTACTGAGGCTGCACAAGGCTGGAATCTTCCACAGCTTCCTTCAGGTGATGGTTGAGCGAGTGGTACCATCCTATCGTATCGGACCACAAGACTGCAAGGACCGGCCCCTAGTTCGAGTTCGGTCTTGGGCGAGATCCATTCTCCTCCATCACGATCCCGACAACAGAGACCAAGAGGTGCTCGAAGGATGAAATTGACACCGGAAATGGACAAGGCCGTCATTCAGGCATATCTTTTGGCAACGAAATTAGAAACAGACAAGACAGGATATCTCAGCTGGATTCAACAGTACTGGCAAGAACCATACACAAAAATGACTATGAGTACGCAGAGATTGAGTGATCAAGTTAGAGTGATCCGATCTTCCTAAAATTCCTATCGGACCAGGAAATGGAACATATAAAAGTAGTAGTGTCTGAACGATTAGGATTACTTGCACTGTAAATGAAGAGCAACCTTCTGAATTTAAACAATTAGAAATATCACTAGCAGCAGAGGCAACCTTTCCCGAAGAAGAAGACAAAGAAATCGAGAGACTAACTCAATTATTGTAATCCCAACATATAATTTTTGAGGGAATTTCACATCATGCAAGACCATCACTACCAAGAGTCCCTTATAGTTTTAAATCGCGAATAACTGTGAAGCACAAAATGACGCTCTTAGTCAACTTGTCAGCGTTTATCCGGATATGAAAATTAAAGCTGCTTGCCATTGGACCTATGTTGCAGCAAGAATGGTTATTATTGAACTTAACAATTAACAACGAGTGCCGAAAGTATGTTCGCTGAGAGCGAGCATAGGAGCAATCACAGCATATGTCAATAATAAAAATAATCCTGCTGATGCATGTGCAAAATTAAAAAGAAAGATCGATGAGGTTATTGTACAACAATTAGGGACGGTACTAGAATCTCAATTCACCGAAAAACTCTCTTTACATTCTGATATACAAAAGCAAAAACTGACTGTCTATGCCAACAGGCTACGAAGGTATAAAAAGTCTATGCTTCGTAAACAGCAGAACATTTGGTTCATTAACAATGAGAAACAGTTTGGTTCTATCGGAACTTGACAAGTGATAAGAAAGCATGGGTCAAAGTTTCATTAACGGAAAATATTGTCGATTATTGGAGAGAGTTATGGAAGAACAACGAAATTCACAATAATGAAGCTGAATGCTTAACATCAATATATAATGAAACTCAGGAGATACCTTTCCTGCATGAAATATTAGCTATTAACTATCAAAAAATGATAACTGGACGCTTGGATATCCCCGATACATTCTGTAAGGGTATTACAGTACTTATACCTAAAAAGGAGAGAAATCAACTGGAACCCCAGGACTTTTGGCCAATCACCTGTCTCAACGGAGTTTATAAGATTTTAACATATATTCTCACGAATAGGATCGAGCATCATCTCCGAACCAATAATCTGATCCCACTCGAACAACTCGGATGTTGGAAAGGAGCCCAGCGATGCAAAGAGTTACTCGTTATAGACTCGGTCATTGCAGGCCAAACGACAGTGAATAAAAGAAATTTATCCATGGCCTGGATCGATTACAAAATGGCTTTTGACTCAGTCCCTCACAGGTGGCTTTTATATGTTCTGGGTATTTAAAAAGTGCACCCAGAAGTTAAAGAACTTTTGGGAAAATTCATGAGCTACTGGAAAACAAGAATGATGCTGGAACATGAGCAGTCGTTGGACTCTACGGGATATATTCCTATTTCAAGAGGTATATACCAAGGGGACTACCACAGCCCTCTCTGGTTCTGTCTTGCGATGGCTCCCTTGTCAGCCCTATTACATAAGCAGTGATATAACTACAAGTTAAAATACCATGAATTGACTGTAGTGATTAGCCATAGTTTGTATATGGACGATTTGAAACATTATGCCTGCAATAAGTCTCAGTTAGAATCTATGATAAACACAATTTCCAATTTTAGTAATTCAATAAAACTGTCGCTTGGTATTGAACAATGCGCGGTCCTCCATGTGATAAAAGGAAAATCCCATATATCTGAAAATATATTCGATGATGACTCACGTATTAAGCAGCTCCAACTTGAAGAAACTTACAAATATCTTGGAATACAAAAACATGTTAAAATAGCTAGGAATGATGTAAAACTAAGACTGATGGCTTCCTTAAAAAATATATTAAAAACTATCCTTGCAACACATCTGTCTTCAGGATCAAAAATAAAAGCAATAAACACCTGGATTATTCCAGCATTATCTTACAGCTATGGCTATAGCTTCGGGGTCCTAAAGAGGTCTACGACATCTCTACATGAGAGCTAGACAGGATCTAGAATGCATCACCCTCCTGCATCCACCGCAAGACTTTCCTTGTCGAGAAGGGTAGAGGAGGTAATTAAAACATTGAAGAGGCGTGCCGAAAGCTAGAAGTAATGCTTGGATAATATTTCAGGCAAAGCCAAGTGCCACTGCATGAAATAATTTGCAATCTTTACCACAGCAACACTGCTCTTAAATTGGATTCTCAAAATGCTGCGCCCACCATTGTTACAGACAGCGACCGCCTGGAAGAGTGGAAATCTTAAACACTACATGGAAGATTTTTCCATTAGCTTCAGCAAGCTGAAATCGATAAGACTTTTTCTACCCGCTGGCTAGTCAGGGGAGATCTCCTTCCCGAAACGAAAGACTTCCTGACAGCTATTCAGGATCAGGTGATAGCCACAAGGTCTTACTGCCGTCACGTCTTGAAATTACAAAATATATCAGACAAATGTAGACTCTGTGCAAGCACTTATTAATCAATTTAGCACATCACTGGAGGATGCTGGCCGGGACGGAATACCTTAAGAGGCATGACGACGTTGCAAAGGTCTATCACAAGGCGATTGGTTTTAAATTAATGTTGTTAAGCGACTCTATACCGTATTATCAATACAAACCTAATGACGTCATTCAAAATGAAGGAATGAAATCGTATTTGTACCAGTCATTTACAACTGATCAAACAGTTATCCACAACTGACTTCGTTTTGATTGACTCCAATAAGGAAAATGCTGATCTAAGTGATATAGCTGTCCTGAATGATGGCAACACAAGTTTAGTCTGTGGAGAAAAAATTCTTGGAAGCCACTGAACGGCTGGGCCTATCTACAGCTGTTATGAATGAAGCCCAGAAAGCTATACTGCTGAACACCGCTAGAATATTTAGCAGTTTCCTAAATATACCATACTATCATCTGACTAAAATCACCTGAAGTGGTTGGAGTTAATCGCCCCCTCTCCAGAAATATTCCGTTATAAGAAGTGCTGTAAAATAAATAAAAATAACTTTATTCTGGGACTATTTCCCTTAAGAATAACAATGCCGTCCAGAAATATACACTTCAATATATATCTCTCGGCCAATAAAATAAATTTGTATTTACAAAAAAAAAAAAAAAAAAAAAAAAAAAAAAAAAAAAAAAAAAAAAACCTATTTATACAGATATAAATAGAATATAAACAAACGAAAAAAATCTGATATAAAATAATAGAGCTAGACAATTTCTAAATAAATAAAATAAATGAATTATTCCATAATTCTAGGATTATGATAAATAATAAATAATTTTGTCTTACATTGAAAGTACGATAGTGGATTTACAATTTAAATTTTTTTATATTTACTATAGAGATATTTACAACTGTAATAACAAAAAAAAATACATCAAGTAAATGTGAACATTGAGGTATGTACATGATATGCGTGAGAAGAATCTACCCAGTGATTCAAAGATTATTCAGGTAAGTAGGTCACGAGACCACCGTCATTTTACATTTAGCGTGCGTCTCTTTGGGATGCTAGGTGTTAGAAAAGATGGGATTTGAATGAGGGAAGGGAAGAAGCATGGAGTATATGATTAGGTAGGGAATTCCAAAGGGATTTAGAGCGGATATAAAAGGAATTATCAAAAGATTTAGTTCTATGGGTAGGAATGTAAAGGTCAGAATGGAGTGATCTTGTTTCAAGCAAGTGAATTGAGTATTTGAATGGAAGGATACTGTGAATGTATGGAGGATGTTGAGATTTAACAATTTGGTAGAGGTATGTTCCGAGGAAATATTGTCTACGTATGGAAGGTAGGAAGCACTTCAATTTACTGTATAAGTGGGTTACTGGCGACCTCACGGAGGTACCGAAGGTAAATCTTATAAACATATTCATAATTCGCTTGAGTCTGTCATCAAGTACAGTCAAGAGGCCTCCATATACCACGCAGCTATGTTCTAAGTGGGGGAAAATGAGCGAGGAAACCAGCATCCTACGGGTGGGAAATTGGAGGAGATGATGGGGGCGATGAAAGTACTTAGAAGTACTTATGGGTCGTCTGGAAATTAGAGCTATGTGGGGTTTCCAGGAAAGGGTTTAGTCTATGGTAATACCGAGGTTTTTGACAGTGGAGCTGAAGGTGATAGGGTGATCATTTAGGATTAGACTCGGAAATGTAGTATTGGCTCTGAGGAGGGAATTGGAACCTATTAGGATGACCTGAGTTTTCATAGCATTTAGCCTTAGTTTATTCAGAGTTTCCCAGGCGCTGATTCTATCAAGGTCACAACGAATTTTAGCAAATCGTACTAGTAAATCAGAAGGAGGGAAAGATAGGTAGATGAATGTCGCTAGTGATTTTTAGGAGAGCGGATTGAGTGGAAAAGCCGGGTCGAATACCAGATCGGAGAGGATCAAGCAGTTTGGAATTTTCGAGGAAATTAGATAGTTGTGATTGAACTATTCTTTTGAACAGTTTAGAAAGGTTTCAGAGTATAGAAATAGAACGATAGTCTTTAGGGGGAATGTGGTTAAAGGTTTTAATTATAGGGTATACAATTGTTTTTTTTCAGGAGGTAGGTAATACGAAGTTTTGGAGGGAAAAAATATATATGTAGAGTAGGACAGGTAAGATTTCGGGAAGGCGTAATTTTATTAATTTGGTGCATATACCACCAAATCCTATAGAGTTGGTGTGAGATTTCATAACCGAGGAAATTAGTTAAGTTGGTGACATATCGGAAAAAAAAAAACATTATCGGGATTCAATGAAGGGACTAGCAGAGAGTCGGAGGGAAGTAGAGAAGAGCCGTTAATGGAAGCAGATAAGAAATATGAATTTAGTTCATGAGGTGAGACCTGAAATACTTGAGAGGAAGAGGATTTGCCGAGGGATAGTTTGCGAAGAATCTGCCATTTCGATTTGGCGTCAGGTACTGAGGAGAGAGCTTCATAGAAGTATTTCGATGTCGCTTGTCTAATTGCTGTCTGTGTCAGATTGCGGAGTGCCTTGAACACTTGGTAGTCATCTGTCAGTCTGGTACGTCTAAAGCGTCTACGGGCTACCGCAAGACTTTTTGTAAATCTTTTATCTCTTGACACTTCCAATGAGCAGTTCGACGACGAATGGTAGTGGTTTAAAGAAGAGCATGGGAGTCAAGGATACTGAGTAAATTGGAGGTGAGGGTGTCTACCATCGAACCGATAGAAGAACAGGAATATATGTCATACCAAATAAAGGATTCGAGGTCGGGTGAAATATTTTCTCGGGTTCGACCATCTAGGTTACGGAAAGATATATTTTTGGGTAGAAACAGTTTTAGTTTGGAAATCGTATGTCATCTGGATGATGTCATGGGATGATAAGAACGGAAGAGGCAGTTGGGATGCAGAAAGAAGTTTATCTCATGAATCGATGAGGTCTAGCCAGGTGTTGGATCTGGAAGTGTATAGTTTTATAAATATAATTATAAAAAAAAAAATTCTTGTATCATTAAAATATGTCAAATTTCATTAACTCTTTTTATGGTAGTATTATAATATTAGTCATTTTTGTCAGATCCTATCCATAAATACGGTACTTACTTTCCATTCGCCCACGATACGGTACGTATCTCCACTCTACTCCATATTTTATTGTTTCTTATTTCATGTGAATATTGATATTTATGTACACTTTCTTCAGCCATAAATTTTTTCTGTATAGCCCTCTTATTATTATACTATAGTCATTGTAATTTAATTAATTAATTTCTTTTCATATATATTTCTTCTTTTTTTCTATATTTTAATACTGATGTTCTTTAGTTTAATAGTTTATATAATATTGTTATTGAAATTGTATTTCTTTTGTATCTTTTTAGCCCTGATGACCCAAAATGGGATCGAAGCGTTGGTAAGCAAAAAATAGTTGAAACTATTTAGGTGTTTCATTTACTAACCGCCACCCGGACTAATTCCTTCCAGTGGTACTCAGTGTTGAAAAAAAAAACATAGTGGATATAATTAGTTGGAATTATATTCGCCGTTTTTTTTTTTTGTTTGTTGTAGTTTTAAGGTAACGGAAAACGTACGCGTAGGTGTTGAACTCGAAAACTTTGATTTTTTCAAAAACGATCAATAAATATCATTATTTCTGAAAATCAAAACCAAACCTCCCGGATAAAGTCAAAAAGCAATCTCTGGTGGACTGTAGGTTCAACTGTTTCTTTACCCGGCTCCCAAACCCTTCAGTCGTTTTCCAACTTGTCAGCAATGAATGCAGGGGCGATATTCCTTTGAGATCGGATTTTTCTGTTTTCGGTGGCACATTTGGATGTATTCCAAACCCGAAAAATGCATTAGATTCAACATATTTTTCTGAAATGTTGCTCAGTTACACTTTTTTTCTATTCCAAATTTCCGTTCGGATTCTAAATATCTTGAAACATAAGCTCTATAAGTTGGAGGGGGGAGGAGGGAGTTTGAAAAGAATAATTATTCGAAATTTTTAAAATAATCAATGACAACAATTGTACATAGCTATACAGACATATAGCTATGCAGAGCCTATCCATGATCAAGCATTATGACAACATTTGTAGCTTTACCAAATCAGATACTTTTCGAACATCAATTCTGATTCCTAAGCTAGAAAAAATATATATAAAATAAAATAAAAAAATCGTATTTAGCTTTTGATCGTCTTTGTTTACTCAACAAATAAAAATCATTATATATTGATTATTTAATTATATAATAATTATGTATATCTAAAAAAACTAGTTCCATTGATTTGAAAAAAAAAATGTATTGTATGATTGAAAGACTGAAATTGTACAATACATCATCATGAGGTAATAAGAAAACCGATAGTCTCTGAGTCAGCAACTAAAAATGCAACCTATTTTACATATTTTTTTCATTATGATTTATGTTAATTATCCATGAGGGTAATGCAAAAAATGCACGTTTGTCAACCTAAAACGGGTGGATTACAAATATAGCGGTCATTAGAAAATCTGACAAAAAGACGAAATTTTGATCACTAAGCTATCATATGAATCATTAATGCTAGCCTGCCACTGTGAGGCTTCTCAAAATTCGCACTTTCGGACCTCAAAATCTTATTCATTTGACCACGATTTCCTTTTGGATTTCATAATTCCAGGTGAAATAACCAATTAAATGACACAAACCTGTCGCCCATAAGAGGATGGAAAGCTGCGGCAGATGTATTTAAAAATTTTGCTTTTAGGAACAGAAATTGTGACCCATACAAATATTTCACCAGTGACTACGAGAAATAGCTACGTCATTACATGATTTTGGATGATATGGAAACAGCTATTCCAACGAAAAATACTATCACTTTACGGAAAACGAGTAATCACACATTTCTAACATTATTTTGCTACGAAGATATTCATTATAAACATTATTATTACTAATCAATTTGAGTTGTAAAACACGTCTGTAAGACTCATACTTTGCGAGATATATAGCATTTCCAAGTCAATTGTAACCTTTTCCAAGTCAAATGTAACTTTTTCCATTTCAAATGTAACCTTTTCCAAGTCAAATGTCACCTTTTTCTTCACTTCTAGCCTTAAATATTCCGTTTTATTTATTTATTTATTGAAAAATAATTAGTTTAATTAACATTATGACTTTTTTAATAATTTTAACATATAATAATTGATTATTTTTTTGGGTCTCTTAGATATTTGATATCAAGTCCTGTTTTTTACTAGCTAATATTTAAAAAAAATTAATTATCGTTTATTTAGTTTTAAGATAGTTGTTGATTTTGATTTTTTAGAGAAGAGTGATAGTTTTTTTGGAATAATTAATGTTTTCGGGTATTATAATTAAATTTTTCAAGCTGTATTTTTTATCGCTCGCGCTTATTTTAACTAAAATTTACTTTTTATGTATTTTATTGATATAGGGATTAATTAATGTGCTTTTGGGTGGTTATGATTACGTTTTTGAGCTTTATCTTTTATCGCTTATGCGTATTTCAATTTGGATTTACTTTTGATATTTTTTATTGTTATAGACGTTTGTAATTATCTTTTCGGGTCTTGTGATTACGTTTTTTAAGCTGTTTTTATTGTCGCTTGCTCTCATTTTAACTTGCATTTGCAGTGGTCTTTCTTTGTTTTTGTTTTAGGGGATTCTCATAACGTGTTTTGAACTTTATTCTTTTATGCGCTTGGGAATTTCTACAAACCGTAGGTATTATGTTATAATATGATGTAAAAATTATTTATTGTGTTTTTGCAGGATCTGATTACATTTTTGATTTGGACGTCACATCGCGATTGCGCATTCTTCTAGATCACTTTTCATTTAAGTTAAAATGTGCACTAGCTATAAATAAATGTCATAAACTCTATTAGTATTCCCGAAAACACCAAAAACAATCCCTCTATCGAATATTTATGAAATAGGAACATTAACTTAAAATGAGTAAAAAGCGATAACAAATTTGGTTCAAATAATGTTATCAGAACACCCGAAAATGGAATAAACGATTCCTCAATTAAATTATCAAATAATTGTAAGACCCAGTTAGGAAGCGGATCCTTTACAAAAGATTTAGTTGAAAAAATTTACTCAGGACGCTAGAAAAGGACCTATAACTAATCCTTTTATAAAATAATAATAATAAAAGAAAAAGCTAAACGATGTATATTCCAGCAACGTTATAATGAGAACCAAAAACAAAATAATCAATACCAATATAAAAAAAAAATATAAAAAATAAAGGCGAGTTAAAATCCGCAAGAGTGATAATAAAAAAGCTTTTAAACATTTTCATAACCCCGCGAAAACACAAGGATAGATCTCTATAAAAATAAAAAGATTAAAAGTAAATACAAGTTGAAATACGCATGAGCGATGAAATATACAGCTCGAAAAACGTAATCATAACCACCCGAAAGCACATTAATTAATCCCTATATCAATAAAAAACATTAAAAGTAAATGCGAGTTGAAATACGCATAAGCGATAAAAGATACAGCTCAAAAAACGTTATCATAACCACCCGAATGCACAATAATTCATCCCTATATCAATAAAAAACATTAAAAGTAAATGCGAGTTGAAATACGCATGAGCGATAAAAAATACAGCTTGAAAAATTTAATTATAATACCCGAAAACATTAATTATTCCAAAAAAACTATCACTCTTCTCTAAAAAATCAAAATCAACAACTATCTTAAAACTAAATAAACGATAATTAATTTTTTTAAATATTAGCTAGTAAAAATCAGGACTTGATATCAAATATCTAAGAGACCCAAAAAAATTATCAATTATTATATGTTAAAATTATTAAAAAAGTCATAATGATAATTAAACTAATTATTTTTCAATAAATAAATAAATAAAACGGAATATTTAAGGCTAGAAGTGAAGAAAAAGGTGACATTTGACTTGGAAAAGGTGACATTTGAAATGGAAAGGGTTACATTTGACTTGGAAAAGGTTACATTTGAAATGGAAAAAGTTACCTTTGACTTGGAAAAGGTTACAATTGACTTGGAAATGCTATAGTTCTTACACAAAACCAATATTTTCCACAACAAAGATTTTTTTTTACTTACGCACAAATTTTAAACCCCCCAAAACATTTATGTTCAAAATAATTATGTGTTGAATTAATATAAATTAAAAGTTTTAATAAAATTAAACAAAACATTTTTACTTTCACCTACCAATACATGAAATGTATAGTAAGGGACATTTGGCATATTTTTACGATTATTATTAAACTCACCGTATCGATGTAAAATTTAATGGTTTCATTTAATCATATATTATTATTTAATTCATTTAATTTATTTTTTTTTTCAACGTTTTGGAATAATAGCAAACTTTGTTTCGTAGAAAATAGAAAAATTATCATGGAAAACCAATGGGTCATTCCATACCTGGAGTACCTAAACACTTCACTGTAAATGCTTAAAATTCAACATTTTACCTATTCTTGAATGCATATTGTTTATTTTCAGATAGTTGGTTTGAAATGTTAAAATATTTACTAAACTTTACTTTCAATATATAAGATTATAAGCTCAAGAAAAATATATCAAATGGATAATATTTCTTTTCTTTTTAATGTAATTTATATGTGCATTACTGCATTAATATTTTTCATTTTCCACAAAATAATAAATTTTAAGAAATATTTGTTAAATTATTTCATTATAGAGAAGAGAACTGTATGAGAGTTGATGTATGTAAATAAATAGATATTCGTTTTTAAAGAATTTATTTCAACAATATTTGAATCATATTTAAAAATAATTTATAAATATTAAATTTTATATATATATATATATATATATATATATATATATATATATATATATATATATTTCTTTTTTTTTTTTTTTTTTTTTTTTTTCGAAATACGAATGCATTGGGTCATGCTAACACAGGCGGTGGTTAAGATCTGCTGACTGGGTTAAGGCAATCTGTCTAGGGGAAGGTTAACCCGAAATCAAAACCCTGGTCCTCCAGGTTAGGGGTTTAGGATTCGGACCAGAGCCCCATCTCCTTGGAAAAAAACAAAACAAATCTCTTTCAGACTCAGTAACAGAAAAAAGATGGATGGGTTTAATCGGAAAAGACAAAAGCTTCGGAAACGGACTAAACAAATTGGAACTTAGAATATTCAAGGACTCCCGATATAAGAAACGGAGGTGCAGGAGAATATGGAGAGGCTTAGTATAGAAATTCCGGTACTAACCGAGATAAAGAAAAAGGGAAAACGAGAAGAGACCTTAAGAAGTTTCATCCATTACTATAGCGGCGTCGACAAGGATAAGAGAGCTTGCGCTGGAGTGTCTATTTTGGTACAAAATAGTCTTAAAAGTCAGATATTAAATTATAAAAGCATAAATGAAAGAATAATCACCTCAGAAATGAATCTCTATGGTGACGAAGTAACTATTGTTGGCGTATATGCACCTACAGAAGGTACAAGAAATATTGAAAAAGATATTTTCTTTGATAAATTAAACCAGAATGTAAAATCTATTATCAAGGAAAAAAACAATATGTTTGGGTGACCTGAAGAGCAGAACAGGAAAGAGACTCAGGAGCACGAAAGTTGGAAGATATGGGGAAGATTCGGTTAATGAAAATGGTAAGCGACTTATAGAGTTATGTGAAGAGCAAAGTGTGACAATACTTAATGGTCTACCAGCACGATGACGCACATAAGTATACATGGCAACAACCAAAAAGAAAACTGAAAGGAATAATCGATTATGTTTTTATGAGAAGAAACTCTCGAGTGATTCCGCAGGTTGTGCGAGTAATAAGAGATGCAGAGTGCGGATCGGTTCATTTTCTGGTAAAGGCCAAAATAGTCTTTATATTTGCTAGCACACCAAAAAGAAAACAACCTATTGATGTGACTAAGGCTAAAAAGATTGAGTACCAGATAGAGGAGCTTCAGCATGAGTCCATAGGTGGTCTTCATAAAAGAAGGCTTCAAAGGAAAATAATAGATAAATCAGAAAAAGGAGATCTGAACTATGAGGATTTAAAGGGAAAGTTTTTACGAAGGGGCCCAGAAGGCACTAGGAACTAGGAAAGAATAGAGATAGGCAAATAAATATTGGTGGAATGAAGAGGTAGCTCGTAAAGTTGAGAAAAAGAAATGTCCATACCAGAAATGGCTCTCTACAAATGATTCTATCTCTCTAAATAATTATATTGGGTTGTGTTTTCAAGGTAAAGGATTTTTATTAAAAATACGATATGAAAACAAGATAATTTTATTCGAAGTATTTACCTTCTTTTTCTACACATTTTTCCCTACGTGACACCAACTTTTTTATCCCCAAACTGAAAAGCTCTGAGCTTTGAAGTGAAACAAAATCTGAAAACGCACTTTTCACTTGATCATCATTTTCAAAAAGTTTTCCTTTGAAGAAGTTGTCTAAATTCCTGAACAGGTGGTAATCTGTTGAAGTCGGGAGAATATGGTGGATGCAGAAGAACTTCGTAGCCCTGTTCTTTCAATTTTTGCACGGTATGTTTTGAAACATGGGGTCTTGCTGTCGCTCAGTGAGATCATGAGGCACTCATGTATCGAGATTTTTTACCTTCCTAATACACTTTAAATGTCTGGAAACGGCAGATGCACTTGCATTTAGTTGTGCTGAGAGTCCTTTAAGTGTTTGGTAGGGGTTTTCTTCTACTGTATGTTTGAGGACATCGTTGTCTATTACGGACGGAGGTCTTCCTCGGGGCAAGTTTTCCAAGTCGGTATCCCCAGCTGAAAACTTGTCAAACCAATGGCGAATGGTCCGTTCATTAACACTCCCTTTCCTTAACGCCTCGTAAATATTTCTAGCGGCCTCAGCTGCTGAATGGCCGAGTTTAAACTCGTATAAAAATATTACTCGAAAATCACGTGTTTCTATGTTCATATTTGGAGGTATACTAAAAAGTGGAAAATTAATTGAGAAGCTAATGTTTATAATACAAAAGTAGAAGATTAGTAACTTTTTACTTTAAATATGTAAACATTCGGAAGAAAACAACAGAGACCTGTAAAATCCTTTATGTATCAGAAACTATAAAAACGGACATTTCATGTGAAACAACCCAATAGAAAAGCTAAAAGCTAAAAGAAACGTAAACAACAGAAAAGAGATGAAGTAGACAAGTTTTGGGATCACAACTGTGGAATGATTGACCGCTGCATTCAAGACCAATAAGTTAAGAAAGCCTGGAAAAGGTTCAAATCTATTAAGACTCAATCCCGAAAATAGCTTCCGCTTATATCTACTGAGAAATGGAGAGATTATTTTGCTAAATTACTGCAAGAAGGGAGGTCACTCTATAAGCTCGATGGCCAAGAAAACGACTAGAGTGAGTACGAAGTTGATGATGTCACTCTAGAAGAAGTAAAAAGGGCCTTAAGAGGGATGAAAAATTTCAGATCTCCAGGGAAACCTGCCAATTGAATTAGTAAAAGGACCAATAGAACTCAAAGGTAATCTGTTGAAATATTGAAATAATACACATTCTGTATGAAGAAAGGTAAAGTGCCAAAAGATTGGTTAATATGAGATATTTTATCTATCTACAGTAAAGGAAAGAAAAATCCTCGGAAAAGATGGATAGAAGATGTAATGGAGAATATGGCAGCCAGAGGTCTGACTGAGGATGACTGTAATGATCGAGATAGTAGAAGAGACGGAGTACTGAGGACCGGGATGTGACATCATTGCAGAACCCCGCAGGAAAAAAAAAATTTATTCTGTACGTTAAGTAATATAATATAACAAAACTGATAGTTTGTTTTCAGACTTTTTTTTTTTTTTAGTGTTTTCTAATCAGACAAAAATAATTAAATTAGAGCAGGCATGCAGGTTTAGTGGCGTTATCACACTTTTGTTTATTTAGAGCCATAGTCTAAAAAGCTAAAAATAACCATTTGGTTATTAAATTTTAGAGGTGAGAGCGGAACTTTACCTACTAATTTTGTAATTAGATAGATGGAGTGCTTCCATTGGGTTGCTCCTCAACAAGTCTGTCTCATGTGATTTTTCTTTTAGCATATTTACTTGTTGTAATATAAATTACAGTTGTAAATTTCAATAAATAAATATTAAAAAAAAAAAAAAAAATAAAATAAAAATTCGCTTTAATATCCTATTCTCGATATATCAAAACAAATATATCATACCCTAATTAAGGGTGATAAAGCACAACCCTTAACAACAACAAGACTTAAAACCAAAGTAAAATATACTATTAAACAAGTAAAACATACAAAAATAAAATACAATATTTTATGATATTTAAAAAGTAGATTATAAATTATTTCATTGAATGGAATAAAAATTAATTACCTGTGTGTATTAAAAAAAAATTAATTAAATAATAAAGTATATAAAATTATACTAAAATCTGTATGCCTACTTGAGAAAAAACAAACATAGTTTGCAAATAGAGAATAACAAATGTTTATCATAGATGGTAAATATGTTCTTAGAATTCAACAGACAGTGATATAAAAAATAAATAAAATTTCTAATAAAAAGTAAACATGTAAGTCGACGGTCCGATAAAAATCGGGGAAATACTCATCTCAAAGACTATTTTATAATATATATGTATATATATATATATATATATATATATATATACATATATATATCCGATACCGATTGTTTTCTCGTACAAAAAGATCGATTACTCAGATGGCCATGAATATGAGTAAAAGGTCACTTATTCCGACCTATAAGGCTTGTATTATATAAAGTGAACTTTCCATCTGATGTAGCAGTGGTGTAAGTATGTAGTGTGTTGGGTTTAAGTATAACTCTGTAGGACGTAAGTGTAAGTATATAGGGTGTAAGTGTATAGGGTGTAAGTGTATAGGGTGTAAGTGTATAGGGTGTAAATGTAAGTGTGTAGGGCGTAAATGAAAGATGTTAGGAGTTGGAGGTGAGGGCTAGAGATCGATGGTAGTTAGGCCCTAAAAATAATTGCGTGACGAAGGAAAAGGTCCAATGAGATCAATAGTAGCTGGAGATGAGGGTAACGTCCCCACCTTCCCAGGCTATCTCTTGTCATTCCTTAGTTTTACTCCGATAAAGAGTATTGGACTAGCGACCCACGTCTCCTCTATTATTTTTTCTTTCTTTTGCAATCGATGGATGCGCTGAAAAGTATTGTTTATCGATTCAGTCCTACAGAGTACATTCCTATGATGAGCAATAATTTTCTATTGACGAGGTAGTTGTTTTATACAAGAAAAAAAATTACTGAAGGAATTAGTCCGGGTGGCGGTCATTAACTGAAACAACTGAATAGTTGAAACTATTCAGTTGTTTCATTTAATGACCGCCACCCGGACTAATTCCTTCAGTAATTCTCAACGGTCAACTAATTATATCCACAATTATAAGAAAAAAAATTGTAAATGGGCTAATTGTTGTAGACAATAATTTCTATTATAATTTTTTTTAACCAAAAATTCAAACTCAGTCATAGATTATTACTTGTGCGGTAAGAAGCTTAGTCCTTTATTTCAGTTCGTTTGTAATATTTCAATAGAACAACTTCAAAGTTCTAGTGATTATCTGTTTTTCGAGCCTAATCCTACCAGTTCAAAAAAAATCGAAAATCTTCTCCAAAAAAAAAAAAAAAAAAAAAAAAAAAAAATGAAGTCGAAAAATTAACTTTAAAATACATTTCTTTAAAAGAAAAAAAAAATCAATTTACAATAAAAGAGCAAAGACATAATAAAAATTACTCTTGGAATCAGAATTAACCCAATAAAGCCAGGTAAGACTGTGTGTGACTGTAACATAATAAGTGTCGGTAATTATTTTATAAATTTTATTTTAATTTTTCCTTCTTCCTAGAAAACTGCCCTTGTCCGACCACTAAATAAAGTACCAAACCCTACCTCACTGCAAGATTTCCGTCCTATTTCTCAAATTCCCTAGAAAAAACTCCCTCCTTAGTCCTCTCCAATCCAGTTTTTGACCTGGTTATTCTACCCAATCCGCTCTCCTTAAAATAACACAATACCTCGAAACTGCAATCGATCACCAACAAATAACAACCAACCAACAAATTATTTACCTTCTTGATTTCTCAAAGGCGTTTGACATGGTTAACCATAGCATCCTTCTTACTAAACTCAAAAATCTTCCAGTATCCAACAGTGCTTTGGGCTGGTTTCAATCATTTCTCTCCGATCTTTCTCAGTACGTAGTAGTGCCAGACCAGCCTCCATCCTCAACCTTACCCCTTACCTGCGGTCTCCCACAGTGGTCGTCTCTATCTCCTACCCTATTCGCTATTTATATTAATGACCTGCCTCTCCATATTAATCGCTCTAAATACAACCTCTATGCTGACAATTTCCAATTTACCTTTCCTTTCCGCCTTCCGACCTATAACCAGCAACAAAAAGATTATAATAGGACTTAGATCGAATAAGTCACTGGGCTGTGGTCAATCAACTGAAACTAAATGTTGAAAAAACAAAAGCCATTGTAATGGGATACCATCACTTCTTGAAAAATGTTCCAGATATCCCAACCCTCTTACTAAATGGCAACCCTATAAAGTTTTACCCGACCGTCAGGAACCTGGGAGTAACCTTTGATCAAATCCTCTCTTTATAGAACCATATTTCCGAAATTTATCGCTGCACCTTTTTCACCTTAAAGCGACTGAATTCCCTTCGTCACCTATTCCCGTATGAAACCCGAAAGCTTCTTGTTACCTCTCTAATATTCCCCCACCTTGACTACTGCTGTACCGTAAACGGTTGTGTTTCTGGGGATCTCAAAGTAATAATAAAACGCCTAATTAATTGCTTTGTTCGATTCATCTTCGGGGTCCCGAAGTACACCTCCGTCTCCGAATTTCATAGCGAGTTGAAGTGCCTTTACCCTTCCAATCGTCGCAAGTATTTACTTGCATCATACCTGTACCGAGTTATCCAATTCCGCCGTCCATGATACATTTTCGAACTTTTACAATTCAAATCCTCTGTCTATTCCCACTGTACACGCTCTAGGCCTTCAGATTTATACACAAGGGCCCACCAATCTGAAACCGATTCTCAATATTTAAAACGACGGACGCATAAAAAGAGAAATCGTCACTCAGCCCTAAATTCAGCTAGCATTTCTCCGAATAAAAAAAATAAAATAAACCAGCTAAAAAAAATAATGCCACCTCTTCTAAACAAATCTCAACCTATTACTCGCAGCCTATCTACTGCAGCCATCACCTCAGATATCTCTAAACCAAGTACCTCAACCAGCAATAACCCATGTATCACACATCACAAACCAAATTCAAACCCGGTGCGACAAGGTTTTACTGATCCTGAGCCACCACCCATCTATGTTTCGAAAATAGAAAATTTTGGGATATTTAGCGAAGAAATAGCGAAACTAATAGGACCTACCAATTCCCGATGTTTTTCTCGAGTTACGGACGTAAAATTAAATACATCATCTAAAGAAACATACAAAACTTTAATTAGCCACCTTGTTACGGTTAAAATTTGCAAAAAGAATTAATTTAAATTTTAAAAAAGAATTCCCTAACCGTAACTATGCCCCAGATTCTCAATGGAGTCGGGCGGGTTCCACAATAAATTTATTCGAGCGCCACGCCATTTGAAAATAAAAATAAAAAAAAAGGTAAATAGCGAAATCTCTTAAATTAATAATTTCTTTACTGAAAATAAAAAAAATAATGAAAATTTAATTAACAAACTAAAAAATATTTTGATACGAACTCGTTATCTTATAGTCTACAATCACCTCCCTATCCCATGTTAGGTGTTACCTGTTAAGGTTAGGGTTAAATAGAAAATATTTAAGAACATATTACTTAAAAAAAAAAAAAAAAATACAAAGCTTTATTTCTAACAGTAACACAATATAAATGATTCTTTAACAAAAAAAAAAAAAAAAAAAAGAAAGGAAAACTTAGTTCTACTTATATGCTAAATTTATTTTTTTGTTTGTCTTAAAAACAATCATTTGTCCTTCTATCTTTCGGAACTTTAAC
This sequence comes from Piezodorus guildinii, assembly GCA_023052935.1. NCBI lineage: Eukaryota > Metazoa > Arthropoda > Insecta > Hemiptera > Pentatomidae > Piezodorus > Piezodorus guildinii. The sequence goes on along the minus strand of CM041295.1, from coordinate 6,604,478 downwards.
CACTCAGCTTATAAGTTTATTTACAAAAATAAATCACCTTGTTTCTTTCCCGTTTGTTTGCCTCGAAAACGAACTCCTTTTCTGGTAGCTCCTTTTCCAATTCGATCAGACTTCGTCTACCTGGTCCGTCGAGTGTCATTCGCCACACCCTTACACTTTGAACTACAATAAATCTCTTACGGTTGGATGACATTTGAAATGATCCCATCAGATCTGTTGACACTATTTGCCACGGATGAGTGACAACTCGCTGTTTCCCCATGAGACCCGCTGGTTTTACTTGTTCTGGCATATTCGCTAAACACACTTCACATCTTCGCACGTATTTCGCTACATCCGATGCCATGCCAGGCCAGTAGTATTACTCTATTAAACGTTGCAATGTTTGAAAGCAACCATTATGCCCAGAAATCTCGCGATTATGGCATTTCCATAAGGCTCTTTTCCACTGATCTTTCGGTATTACTAGCTTAAATCTGTTATCATCTTTCACTAGCTTTCTTCCATCTACAATACATTTCCACAACTTGTTTCCTTCAACCCTCCAATTCGGGTACTTTGCTGAGTCCTTTTCCACTCGGTTTAACATGTTATTGTACCAGTTATTTCTTCTCCAATATCAATTCTGGCTATTGGGAGCTCATATGATCGGGACAAAGCGTCAGCTGCAGCATTTTGTTTCCCAGTTCGGTGGATAATGGTAAAGTGATGTTGCTGCAACTTCAGGGCCCATCTAGCTAAACGACCTTGAGGTTCTTTAAGATTATTTAGCCATTTCAGCGCGATGTGGTCCGTGATGACGGTAAGATCCATACCCTCTAAGCATGGTCGAAATTTATCCACGGCCCAGAGTACTGCCAAGCATTCTTGCTCAGTAACACTGTATTTCCTCTCCGCTGACGTCAAGCTGCGGCTCGCATATGCGATCACACGGTCTCCTTCAGGTTACTGTTGGAACAGGATTGCTCCAAGTCCTGTGTTGGAGGCATCTAGCTGCAAAAAGAATGGTTTACTAAAGTCAGGGCAAGCTAGAAAAGGTGCGGTAACCAGTTTCTCTTTTCGTAAGTTAAAAGCTGCTTCTTGTTCTTCTCCCCATTTCCATCGTTCTTCTTTAACAACTCAGAGGGGGACTTGTTTCTTCTTTATGGTAGCGGGTATGCATCCCTTTTTATGACGGAATTCAATTGTCGGAAATCTACACAGAAGAGGTAGGATCCATCTGGCTTCTTAACCAAAACAACAGGAGACGACCATGCACTCTGCGATGATAATAATAATAGCTTCGGGGTCCTAAAGTGGTCAACGACATCTCTACAAGAATTAGACAGGCTGATTCGGACGAGCGTGACGAGATCTAGAATGCATCACCCTACTTCATCCACAGCAAGACTTTACTTGTCTAGAAAAGAAGGAGGTAGAGGTTTAAAAAACATTGAAGAGGCGTGCCGAAAGCAAGAAATGATGCTTGGACAATATTTCAGACAAAGCGAAGTGCTCCTGCATAAAATGATTTGCAATCTTGACCACAGTCATACTGCTCTTAAGTTGGACTCTCTAAGTGCTGCGCCCACCATTGTCACAGACAGCGATCGTCTGGAAGAGTGGAAAACTAAAACACTACATGGTAGATTTTTCCATCAGCTTCAGCAAGCTGAAATAGATAAGACTTTTTCTACCCACTGGCTGGTCAGGGGAGATATCTTTCCTGAAACGGAAGGCTTCTTGATGGCTATTCAGGATCAGGTTATAGCCCCAAGGTCTGACTGTTGTGACGTCTTGAAGTTACAAAATACATCAGACAAATGTAGGCTCTGGGCAAGCACTTATGAATCAATCCAGCACATCACTGGAGGATGCGGCCCACTGGCCAGGACGGAATACCTTAAGAGGCATGACGACATTGCAAAGGTCTAACACCAGGCGATTGGTTTAAAAAGAAAGCTGTTAAACGACTCTATACCGTATTATCAATACAAACCTAAAGACCTGATTCAAAATGACGGAATAAAATTGTATTGGAACCAGTCATTCATAACTGATCACACAGTTATCCACAACCGGCCTGACATCGTTTTGGTTGACTCCAATAAGAAAAATGCTGAGCTAATTGATGTAGCTGTCCCGAATGATGGCAACACAAGTTCAGTCTGTGCTGAAAAAATTCGCAAGTATCAAGCTCTAGCAGCTGAGCTAAAGGAACTGTACAGGCTGGATAGTGTCATTGTGAGGGCGATTGTGATATCCACCAATGGTCTGATACCAAAGTCCACAGTAGAAGCCACTGAGCGATTGGGCCTATCTACAGCTGTCATGTATGAAGCCCAGAAAGCTGTACTGCTGAACACTGCTAGAATTGTTAGGAGTTTCCTAAACATACAATAGTATCATTTCACTAAAAGCACCTGAAGTGGTTGGAGTCAATCTCCCCCTATCCAGGAATATTCCTTTATAAGAAGTGCTGTAAAATAAATAATAATAATAATTCACCGCAAGGGGCAGTGAAGTGCGTAACTGCTGGGGCTTAACGATCTCCCGGTTCCTGATGTTCAGTACACCGTACCTCCTCACCACAACAGGACACTGCACATCAACTCTGACACAAGCACATTTACAGTACTCACCTAAGGGGTTACCTTCCCTTAGAAGACCTGGTAGAAGGTATAAAATGCAAATCATCCAGCAAAATGAAGTTAAGAAGTCGCAAAATTGCCTCAGACGAATCTAGAGAAAGGCCTACATAGGGTTTGGATCGACAGCCCACTTCATCGGTAGGCGGTGCAAGCGGCGCCCCAATGTCGAACGGAAGACCGGATTGTCAAGGACTAATAACTAACTATTTTGCCTCCCGCACGAAGTAGAGGCACAAATCGCCAGATAGTTGAGCACCGACGTTTGAGATGGATCACTGAAATGAATAGAGCAGCCATCCCTGCTTACTTCCTTTCTACAGACATAGAAAATAATAAAATTGGCTACCGTAGCAAGGTTTTCCCTCAGATCTCTTTAACGGCACAAAGACTGGCAGATCAGGTAAAACAAATATTTGAACGCAATTTTCTCTCAGATGCTGAATTATGTAATTTAAAACGAGAACTCGGCAGTAATCAGGTACTTAACCAAGAGGTAGTAACTCAGCAGGTTGATGTGAGGGTTTTTCCAATAACTCACAAGAAGCAGTAGTTAACATAGACCAAGAAGAAGTGTACAATAGCATCGAAGATATAAGGGCGCTATTGCTAACAGAGGATATGAAATTTGAAAGTATCTCGCTAGAAAATAGGCTAATAATTCCAAAGGTACCATAAGCTAAGAAAACAGTTGACATTGTTCGAGTAGTTGATCTGCTTTTGCCAGAATACTTAGCGCCTGAGTCAGATATAAATGAAATTCGCCATTAGATATATGTTGAAGCGAGATCAATGGCTAGAAACATAGGTCTAATTAAGAAGGATCAATCATCAATTCATTCAACTACTGAAGAAAAGAAAATGAAAGATAATGGTAAATTAGCACCCTGGAAAAGAAGACTAAAGAATAAATTCGATGGAATTCGCAAAGAAATAAGAATCTTGACAAATTACTAAGAATATTATTTAAACTAAGAAAAGAGTGGATGAAATTATAGTTCTACATATAGGAGCTGTTCAAGAATCTGAATTAAATGATAAATTAAAACTTTATTTATATGATAGAAAGCAAAAATTGGCTATTTATGCTAACAGGTTAAGAAAATATACTGAGGCAGAAAATAGACGAAGGAAAAATTTTATGTTTACATCGAAGCAGAAGGTGTTCTATAAATCATTAAATCATCAACAGAACATTGAGACTTCAAGTATCAATGAGAATGAACTGGAAGATTTCTGGTCGAAAATGTGGGAAGATCCTAAGAAAAATAACTTTAATGGAAGCTGGATAGATAAGATTGAGGTAAAGGCTTGCTCAGTTTCACCAATGTAAGCTATTTCAATAAATGAAGGCGATATCCAACAATCAGTTAAAAGAATGAAAAATTGGAAATCACCTGGCCCTGATAATATTCATAATTATTGGTTAAAATACTTTACAAGTGCACATAAATTGTTAGCTTCCTATTACCAAAAACTGCTGGCCAATACCATTACTCCACCCGAAGACTTCTGAAGAGGTATAACTTATTTAATCCCTAAATCGGCTAAGAATCAGCTTGCTCCTAAAGATTTTCGACCTATCACCTGCCTGAATGGGGTTTATTAACTACTATCATCTATGATCAGTAGTAAATTATCAGATCATATCGACAAGTCATATCATCACAAAAGAACAACTAGGGTGTAAGAAAAATGCCAAAGGATGCAAAGAACTATTAGTAATAGACTCTTTCATAACATCCCAAATAGCTAAGAAAAAACTAAACGCATCTATAGCCTCGATAGATTATCAAAAGGCGTATGACTCTGTCCCACATGGATGGCTAATAGAAGTATTAAACATCTACAAAGTAGATCGTAATATTATAGATTTATTAGAGCGTCTAATGAAAACGTGGAAGGTGAAGTTGCACCTACCTAAGCTTAGAAGTTCCAAATTGTGCATACCCATAAACAGAGGAATATTTCAAGGTGACTCGTTAAGTCCACTGTTGTTCTGTCTGGCTTTAAATCTTCTTAGTGAATTATTGAATGATTCTGGAATGGGTTACAAACTTAATTATAGTGGAACTTTAATCTCTCATGCTCTTTACATGGATGATTTAAAATGTGCTGCTATTCATGTTAAAAGAGGAGTGGTGACAAACAAAGCAGACGTGGAGCTTATCAATAATGAAACAATAAAACAATTAAGCGATTCGGACTGTTATATATACTTAGGATTTGACCCAATTTTGAAATTCACGAAGAATAATAAAGATCATTTTTAAGATGAGTTCAACATGCGAGTAAAAAAAATTCTCAGAACGTATTTGTCAGCTGGAAATCTAGTAAAAGCAAAAAATGCATGGGCTATTCCAGTACTGACTTACAATTTTGGAGTTTTAAAATGGTCTAATACGGAACTTGAAGAAATGAATCGCTTAGTTAGAGTCCTGTTTACGTCAGAAAGAAAACGACATCCCAAATCATCAATAGAAAGAATGTACTTACCACGTAAGCAAGGTGGAAATGGACTCGTTTGTCTGTTGAGAAGCTGCAGAGAGCAAGAAAATAGTTTAAGACGTAGTTTCCTAGATAATGATTCTCCAGTATGGCCTGCAATAAAAGCGTTAGACATTGGATACACAATTCTAAACCTCAATTCAGAAGAGTATAAAGATGGACCTACCGAAGAAACTCTGATTTAAAATTTTTGAAAATAAGTCACATGGTCGATTTCACAACTCTATGTCCCAATCAGGAGTAAATTGGGAAGCTTCTACCTTCTGGCTTAAAAAAGATCACTTGTTTCCCGAAACGGAAGGATTTATTTTGGCCATACAAGATCAAGTGATTTCAACCTATGCTTAAGAAATAAAGTTTTGGAGAGAATATAAGCGAACGATGTCGTCTTTGTAAAACGGCTATAGAGTCTATCCAACATGTATCATCTGGGTGTCAGGCATTAGCAGGGAGAGAATACCTTATGAGGCATAATAATTTGGCAAAAATTATTCACCAATCGCTGGCATTATCATACCAGATAGCAGACGAGGTTCCTTATTACCGATATGAACCAAAACAGGTACTCTCAGGTGAAAAAAAACAACAATATACTGGGATCGTTCCATTATTACCGATCACATGATATTAAACAACAAGCCGGACATAGTGGTTATGGATCAAAATGTAAAATGCGGCTATGTCATCAATATTGTTGTCCCGAATGATGACAATATCGACAAAACTATTGCTGAGAAAATACGAAAATATCAAGATTTGTGTCAGGAACTACGTCAAGTCTATAAGCTGGAACAAATCAAGGTATATCCGATAATTATCTCATGCAACGGTCTCATTCCAGATGACACCATTTTAGCAACTAAAAACTTAAAACTGTCCGAAAAAGTCCTGGAAGAAGGACGGAAAGCAGTTCTCCTCGGTACAGCCATTATCAACAGGAGATTCTTAAATATAGTATTGTATTTTTTGCCTTGCCCTTGACTTTGGTCCGGGTAGGTAAATATTCTGGTAAAACCAAAAAAATTTGGAATAATAAATAATAATAAGATGCCGATACCACCGAATTCCGCCTACAGACTCGTCCAATGTTCACCGTTCAAGCCCAAGCCCACAAGATCAGCCTTAACGCAATCCTCCCATCGACGCTTCGACCAACCTTTCGGATGCCTACCCGTCGGATCAGCTATTACCAACTCTCTCGGAATCCGCTCTTCATCGAGCCAAACAACTTTACTCGCCCATTTGAGTATCGCGATGCTATCAACTCAATTATATCCACAGGATACAAGTTCCGCAATTCCGCGTTGTGCAACCTTCTAAACTCCCCAGTGGCCTCATCTCTCTTCGGACCAAATATTTTACGCAGTACCTTATTTTCGAAAACCATAAGCCATTGTTCATCCTTCAAAGTAACCGGCCACGTTTCACATCCGTAAAGAACCGTCGGAAGAATAATAGTTTTATAAATTCTAGCCTTTAAGTTTTTAGATAGAAGCCCCGAACTAAGTAACTTAGCAACTGAATAATAATACGTTCGTCTTATTGGTATTCAATTCGAGTCCTATTTCTTTACCGGTTTTTATTAACACACTTGTATTTAGTTGTATGGTTTCCGTGTCTTCATCTAGCAGTACCAGATCATCGGCATACCCAAAAACCGGAATCTTGTCACCCATATTTAAACCTTTCTCGGTACACATCATCTTTTCTATGACATATTCTAAAGATATATTAAATAACACAGGTGAAAGGGAGTCACCCTGTTTCAGACTCGATCGCACCTCAAATCTCTCGGAGTAATTATGACCGATTCTAACTTTATAGAATGTTTCCGACAAACACATCTCTACTAGGTTTACTAACTTTCTCGGTATTCCCTGTTCAATCATGATGTTATATAGCTTCTGACGGTTTATTGAATCATAAGCCTTTTTAAAATAGATATAAAAATGATGGACTACACCGTTGTAATCCAATTTTTTCTCTAATATTTGACGTAAGGAAAAAAATTTGGTCAATTGTTGAGCGATTCCGCCTAAAACCAAATTGGTAATCCCCGATAATTTCCTGAACGCATTCCGTGATTCGACTAGTTAGTATTGACGAGAATATTTTATAGCATACTGGGAGAAGAGAGATCCCAGGACAGTTTTTTGTGAATCGAAATAATTATTGATTCTTTCCATTCTTCGGGCATTTTTTTTAATTTTCCCAGATCTCTTTAGCTAAAACATGTATTTTAGAAACGCCCGCTTCTTCACAGGCCTTGCTTAGTTCACTGGTGATATTATCATTTCCTGCAGCCTTATAACGTTTTAATTTCCCTATCGCCATTTCGACTTCCTCTTTACTCAGTGCGTCTATCCATGGTTCAGCGCTCTGATATTCAGAGAGAGGAGATTGATTATTATTTTCCGTATTTAATATGCCGTCAAAGTGTTGTTTAAATTTATTTAATATCTCAGTCGGATCCGCAATTATATTGTTATCTGCATCTTTAACCGCATTCAATAGGGGTTCAAATCTTTTACGCGATTTGCTTATACGTTTGCACATATCTCTTACGTTATTTTAGCTCAATCCCCATCGAACCAGGGTTTGTTCTTTTTATTTTCGGTTTTCCCAAGAACCAAATTACCGATATCTTTAATATTATCCCTGATCTCTTCCCATAGTATGTTTATATCTTCGTTTTCGTCATCTAAAGTTTTCAAAGCTTCAAACCTATTTTTTACTTCTATCGCGAATTGTTTTCTAATCCCGGGATGGTTCAATTTAAATAATCCAAATTCTCGAGATGAATATAGGCCAGTGTTCTCTTTTTCGTATTTAGTTTTTGTCGTATAGTTATGATTGTGTGTAAGATGTTTATTTATTTGCCAACTTTTTATTTATCTCAATAATAGGTTTTTGTTTCGATTTGTTTTGTTTTTTATTTATTATTATTTTATTGTATATATATGAATTTATTTATGTTCTATTTTATGTAATTTGACCATTATTATTATTTTCTGTATATATAGTATGAATGTGGTCTCTTATCAATATTATTATTGTTCATTTTGTAACAAATTGTAATATATCTCAATAAAAAAAAAAAAAAAAAGTTTTTGTCGAAGTTTCGCGATAACTAATTCAAGATCAGAACCGCATTCTGCACCACGATACGATCTCACGTTAATTATGCTACTTTGCCATCTGTTTTGTACTAAAACATGATCGATTTGATTCCGTGTTTGATCACCCGGTGATGTCCACGTATACTTATGAATATCCTTATGTTTAAACGTAGTACTTTTGATTACTAGGTTTTTCGAAATGGCAATGTTTATTAGTCGGGTCCCATTTTCATTACTATATCCCTGCAAACTTTCTTTACCGATTGTAGCACGATACACTTCTTCCATTCCAATCTTTGCGTTCGCGTCGCCTAGTATTATCTTAATGTAATTTCGCAGTAACTTATCGTAAACCTACTATAGTTTATCATAAAATTCGCATTTTACTCCATCAATAATGTCTTCGGGGTGGGAATGAATGTTTATAAACGCGATTTTAAACCAACGACCTTGAAAGATAGCAACCAATATTCTTTCACTAAAGAACTGTACGTCCCGTACTGCGGGAATAAATCTATTACTGATCAGAAACCCGGTACCTAAACAATAATTAACGCTCCCCCCGTACCAAATAGTATACTTTCCTCCTGTTAACGAACCCTTCCAGGCCCAGCGAACCTCTTGTAATGTAACGATATCTATATCGTACCCCTTAAAATTCGCGACCGACTTAAACCCACCTGCCGTATTTAAACTTCTAAAGTTCCACGTCCCTATTGTTAAATCTCTAATTTTCATCTTGCGTCATGATTCCCTTGGAGCAGTCCCCACCCGGAGACCCGAATGGGGGACTAGTTTACCTCCGGATAATGATCGTTTTACCTCAGAGGAATCCATGACTGTTTGTGGTATTTTGTGAATTAAAATATGTGAGTAGGGCGTTCGAACCTACGTCACACCCTCCAACAAGCCTGGAGGGCCGCTCTCATTGTTGGTCAGCGAGTCCATTGGACTTAGCCGGGAGGAGCTTCCGAGGAAATTCCACCGACCATCCCCTCATCCGCCACCCGTGGGACGCTCCCCATCCGCATGAGGGTACTCTTCGATGGTTCCAAAATTCCTTCCTCCAACATCTCATCGAGCTCCTTATTCAAATCGTCTTGGATTTTGGGAGAAACGGGATAGTAGCGCTGTTTAATCAGTTGTGTTTATTTCATGCTCAATCCTGCTCGTGCATCCCAATTTTGATGGTCGAACAGATCTCCATTTTTCTATTAGGCGATCAACAATTTCCTTCTGTTTAAAGGGGAGATTGGGTCTAGTTAAAAGAGCGTGATCCTCCTGCGATATAGTCGAGCATCTTTCCTCAGAAAATGTTCATGTATTTTCAGATACATCAAGTATCAGTCGCAATTTCTCCCAGAAGTCTATCCCCAGGATAACTCCATCTACAAGTTGTGACACCACTAAAAATTCGATCACTCTTGATCTGCCCTGCAATTCAACTGGCATGAGTGCTGTTCCATCGGCTGCATTTATTTTAACATCCGGTTTCCCCTCTAATTATACACCAAATCGTGAGAATCTCTCCCAACATGATCTCGAAGCTCCGGAACCCAATAAACCAATTTCCCTTTTTCCCAAGATGTTTACCTTACCAGGTATGGTATTTGGTCTAAACTACTTGTAGGGTGCCGAAGAATTTCTCCCTTCTTATCGGCGAAAACTTCCCTTACTACTGATAACCATTCCTTCCATTCAGCTTTCGTTGTGGATTTGGGGTTTTGTTCAAGCTCACATCCACTTAAGCCTGACCCCCTAGATCGTTTCCCTTCCTGTTTTCTTACAACGCCAGCAATTGTTTCTTTCGACTCCGTTCCAACCACAACCTTCACAAAATGTTGTCTTCTTAAAGCGGCATGTTTTAAAACAATGATTATTTCCTCCGCAATTCCAACATTGAAAAAAACTATTTTCTTTCTTCATCTCTTTCAAATCGTCTTGGGACGCTTCCACAGAACTGACTTGATTAGCCGGTTTTCTTGGTGGGTAATAAGCCAAATCGGGTTCGAGTAATCCTTTACTTGTTGGAGGCGGTCGATACTCATTGATGAGATCTTACCTCTTCTAATTGCCTCCCCAGAGTAATTACATCTTTTACCGTCCTTACTTGGTGCAACGCAAGACGATCCAAGCAGTAGGGGTCGATGTTTCTCATGACCAATCTCAACATATCGTCTTTTGTAGAAACACTTGAGAGCCTGTTAAAATAATTTGTCATCACGGCTACATAGGTGCCGATTGATTCCGTAGGCCCTTGAGTTCTTCTCTTGATTTCCTACCACAGTCTATCTTCGTAATCTAACGGGACGTATTCAGCCTTCAATTCGGAGACAAGTTCGGACCAAGAAGAAACTTCACGTCTGATCGATCTAAACCAAATTAGTGCTGGACCTCTAAACAAATCATACGCCGCCATAAAGAGGTCTTCTTCTGTAGTACTCCTCGCCAGACGTAAATCTTCTACGGTTTCTAGAAACGCATGTATGCTTAGACCGTCGCCATCCCCCGTAAAATGAACACCCCAATCTCTTATGGGAATTTGGGTTCTCTTTATCACGTAGGTCGTTCCAGCTGCGCCTAAATTTGGTTGAACCATTGTCGCTTGGCTTTGAATATTTTCATGTGATTTCCCCACGTTCTCTACTCCCTCACTGCGTTGAGAGTGTACGGGATCCTTTTTTTCAGTCAATGATTGGCCTGCGTTCTCTTCAAAGAGTTTCCACAACTCGAGACACTTTGTAGCAGCCTCGCTTTTCTTTTTACTTTCAAAAGAATCTTTAGTTAAAATTCGGTTTAAACGATTTATTTGATGTTGTGATCCCGTATCTACTTTATCTATTTCCCCCGCGGTACTGGATGCCGTGATACCCAATATTTTTGTCATGATTGTTGCTAGTTTTTCCTCACACACACTCAATTCTAGCCCAGGTGGGATATCTACAACAGGGGCTACATATTTTCCTGTAATCTCTTATTTTAAAATGGTACGACATTTTTTCTTCATTTCGTCTACCGTCAATAAACTAACTACCCCAAGAATCTTCAATTCGTACTCTAATTCTTCCTTAACCAGTCTATCGACATTCATTTTGTTTTAATTTAAAAAAAAAATATTAAATAAAATTATTATCTATGAATTTTTTTAAAATTGTACTTTTCTAATAATGTATTATCATATTTATGCTTTTACTAGTCCCTGTTCGATCGCCATTTTTGGAGACGGGCGGGTTCCACAATAAATTTATTCGAGCGCCACGCCATTTTAAAATAAAAAAAAGAAGGTAAATAGCGAAACCCTTTAAATTAATAATGTCTTTACTAAAAATAAAAAAAAATAATGAAAATTTAATTTACAAACCAAAAAAAATTTTGATAACAGGTGGACAAGAACTCGTTATCTTACACTCTACAATCACCTACCTACCCCCTGAGCTATGGAATCATATGACGTCACCATATCACGTAACTATTTAGATTATTACTGCTGACTCGACGAGGGTTGTACAATGTTACCTTGTTAAGGTTAGTGTTAAATAGAAAATATTTAAGAACATATTACTTAAACAAAAAAAAAAATACAAAGCTTTATTTCTAACAGTAACACAAAATAAATGATACTTTAACTAAAAAAAGAAAGGAAAACTTATTTTTACTTATATCCTAAATTTATTTTTTTGTTTGTCTTAAAAATAATTATTTGTCCTTCTATATTTCGGAACCTTAACCACTCAGCTTATAAGTTTATTTACAAAAATAAATCATCTTGTTTCTTTTCCGTTTGTTCGCCTCGAGAAACGAACTCCTTTTCTGGTAGCTCCTTTTCCAATTCGATCAGACTTCGTCTACCTGGTCCATCGAGTGTCACTCGCCACACCCTTACTTTTTGAACTACACCTCAAAATCTTTCGCTGCAAAATGTTTTTTTCATTCACTTAACAATGGGGCCTTGCTATAGCGGTTCCCAAAACTATTCTTCACAACGCTCACTTTTTTTAGCCAAAAGAAACAAAAGTCTATGAACATCTGTTTTTTTGTTTTTTTAAACATTTTTATAATTTGTGTAACTCTCTTCGAGGCAATAAAAAATACTTTAATTATTATTTAACTTAGATTCATATTTTTTTTTTTCACGTAACAACCTCATATTACATAATTATGACTTCCACTGCTGCTTACGACAGGAAAAATCCTATAGAGTTGTCTTACGAGGTCTCCATTCAACCACCCCTACAGCTGTCATCAAACAGGAATTAGAGGAGATTCGTCACATATTAAGAAATGTTTCATGCGTCTTACACCCTACAGATAAAAATCCGCTACCGTTATTTTTCGTGGATTTAGAGCCAGCGACAAATAATCCAGATATATTTAACGTTAATAGGCTCGTTTACTCCACTGTTAAGTTTGAGAAGCCGAGACAAAAAATATTACTGAGCAATGCTCCAAATGTCAAAATTTGGGGCATACAAAGACTTACTGCCACCACCAGGACAGGTGCGTCAAATGTGCCGGTCCGCACGCGTCCAACTCATGTGATAAACCTAGAGATGAGCCCGAAATGTGCGCTTTCTATGTAGAAGGCCACCGGCGAGTAACCGAGGATGCTCATTATTCAAAAATCTTCTTAGAAACCGAACTCTCCGAACACAATAAATAAACGACAGGAGAAGAGTTACATCCAGCCACCTGAGCTTGAATGTTCGACTAGTTTCCCTGAATTGGATAAAACACCTACTCAACCCACCATACAGCAACCCTCTACGTCAACAGCCCGTCATCATCCTCCACAGGACATCAACTCTTATCTCGAAGCAACTAGGAAGCAACAACCGAGATCTCAGGCGCCTCGAGTTTCCCAACCCAAGCCTCAGACCGCTCAAACAGAAGCCAAAGACCTCCCATACCAAACCTTAAGCCAGATCTTTCCAGTCTAAACCCCAGCCAATTCCACCCAATCACTTGCCCTTGCGGGTTAAATTGCCGCCTCTGCATCCACACCCAAGTCCAACTCCTCAGATTCTTCGCTCAAACCTAACCCCACCCTCTAATACCGAACCAATTCACGGGTACCACAGCGTTCCCAGCCCCCAGCAACCAATTATAATCACATCAACTACCCAACTCAACCTTCTGATCCTTATTCTCTTCACAACCAAAATCAAACAGACATCACCTGCATTCCATCATCCTTCCTTTCAGATTTACTAGCAACCATCAGTCCACTGATTTTTCTCCTCACCAGACCCTTTTCTGTAATTCCTCTCCCTATCCTACGATGAGTTTGAAGCCCCTAGCTATCGTTTTATGGAATGCAATGGCCTACTCAACCACCGTGACGAACTTGACCTATTCCCACATGAAAAAAACGTAGAAATTGCACTTTTGACTGAAACTCACTTTACTCAACGCTCACATTTTTATGTCCGTGACTACATTACTTACAGATCGGACCACCCACACAACACTTCACATGCTGGTTCTTGTATTCTTGTTCATAAATCCTTACCCCATTCCCTTATTCCTTCTACTCCAACTGACACCATACAATCCACCTTAGTAATTATTACAACCCATCCTTAACAATTTAACGTTCTCAGCTGTATTCTGTCCTGTCAATGCCCTTTCATACCACCATCTTGATTCCTTATTCCGTTCCTTCGGACCGCGCTTCATAGCTGGAGGTGACTAAAATGCTAAACACCAACGATGGGGTTGTCGTTTTGTCTATATGTTAAAGGAATAGAAGGAATTGACGTTCCAATAACCCAACCGTACGTTTATAAGGGAGCTGATGCCGCTTCTCATTTCATGGAATGTATTACCAATATAGCTATAAAAATTCAAGAAATTTATAAGATAAACAAGCCAATGCGGATCTCATCGGAGGAAGAAAAAGATTGGTTTGAAGCTAAAACCTGTTATATGTGCCAAGAAGAATTTAGAAAAAAACAATATAAAAGTTAGAGACCACTTCCACCTAACCGAAACGTACTTAGGAGCGTCTTGTAATAATTGTAATTTAAAACGCGTTAATCCCTCGTTTGTACCTGTCATAATGCACAACTGGAGCAATTATGACGCACATTTTATAGTTAGAGAGTTGGGAAATAACTCTGGAGAAGTTGAGGTAATACCGAATAGTAAAGAAAAATACATATATTTTACAAAACATGTTGGTAAACTGAAATTAAGGTTTATAGATTCTTACAGATTCATGCCGCGGAGCTTAGATTATCTTGTAAAATCTCTTTCTTGGGAAAAATTCAAGGAGACATCAAAATATTATAGAGATGAGGAATTAAAATTGGTTACCAGAAAAGGTGTTTTTTCATACGATTATATAGACAATGAAGATAAGTTCAATGAAACAGAGTTGCCATCAATTAAAGCTTTTTACAATAAATTAAATGATCTGACCATATAGGATTTGGATTCAAGTCTTGACGGTCATTTGGAAAAAAAAAAAATTAAATGAGAGCGATATCAGCGCAAAAGATTATAGACATGCTCTAAACATATGGGAACACTTTAAATGTAAATCTTTGGGTGAATATGCTGATTTTTACATTAAAAGTGATGTTCTACTACTTTGTAACGTCTTCGAATCTTTCCGAAACGTCATGATGAATACCCATAAACTTGATCCAGCTCATTATTTTACCGTTCCCGGTCTGACCTTTGATGCCATGTTAAAATATACAAAAATGAACATAGAGCTCTTACAGGATTATGATATGATTTTAATGGTAGAGCACGGCATCCGAGGAGGTTTGTGCCAGGTATCACACAGGTATGCAGAAGCGAATAATAAGTACATGATCAATGTTAATCCGAACGAAGAATCGAGTTATATAATTTATTTAGATGCTAATAATCTTTATGGACAAGCGATGAGTATGTATTTACCGTACGGAGGATTCGAGTGGGTCAAAAATCCTGAACGTATCAATATATTCGAGCTTAAGGATGATGACGATATTGGATATATCTTTGAAATTTATATCAGTTATCCTCAAGAACTTCACCATTTCCATGATGATTTGCCGTTCTTACCTGAAGCGATGATACCACCGGGCTCAAATTCTAATTCAAAAAAATTAGTAACACTTTTTGAGAAAAGAAATCGCTACGTCTTACATTATAAAAATTTGATTCAAGTTCTACAGCATGGGCTAAATTTGGAAAAAATTCACCGTGTTCTAAAGTTTAAACAAGCACCATGGCTACGATCGTATATAGAATACAATACAGAGCTAAGGAAAGGAATAAACAACGATTTTGAAAAAGATTTTTATAAGCTTATAAACAATGAAGTTTTCGGTAAAACGATGGATAATATCAAGAACCGCCAGAATATTCAACTAGTGACTGACAGTAAAAAGTTGATGAAACTTTCGCCAAACTGAATTTCATTGATCGTGCAATCTACAATGAGAATATAGTGGCTGTACATATGGGAAAATCGAAAGTATGGTTTAATAAGCCTATATACATGGGAATGTGCATTTTAGACTTATCAAAAGCTGTAAGGTATCAATTTCATTATGACATAGTGATGAAAAAATATTCTGGAAAAAAGTTGAAGATGATGTATACCACAGATTCCTTTATTTATAAGGTCTTAACAGATGATGCCTATAAAGATATGAGAAAAATTAATCAATATTTTGACTTCTCAGACTATCCTGAAACACATTTATGTTATTCGACAGAAAATAAAAAGAAATTAGGAAAGTTTAAAGATGAGCTCAATTCCAAAATAATTTTAAAATATGTGGGATTAAGAGCGAAAAAGTACGCTATTATGACAGAAAACTATGTAAAAAAGCGTGCTAAAGGTGTAAAAACAGCCTCATTAAAACAATATATTAGTTTTGAGGATTATGAAAATATATTATTTAAAAAGGAAATTATGAGATTTATTATTCATACGCCAATGAAAATGATACAGTCTAAGCTGCATATTTTTAGTTCCGAAATAAATAAGGTTTCTCTGTCTCCTTTTGATAATAAAAGACACACACTAGAAAACGGAATCAATACTTTGGCCTATGGTCATTATAAATTAAATGAAGTGAAATAATATAAAGATTATTTTGGTAATAATAAGAAACAAAACCCGAATTTACAACCATGTTTGTCTTTGGCGTGAAAAAACTAAGGTAACAAATAATGAAAATGATGGCAATATGTTTGTTCACTAATGAATTTGGAACATTTTGGCGGTCTTAAAATTAATAAAGCCATCTCAGCAAGGCAACCATTGCATTTATCATAATGTCTCGAAAGAGAAATGTACAGAGTATCAAACAAAAGTTTTATCTGTATGGGTAAATAAAAATTTGTTAAAATCTATTCACCATGAATGAAAGGGGTCACTGTCACGGTTTGAACACCTATAAACCCTGAATGTGTGAGTGAATGTGAGGTGAATAGAATAACCCTGCAGAATAATTTCGATGCTTATATTTCTCTTTCAAATACATACAGATGTCATCGTGTGGTGGATGTGGTCTCCTCCGCTTTGGAGCGCGGATTGTACTGCACTGGAGCCTTTCTTGACGTAGAACAGGCCTTTGACCGAGTCTGGCACCCAGGACTGCTTTACAAACTCCGAAAATTCCTTCCTCCAACTTACTTCCTCATCATCCAGTCCTATCTCACTGACAGATCCTACCAAATAAATCACAAGTGCTCCTATTCATCCCTTTTTGTTCAGTCCGCTGGCGTCCCACAAGGCAGTATCCTCGGACCCATTCTCTTCACAGTCTATACAGCTGACATCCCAACCAACCCTAATACTTTCCTCTCTACGTATGCTGATGACACGTGTGTGTTATCAGTCAATAACGATCCTACTATTGCCTCTCAAACCCTACAATCCCACATCAGAGACCTTCAGGTATGGTGTCAGAACTGGCGAATTAAAATAAATTCAGAAAAATCCCACCAAATAACCTTTACCCTCCGTCGTAAACCTATGACATCCTGCCCTACAATATCCTTTAATAACATTCCGCTCGTTCCAGTTGAACAGATCCGCTACCTAGGGCTTCTACTTGACAAACGTTTAACATGGAATCCGCACACTAGACTGAAACGACAAGAAACTGCTCGTCGCTTTCGATTACTTCAACACTTACTTGACAAA
Source organism: Piezodorus guildinii (assembly GCA_023052935.1). Taxonomy (NCBI): domain Eukaryota; kingdom Metazoa; phylum Arthropoda; class Insecta; order Hemiptera; family Pentatomidae; genus Piezodorus; species Piezodorus guildinii. The sequence continues at coordinate 6,587,070 of CM041295.1, read as the reverse complement.
CGCTCAAAACTTCCACTTAACTACAAAAGACTCCTCTACATGACGATCATTAGGCCTATATGGACTTACGGAGTTGAGCTTTGGGGCTCTACTAAACCTTCAAATTCTTCCCGGATCCAATCCTTACAATCCAAAATCCTTCGTAAAATCCTCAATGCTCCTTACTTTGTCACAAATAAGCTCATCCATAAAGACCTAAATATTCCATTTGTTGCTGATCTAGCCCGAACCAGATATCGCTCCTTCCATAACAAACTCTTCTCCCACTCTAACCCACTAGTTTCAATCCTTGCTTCCTCTTCCATTCCTGACAATCCTCCGAGGCGTCTGAAAAGAAGATGGCCCCGAGACCTTCTAGTTTAGAAAAGTTACAGGAGTGCTGCCATTGGGTAGTTCTTCTTCAAGTCTGTATCACGCTATTTATCTTTTTTCATCTACACATTTAGTTGTTGTATTTTGAAATACAGTTGTAAATTTCAATAAATGATGTTATAAAAAAAAAAAAATACATACAGAAAAAAAAATTATAAAGGAGTGTTGTTATTTTATTGAATATTAAATAGTTATTGCTGCATCTTGCCGACCATCTCAACAGCAAATATTTCGTTTATGCCATCAGGTGAAAAATTAAATTTCAATATGATTATACATTACTAAAAAAAAAAAGAGATGATTTTATTTTTTATGAGCATAATTTTAGTTTAATTCTTGATTGTGTTATATTTTATGTATTCTGATTTTCAATAAACTTTATTTTTTCGTTTAATTTGTACACATTTTTACTGTTAAAATCACATTATAAAATAAATAAATAAAATAAAAACCTCTTCGATGTACCTTTACCTTGACGTGGTGAAGAGGCTTAAGGCTCAACGCCGAACTAAAAAAGGTACAACACTTTGTTTACTAATAATACTTTTAACGAAAATGAACAAAATGTTTACGATGTACTATATTATTTTACTAGAATATAATATTGTTTATACTTTAGCAAGAGACGCAGAGAAGATAAGGAAGTTGTTTACCTTCGATGGAATTAACATTATCGTTGTTTATTTCCTTAGATAGAACTCCGAATTACAGCAAAGTTGAACGGGATTACCTCTTCCGAAAGATGGCCGGGAGTAACCGAACAGCCCCGAAGACATCGTACAGGCAGTTGTGAGTGTAATTACAGAGCAAAATAGTTAATTATAAGTAAATATTGCTTGAAAATGGTACGAAATGGTCTAAGTAGATGAGGAAACAATTAAAAATGTTGAAAGTATTATGTTTAAACAAAATAAATTTACGTCCGAAGTAAATAAAAGTTTTATATTATGGTTTATTTATACATTAAGCAATTATCAGTATACAGTTAATATTTACGTCTTACATTGATGTTTACGATTAAATCATTAGGGATTTACTGTCTATTTATGGTTATGAGATAAAACCAACAAGGTCCGAATTATATTTATATATATATATATATATATATATATATATATATATATATATATATATATATAATATATATATATATATATACTTAAGAGGATAATCGTTCAAAGTCTTAGAGCTTAAGGAACCTTATATCGCTACTTAAATTGTAGGATTAAGGATCAAAGAATCCAAGCTGTATAGAATAAAAAATAATTACACATAGGAAGATAATAGTCTATAGTCCAAGAGCTTAAGTAACCTTTATCACTATTTAAATAGTAGGATTAAGGATCAAAGTTCAAAGCTGTATAGGATTAAGAATGTCTGTAACGATGTTTATATTAAAGCCATCAGGAAGGTTCAAAGTCCATGTTTACGTTTAAGCTTAAGGAACTTTTTATCGCTATTTAAATTGTAGGATTAAGGATCAAAGTTCAAAGCTGTATAGGATTAAGAAGCACTATTACGATGTTTATATTTAAGCCGTTAAGAGAATTCAAATTCCATGTTTACGTTTTACTTATCAACATGCTTAAACATGGTTCAAATCTGTTTGTACATGTTCGTACCTGCTTAAATTATTAGAATGTTGGCGTCATCAAAACAAAATGGCGGCGGCTGACAATTACTTTAAAAAAAACAACGTCATTGTGAAGATGACAGAAACAATTCCTAAGAGCTGCACTCTGGTGGACACATTACGAAGTAGAGTGGGTGCTGCGTTCTTGTGGATACTTTAGAAGGTGAGTGTACACTAGGTCTATGTGAAGAGAAAATAAATGTAAAGAAAGAGATTTAGAAAATGTAAACATTAAGAAGGTTACGAAAAATGTAAACATTGGGAAAATTATGTAACAGCAAGGGAGGTTTCAGAAAGTGTAATAAGTAAGGTTATGTAACAGTTAGGAAGGTTTCAGAAAATGTTAACATTGAGAAGGTTACGGAAAATGTAAACATTGGGAAGGTTATGTAACACTAAGGAAGGTTTCAGATAATGTAACCATTGAGAAGGTTACGGAAGATGTAAACATTAAGGAGGTTGTGTAACAGTTAGAAAGGTTTCATAAATGTAAACATTTAGCAGGTTGCGGAAAATGTAACCATTGGGAAGGTTATGTAATAGTAAGGAAGGTTTCAGAAAATGTAAGCAAAGGTAAGGTTATGTAACAGTGAAGGAGGTTTCAGATAACGTGAAAATTGGGAAGTTTATGTAACAGTGAGGGAGGTTTCAGATAATGTAAACATTAGGAAGGTTATGCAACAGTAAGGGAGGTTTCAGATAATGTAAACATTAGGAAGGTTATGCAACAGTAAGGGAGGTTTCAGAGAATGTAAACAATAGGAAGGTTATGTAAAAGCAAGGGAGGTTTCAGATAATGTAAACAATGGGAAGGATATGTGACAGAAAGGAAGGTTTCAGGAAACGTAAATAATGGAAAGGTTATGTAACAGTAAGGGAGGTTTCGAAAAATGTAAATAATAGTAAGGTTATGTCACAGTTTGAGAGGTTTCGTAAAACAATTTGACCATCGTACCTAGCCGGGAGGAACTCTCAAATGGAGCGCTGTTATTGGTTGGTTAATGTAGAGGTTGGGGAGAGCGTCACGTGACTGAAAAGGGGCGTGACCAACTGGTTTAGGTTAGGTCGATGGCGCGAACCAGCGTGGTTAAGGTTAGGTCGTGGTCGAAATTCAAATCTCCCGCCATAGGTCACGTGACCAAATGCTGGCATCAGATCGGCTGCGCAAAAAAGCCCGCCCAATTCTTATTCCTATCCCCGTGGTTATATCCTTTCTCATGTCTCAAGATTTAACTCTTACTCAATTCTTTCACCCATGAATCCCACATATGTTGGCCAATATCCCTCAAAAAACGTCCTGATATCCTCGATATATTTGTCTCAGATCCCCTCCTCCTAAGCAATCATAAAGTCTTTGGACGATCTTTTATTAGATCATAGTCCACTTCTGCTTTTATTACATTCAAATTTCGCTTCAATACCTTCCCCTCCTAAGCTGATTACAGGACGAATCAACTGGGTCAGATTTCGACATGATTTGGACAATAAATTAGACTTGAAATTTCCTCATAAGACAACAAATGATATTGACAGAGCTGTAGAAAAACATACACCTATACATACCAGTATCAAAGATAACACATCAAACAGAACTACAATTAATACACAACAGACTAACTTGTCACCTCACCTTTGCATGTTATTAAGGGAAAAAACATAGAGCAAGAGGGAAATGGCATAAGACAAGATACACATCCGATAAAACTTATTATACTAAACTGAGTAGCAAACAAAAATCAGAAATAAAAAAATTCAAAATTTACTCAACTTGACCGAAAATCTCAACACTACTGACAAAACATTATGGAGGACCACTAAGAAGATACTAAAATTTAAAGACTTCAATCATCCACTCCTTACCGAATCCCAAAGCTGGACAAGATCAGACGAGAAAAAAGCTTATGTCTTTGGTCAGCACCTTCTTAAAACTTTTATTCCACACCCGGATATCCTTAATCCCGATCACCTTGAATGTATTGAAGCAGAACTAACTATTCCTCTCCAAATGTCCCTTCCGCCTATAGCATTCCATCCTTCAGCAATTTCCAGTATTATTCATAGTCTGCTTTCCAGCAAAGCTCCTGAACCCGATCTAATCACATCCAACAATTTTAAAACTCCTTTCACGAAAATCCATCTTATTCCTGACCTACATTTATAATTCTGTACTCCGCACAACATATTTTCCTGACTTCTGGAAATTATCCACAGTAAAAATGATACATAAACCCAAAAAACCACCAGAAAAACCGTCCTCTTACCGCCCCATCTCTCTTTTATGGATTATGGATCTATGGATATTATCACCCACTCCTCACTGAATCCGATAACAGGTCCCGATCAGATCAAGAAAAGTCACAAATATTTGGTTAACACCTCTTCAATATTTTTAACCATCATCCGGATATCCTAAATCCAACCCACATTGAACATGTTGAGGCAGAACTATTCCACTCCAAATGTCCCTTCCTCCTAAAGCCTTTCATCCATCTGAAGTCATAAACATAATTAAAATATTACCCTCCAAAAAAGCCCCTGGCCATGATCTTATCACACCTCACATCTTATCACACCTCACAACAACTTCCTCGCAAAGCCGTACTTTTCCTTACCTATATATACAATGTAACTCTCAGATCCTTCTACTTCTTGGAAATTTTCAATAATAAAAATGATACAAAAACCCAATAAGCCTCCTGAACATCCGTTTTCCTATCGTCCTATCACTCTTTTGCCCACTATGGGCAAAATCCTAGAAAAACTCCTCCTACAACGCCTTTATCCTATCCTAGAAATGAATCACGTTATCCCTGACCACCAGTTTGGATTTCGTACATCAATACAGTATACAATACAGCAATGTCACCGCATGGTGGATGTAGTGTCCTCTACATTGGAGCGCAGAATGTACTGCACTGGATGGAGCCTTTCTTGATGTAGAACAAGCATTTGATCGAGTCTGGCACCAGGGACTGCTTTACAAACTCTGTCAATTCCTCACCCCTACATATTTCCTATTAATGCGTTCCTAACTTACTGGCAGAACCTTTAAGGTTAACCATAACTTTTCCTACTCATCCATATTTTCCCAATCTGCTGGAGTGCCTCAAGGTAGTATCTTAGGTCCTATCCTCTTCTCTCTTTATACAGCTGACATTCCACTCCATCCTCATACTGTCCTCAATACTTATGCTGATGACACGTGTGTCTTATCCGTCCATAATGATCTATCTACTGCATCCCAAACCCTTTAGTCCCACATCACAGCCATTGAAGAATGGTGTCAAAATTGGAGGATTAAAATTAACCCCGACAAATCCCACCAATCACCTTTACCCTTCGTCGCAAACCGATTAGTTCCTGCCCCCCAGTATCCTTTAATAACATTACCCTTACTCTCGTTGAGCAAATCCGATACCTAGGTCTCCATCTTGACACGCGCCTTACTTGGAATCCTCACACTAGACTGAAACGACAAGAGACTGCTCGAAGATATCGATTACTACAACACTTACTAGACAAACGTTCAAAACTTCCAGTATATTACAAAAGACACATTTACATCACTATTATCAGACCTATTTGGACGTATGGAATCGCGCTTTGGGGCTCTACGAAACCATCTAATTCCTCCCGCATCCAGTCCTTATAATCCAAAATCCTTCGCAAAATCCTGAATGCTCCTTATTTTGTTACAAATCAACTCATTCATAATGACCTTAACATCCCATTTGTTGCAGACATAGCCCGTGATAGATACTCCTCTTTTCATTCTAAACTTAACAAATCCACTTGTCCATAATTTACCTTCCTTAGATATCTCTGATAACCCTCCAAGGCGACTGAAAAGAAGGTGGCCTCGGGACCTACTGAGTTAAAATAGTTAGTGAAGTGCTACCACTGGGTAGTTCTTTCTCAAGACATTTTCATGACTTTTTTTTTTCATTCCTCATATTTACTTATTGTGTTCTTTAATACAGTTGTAAATTACTATAAATATAAAAAAAAAAAAAGTTTCTGCACGTTATCAATTGTAAGTAGATTTCCTAAAATTGAATTATTGTTCTCATTAATATATTTATATATAGTACTTCCTAAGGTCTTTATACTTTGGGCATTCTGTAAATTACAAACAGTGCAGTTTTCATTCCCCTCTAGTTTATAGGATTTCCCCTCACTGTAAACTACCGGTCTTGTCAAATTAGCTACCCTAAGCTGGCTCACTATTCGGTGCTTCTTGATTGGTGTTCGGAAATTTTGGTATTCTTCACTTTGGAGAAAGCTGCTTATGTTTCTGAATTCTGGATTATATTTTGTGTTAATTTTTAATTTTTAAATCTATTGGTTATGTCTTTGAGATGTCGTCGGGCTACTTTTGGTTTTAGATTATCTTCTTTTAAAATCATCGATAAGTCTACTATTGATTATTTAGTTTTTAATTGTGAATACCAATTGCATATAATTTTGTTTGCCTTCGAGTTCTCTTAATCGGTCAAAACATATTCTAGGTAGCCTCTCCTCAGGCATTTTTAATAGAGCAATCCACCATCTCAACATTCTTTTGACTACTTCTATTTCTAATCTTGAGATTCCTGTCTCTAGCCTGACTATATAGTTAGGAGTATATTTGGACCATTGGTATATTTGTTTAACGTACTTCATCGTTATTGCTTCCAAATTGGGACAGTATTGTGGAGTCCATATTTCTGCACAGTATAATAAGGTAGAACGGATGATGGAGTTATAAAGCATATGTTCCGAGTCCCAGTTTTCTGATTTACCTTCTTGTAAAATGGCCAGAGCTGTTCCTACTGCGAGTTTAGTTTTCTTTATGGTGGCGTTTGTGGCTTGAACAATTTTTCCTGAAGAACTGAACTTTATGCCTAGATAAGTGAAACTATTTACTGTTTGAATACAGCTTTCTTTAAAGTAGAATGGTTTCAGAGTTTTAATTCTTCCACCACCTCTATGGAACGGTACTATTTTTTTTTTCTGTATTAAGAACTAGTAAATTGTCTTTGAAATAATTTTGTAGTATATTCAGTTTCTTTTGGCAGTCTACCCAGGATTCTGCAAGTATCACTATATCGTCGGCAAACTATAGCATCAATAGTTCATTAGAGCCATTTATAGCTAAACCTCTTGCATGGTGGTCTTGAAAATACTTCACAATATCAGACATGTACAGTGCAAAAAGTAATAATTATAACAAAAAGTAGTAATACCCTTCGGGTACTAATTCAGAACCTGATTCACAACCAGGCAAATCGTCACAAGGGATGACTGACGAATCTCAACAGTCGGGCTTCAGCATTAGAAGAGAGAAGACTCATGCATTGGAGCTGCAGTTACAGATAAGATTAAGATTTCCTCTTTTTTTTTTTTTTATTTCCAGCTCATTTCTTTCGTTAACTTAAAATTTCATTTTACAAAATTATAAGTATGTATATATATATATATATATATATATATATATATATATATATATATATATATATATATATATATATATATATATTATCTTTCTTCTCATTCTATATTTTTCTTTTCCTTTTTTTTTTCTTTGTTTATGTGATAGTTTATATTAGTTTTAAATCAAAAATTACTTCTTTTTTCTATGGGTGATCCCATAGATCTCAATAGCCCAGAGGCTAAAAGAAACAGACCGCGCGGGAGAATTAAATTCATACTCAATAATGCGAATTCTCAAACAAGTCCCTCCTTTCTAATTTTAGAAAAAGAGAATGGCCAAAATTTTCCAAAAGTTTCGCACTTCCTTATTAATAAATTTTTATCAAATTTTTTAGGAGACTTAAAAATGATCAAGAAACTAAAAAATGGAAATTGAAACTAAAAATGGGAAACAATCGGAAGAGTTGCTGAAATGTAAAAACTTCGGCGGCCAGTTCCCATACAGGTATCGTCTCGTGATACTTTAAATTTTAGTAAAGGTGTAATTAGATGCTATGACCTTCAATTTCTTTAGATTGAAGAAATTAAAAATGAACTATCATCAGTAATAACTGATATAAGCAGAATAAAAAAATTGAAACGAAATATTAACTAACTCTTACATCGTAACATTCCCATCACCGAAAATCCCTGAAGAATTAAAAATAGGCTTTTGTACGGTCAAGGTCCAAAATTTTATCCCGTCACCTTATCGTTGTTTCAATTGTTTAGGTTTCAATCATCCCACTAAGGATTGCAAACAAACGCCTAAGTGTATACAATGCGAGGAAGATAAACACGGAGATGATAGGTGGACGCGGCCAACGAGGTGTGCCAACTGTTCCGGGAGCATCATGCGCTAGACCGTACATGCTCTACTTTCATTATGCAGAAAGAAATACAATTTATACAATATGTTAATAAAATATCCTTGAATGAAGCCAACAAAATATACAAAAGGCAAAACCCTATTTTTTTTTTTTTTTTTTTAAATATTCATTTATTGAGAATTATTACAATCTGTTTCAGAATGAACAATAGTAATACTGATATGAGACCACATTCATACAATATATACAGAAAATAATAATAATAGTCAAATTACATAAAATAGAAAATAAAAAAATTCATATATACAAAATAAAATAATACAAAATAAAAAAAAACAAATCAAAACAACAACCTATAATTGAGATAAATAAAAAGTTGGCAAATAAATAAATATCATACAAACAATGGTAACTATATACAATATATACAACTGCTAAGGTGATCCCAGATTGGGCTTATCCCTCCACTTGTGGAGAAAAAACCGGAATCCAAGAGATCCCAGCGCCTCTCAGCCGCATTACCGCCATTAGCCAGTAGAGGCTGAGTTAAGGCGCAAAAGCCACAAACATACAGTACATGAGTGGAGGATCTGACCAGTGCCACAACTCCAGTATAAATGTTTACAGTCTTCGAAAAAGGAAAGGTGCATTTGGAGATTTAGCGATGCTGCTTCAGGATCGGAATTTGATGATAAAATTGCTGTGTCATCAGCAAATGTTGCCAGAAAAGTATCGGGATCGGTAGAGATATTGGCGGTATAGAGGATGAAGAGGACGGGTTCTAAGACGCTGCCTTGAGGAACACCGGCCTCAAAAGAATAATGTTTGGAAAATTCGGAACCACAGCGAACTCGGAAAGAGCGGTTTGATAAATAAGACCGGAGGACTAGGTATAAGGATTGGGGTAAATAGGTTTTGAATTTAAAGAGCAATCCCGTATGCTACAACCAGTCAAAAGCTTGCGCTATGTCTAGAAAGGCACCCGAACAATACTCCTTGCACTCAAGGGTGGAGGAAACGTGGTCTACAATTCGGAGTCCTTGCTGAACCGTGGAATGTTGAGGACGGAATCCAAACTGGTGTGAAGGAAAATTGTGAAATTTTGCTAGGATTCGTTTCATTAGGAGTTTTTCGAAGATTTTGGAGAGGATCGGAAGTAGGCTAATAGGTCTGTAGGATGACGTGCAGTTGGAGGGTTTGCCTGGATTTAGGAAAAGGATGATAGTCGAGTGTTTCCACAACATAGGGAAATAGGTAGTGCGTAGGATACAGTTAACGATATATGTAAGGGATGTAATGGCTTTAGGTGGAAGTTATCTTAAGATATGAGGAGTAAGGAGATCGTATCCAGGGGATTTACGGAGAGGAAGCTTTTTAAGGAGATATTTGACCTCAGAGGGATTGATTGCTTTCGGTGGTAAGGAAATTGGTATCGATGACGTAAGGAATTCTTTAACTATTGCGGTATGGGTTGGATTGAGATCAGAATGAGGAGTGAATACCTTGGAAAGGTGTAGTGCGAATTTCTGGACCTTATCTTTGTCTGAAGCAGCCCAGGAATTATCCCTACGCCGGAGAGGTTGGGATATCAGTGGGGATTTTAGAATTCTCTTCATGACATTCCGCAAGGAATTGTCACGAGTCGAGAGAGAGGAGAGGTAGGAATTGTAGGATTGGGAACGAAATATCGCCATCTCCCGCATTAATTGTCTACAATAAAAGTTATAAGAGTTGCGATCTGCTGGGTGAAGGGTGCGTTGTCTCATCATCAAGATCCGTTGGGGTTTTGAGAGGTACTCTGAGGTCAATATCATTGGTGAGGATTTCGCGGAAGAGGTTCCAGTTGATAGGGCCTCTGATGAATGAGGGTGGGACAGGTGTAGGAATTGGGCCTACATCTTTTTCTTCAATTACGAAAACAAAATCTTATCATACCGAAAAAAAAATATTGGCATTCAAACCATTTCATTGGACAATATTGTAGAAAAAAAATCCCAAAACCTTAATACTGTATGAAATATCGAAACCCCTTTTCCCACTAATCCTACTCCCCTCCCCTCTAATCCCGTCCCCCTCACCTCTAATCCTACTCCCCTCCCCTCTAATCCCGTCCCCCTCACCTCTAATCCCGCCCCCCCTCACCAGAGATGGGCAAAATCCATTCGGATATACAAATATGAATGCATTCGGGAAGATCGAGTTTTGAAAATACGAATACGAATCCAACCCTATTTCAAAAAAGAATACGAATGAATTCGTATTTCGAAAAAAAAAAAACACGAATACGAATATATTCACAGATGTAGACAGGTATACGCTCGAATTTCACAGGTATGCAAAGGGATACGGTCATATTCCTTTGGTGTGGGCCGTATTCCACTGGTCTAAAAACGTATACGGGCCTGTGTACAAGTCAATATGTGCGCATTTGCTGGCGTGAATTCAAATACGGTCGTATAATATCTTATATTAAAAGACATAAAATTTAATATTAATAATTTTTTTTTTAAATATGATTCAAATATTGTTAAAATAACTTCTTTAAATACGAATATCTATTTATTTACATATATCAACTCTCATACAGTTCTCTTCTCTATAATGAAATAATTTAACAAATAGTTCTTTAAATATATTGTGGAAAATGAAGAACATTAATGCAGTAATGTGCTTATAAATTATACTAAAAAGAAAATAAATATTATCCATTTGATATATTTTTCTTGAGCTTATAATCTTATATATTGAAAGTAAAATTCAGTAAATATTTTAACATTTCAAACCAACTATCTAAAAATAAACAATATGCATTCAAGAATAGGTAAAATATTGAATTTTAAGCATTTACAGTGAAGTGTCTAGGTACTCCAGGTATGGAATGACTCATTGGTTTTTCATGATTGTTTCTATTTTCTAAGTAAAGAAGTTTGCGATTATTCCAAAATATTGAAAGCTGAAAAATAATAATAATACAATTAATTCTTCATAGTGAAGTGAAGTAAAGCTAATAAAAGTACTTATGTAACATTCAAAGCTATAATTGAGAGTGATGATAACCGCAAAAAACTTTAGTTATTATCGTATTTACTATAGAATACCTTAGAACCTACGCATCGGGAATTTTACCATGATACCTGCAACTTTGAGCCTATTTAAGGAGGTGTGACAAACTTCTTAGAAAATATTGCTCAATGTTTTAAGATATACTACATTCATTTTCATAGAAAATAGAATTAGGGTCATGAAATATTTTCCAGAAATGCCTCTACGGTAATGGGTTACCAAGTCCATTTCGATTTTTTTACCCTCTATTGTGAAAAAAAATTAGTGTGTTTTTAATTAATTTAGGGACTTCCTTCTGCTTTCGAGTCTTGCAATATTTCCTATGAATTTTGTAATAACTCTTTAAATAGGCTCAAAGTCCTATGGCAGGTATCATGGTAAAATTCCCGATGCCTAGGTTCTAAGGCGGCTTTATATTACTTCTTATCTTCAAACAAAGTTAACATTGAAAAAATAATTATACTGAATTTCGATTAAAGCATTTATTTTAGATCAAATTACTTTTTTTTTTCTTTTTTTTTTTTATTGAGATATATTACAATTTGTTACAAAATGAACACTAATAATATTGATATGAGACCACATTCATACTATATATATACAGAAAATAATGATAAGAGTCAAATTACATAAAATAGAAAATAAATAAAAAAACAATACAAATCAAAACAACAACCTATTATTGAGATAAATAAAAAGTTGGCAAATAAATGAACATCTTACACACAATCATAACTATATACAATATATACAATTGCTAAAGGGACCTCAGCACGCGCTTTTCTCTCCACTTGTGGAGAAAAAAGCGGAATCCAAGAGATCCCAGCGCGTCTATCTCAGCCGCATCACTAGTCTGAGCCAGTGGATGCTGAGTTAGGGCGCTGTAGCCTCAAACATACCGTACATTAGTGGAAGATCTGACCAGTGTCAGAACTCCAGTTTAAATTTTTACAATTCGTCTCGCGGCCACTGCCGTTTCAATCTTCGAGGAGGATTGTAGGGGTGGGAGGAGCTAGAAAGGGATTGAGTTAAAGGATTAGGATGATGATGAATGTTCTGATGGAATTTGGAATATTTAGATGGTACCAGGTCTAAGTTAAAGGGAATATTAAGGTCGTGGAGTAAGGTTCAGTTGGTGACATAATAAGGAGAATTAACTATTGTTCGAAAGACTTTGGATTGGATGCGTTTGATGTTTGAATAATTACTTGTCCCCCTCAGTTCAAGTCCGTAGGTCCATATAGGTTTCAGTACTATCTTGTACATTAGTAATTTTTGTCAACTGTAAGATGAGATTTTCTGTTTTAGTCTCTGTAACTGGCCGAATCGGCGGTTGAGTTCTTTTCTTTTAAGTCTTGTAAGGATTTGCGTTGAAGGGTGAAGGTGACGTGTGTGCATTTTCTTTCGTTCACCTTACATCAGTCTTCGACACGGGAAAGGTGCCTTTGGAGATTTAGCGTTGCTGCTTCAGGATCATAATTGGAAGATAAAATGGCTGTGTCTTCAGCAAATGTTGCCAGAATGGTATCGGGATTGGCAGGGATATCGGCGGTGTATAGGACGCGTTCCAAGACGCTGCCTTGAGAAACACCGGCCTCAACAGTAGGGATGGGTGGTGCTAGATAGGGATTGTGCTAGAGGGTTGGGATGATGACTAAGGTTCTGATGAACTTTGGAAAATTTGGATGGTACCAGGTCTAAAACAAACGGAATATTAAGGTCATGGTGTAGGGTACAGTTGGTAACGTAATAAGGAGCATTAACTATTGTTCGAGGGAATTTGGATTGGAAGGATTGGATGCGTTTGATGTTAGAATGTTTAGCTGTCCCCCACAGTTCAAGTCCGTAGGTCCATATAGGTTTCGGTACTGTCTTGTACATTAGTAATTTTTTGTCAACTGTAAGATGAGATTTTCTGTTTAGTAGTCTCTGTAACTGGCCGAATCGGCGGTTGAGTTCTTTTCTTTTAAGTCTTGTAAGGATTTGCGTTGAAGGGTGAAGGTGACGTGTGTGCATTTCTTTTCTTTTTAGTCTTGTATGTGGGTTCCACGTCAGTCTTTTGTTTAGTAAAAAGCCGAGATACCGGACTGTGTCTGAGGAAGGAAGCGGTATGGAATTGAAATTAACCGTTGGACAGGATTTGCGTCGAAGGTTGAATGTGACGTGAGTGCATTTGCTTTCGTTCACCTTAATGCGCCAAGCATTGCACCAGTCTTCGACAAGGGATAGGTGCTTTTGGAGATTTAGCGATGCTGCTTCAGGATCGGAATTGGATGACAAAATGGCGGTATCATCAGCAAATGTTGCTAGAAAGATATCGGGATCGGTAGGGATATCGGCGGTGTAGAGGATGTAGAGGACGGGTCCCAAGACGCTGCCTTGAGGAACACCGGCCTCAACAATATAATGTTTGGAAAATTCTGAACAACAGCGAACTCGGAAGGAGCGGTTTGATAGATAGGATCGGGGGACTAGGTATAAGGATTGGTGTAAATGGGTTTTGAGCTAGTTGAAAAGGATTATAGTTGAATGTTTCCATTAGAGAGGAAAATAGGTAGTGCGATAGATACAGATGTAGAATTATGCAAGAAATGTAATGGCCTTGGGAGGAAGTTGTCTTAAGATCTGAGGAGTAAGGAGGTCGTATCCTGGGGATTTACGGAGAGGAAGCTTTTTAAGGAGATGTTTGACCTCAGATGGATTAACTGCTTTAGGTGGTAAGGATAGTGGTATTGGTAACATAAGGAACTCTTCGACTTTTGCAGTATCGGAAGCAGCCCAGGAATTATCACAGAGCCGGAGAGGGTGGGAAATGGTGTGGGATTTTAGAATTCTCTTCGTGACATTCCATAGGGAATTGTCACGAGTCGAGAGAGAGGAGAGGTTGGAATTGTAGGATTGGGAACGGAATATCGCCAACTCCCGCTTTAATTTTCTACAAAGAAAGTTGTAAGAGCGGCGATATTCTGGGTGACGGGTGCGTGGCCATAATGATCTGGCTCGGCGTTTGGTGTTGATGAGGTCCTTCAGGTGTTGTGGTAAATGGCTTTTGTTAGGAATTCTTTGGGATTGTTTGGGAGAGGAGGCAGTCCAGGCAGCTTGTTGAATATAGGTCGTAAAGGAATATACGGCATCATCAAGGTCAGTTGGGGTTTTGAGAGGTACTCTGAGGTCAATATCATTGGTGAGGATTTCGCGGAAGAGGTTCCAGTTGACAGGGCCTCTAATGAATGAGGGTGGGAAAGGTTTTGGAATAGGAGTTATGGATACATTTAGGATTAATGGACCATGATCAGAGGATAGTTCATCAAGGCGAGTTACAGAATAGTTCAGGGAGCCTAATCCGCTGTGGATGAAGAAGTCGAGGATGTCAGAATTGCGGTTAGGATCTGTTGGCCAGTAGGTAGGAGAATCGGGAGGTAGGAGATGAAAGCGCCGGGAGTTAAGTGCAGACTGCATTGTCCGTCCACGAGAGTTAGTGGTTCTGGAACCCCATTGTTGGTGCTTGGCGTTTGAGTCTGCACCCAAAATGAAGTGAGTCTTCAAGGAGTTGAGGAAGGATCCAAATTGGGCAGAAGAAATGGAATGTTTAGGAGGGCAGTATGCTGATGCGATGATGAGCGGAAAGGAAAAGATTTTGATTATAATGGACGTTGCTTGTAGGTAATCGTGGGCGGGAAGTGGGTGTAAGTGATGGTAGAGGGATCGGCGGACAGCAGTACCGGCATAGGCTTTGCCGTCTGGATGATCTGTCCGGTATGTTATGTATTCTGGTATTTTGAAGTACTGTTTAGTGGTTAGTCTAGTTTCAGTAATGAGTGCAACGTCAACGTTTTTGTCTTGCAGTACGGCTGTAAGTTCGTCAGTGTGAGTTCTAACACCATTCGCTTTCCAAAGGAGAATGGATAAGGAATTAGGTGAGTTCATTTATGGTTTTTGTTAGGCAGGAATGAGATTTGATACAAGGTTCGTATGGAGTGATATTAGAGGCATAACAAGGGATTTGATTTCGGAGATAAAGGATGTCATCAAACTGGTAAGTTCTGTGGCGTTTGAAAGAGGAGGAATATGAGATATTTGTGGTGGATTAGGATTTTTAGGATTGTTTACATTTTGAGAAAGAGGTATATGTGGAATGGATCGAGGTACATTTTGTAGTTCCGGCAGGGCCACGGCTTCGGTACTTTGATTCCCACCTCCAAGTAGGTGGGCAAATGATACATTGGCATCAATAAGTTTAGAGGGTTCTCTTCTGGTGCTTGCTTGTCTTGTTGTTTCATCAACTTGAGGTTTTTGAAACCTGATCCTGAGTTCCTTATAGAATTGGCATCCTTTATAGTTAGCCGGCTGGTGCCTTGAGGCAGTGAGCACATACAGCAGGTGTTGATTTTGGTTTCGTACATTCCACAGACCTGTGCTGTACACCGCATTTCACGCAGCGTGATATGTGATGACAATAAGTTTTAGTATGACCATATGCTGGACAATTATGGCACTGAATTATCTCTCTCTTTGTGTAAGGTTTTTCAACTCTTACACTGGAATAGTACTATCTATTGAGGTCATAGATTTTTTCAACTCCTTCAGCTGGTTCTAAATCCACAAAAAAGAGAGGTAGAGGAATTTTATCCTTTAGGACGTTAGTGACTTGCCGCACTTTATAGCCCATCTCCGTTAGTTCTTCTTTAATAGCTTCAACTCGTGTCGAGGGGTGTAAGTTTCTGATTACAACCCTTAAATCTCTCTCTAGGCGTAGCTGATAGGTATGGAAATCTGCTTTGGTTTCAGTTAGATATTTCACTATTTTTCTATATGTCTCGGCAGTAGTAGGAGATATTTTGGTATCATTGATTCTACTCATACAGTAGTAGCTGGTAGATTCGGTAATTTTGTTCAATTGCGCACACAACAACTGGAAATTTCTAATATTTTTGACAAATATTGGAGGAGGCCGTGGTTCACTGAGTATAGGAGTAGATTCCATGTTTTCTTTTTCATTATGTAAAATCTGAAAAGGATTTGGGGTGAAACACGGCGATTCGTCAGTCATCCCTTGTGACGATGTGCCAGGTTGTGGTTCAGATTCTGAATTAGTACCCGAAGGGGTTGCTTGTAGATTTAATCTTTTATTAGTATCACGGCGGGGTCTTTGTTTTGAGGGAGACGGGATTGAACCACTAGATATAGATCTTTTAGTTGAAGCTTTGGAGGACATTACTTGATGATAATATCGCATTTCATGTATAGGAAGTAATTAAATAATAACCAGATGTGGGAAAAACAATAACTAAAAAAAAAGTTAAGCAAGAATAGCCTTGCTGGGCTATTGGCAATCAGCTGATATGAAGTGGTGACTCAGCATTCACTTTAAACTGTAAATTACAACACAACTTACCGTTGTTTACTCCAATAATAACTGTTGTTGTTATCCTGAAGTCTGATGATGTTTTCAAGACTGTGCTGAAGTGAAATCCAACTGTAAAAGCAAGAAATCCGAGAGCCGACTTGAAATATGACTGCTATACTCACGTGCATGAGCAGAACTCAGATCAAATTACTAATAAGATTAAATTAATAATAATATAGTATATACGATAATAACTAAAGTTTTTTGCGGTTATCATCACTCTCAATTACAGCTTTGAATGTTACATAAGTACTTTTATTAGCGCTTTACTTCACTTCATTATAAAGAATTAATTGTTTTATTATTATTTTTCAACTTTCAATATTTTGGAATAATCGCACACTCTTTACTTAGAAAAAAGAAACATAATCATGAAAAACCAATGAGTCATTCCATACCTGGAGTACCTAGACACTTCACTGTAAATGCTTAAAATTCAACATTTTACCTATTCTTGGATGCATATTGTTTATTTTCAGATAGTTGGTTTGAAATGTTAAAATATTTACTGAATTTTACTTTCAATATATAAGATTATAAGCTCAAGAAAAATGTATCAAATGGATAATATTTATTTTCTTTTTTAATATAATTTATAAGCGCATTACTGCATTAATGTTCTTCATTTTCCACAAATTAATAAATTTAAAGAACTATTTGTTAAATTATTTCATTATAGAGAAGAGAACTGTGAAATTCGAGCGTATACCTGTCTACATCTGTGAATATATTCGTATTCGTGTTTTTTTTTTTTCGAAATACGAATGCATTCGTATTCTTTTTTGAAATAGGATTGCATTCGTATTCGTATTTTCAAAACTCGATCTTCCCGAATGCATTCACATTCGTATATCCGAATGGATTTTGCCCATCTCTGCCCCTCAACTCTAATCCCGCTCCCCTCCTTCCCCTCTCCCAGCGGACACTCCGCTAGCGACCCTATCGGCTGAACCTAAACCTTCCAGTAGTAGGTCCAGATCTTGTTCAAGATGACGTTTGATATACCCCCTTGTATGTATGATGTCGGGAAACCGGAAAACTAAAAAAAAAAACTGAATGACTAATACAAATAAAGAAATAACCATAATTCACATATATAAAAAGTATATCGAGCTAAAATATTATACAACTATCCTCCGCCCTAAAACAGAAATGTGTATTTGGCACTATAAATATCTCCACATAGATAAAAATACACGTAAATAAAGAAAACATAACAAATGCACCAATAACAACAATAATAATAACGATATCTACAGCTTCCAATGCATCTATTCATTCCTACCAGAAAAAATAAATAAACATATACAAATCATTCCTAGCAGACAAAACAATTGTTGAATGATCCATTCAATAAAACTACGGAAAACAAATATCACACCCTACTTTTAAACAATTATAATCAAAATAAACAACATTGTACCTTAATTTTTCTTTTTATTAATATTTATTACAATTTGTTTCATAATGAACAATAGTAATAGTGATTTAATACACATTCATGCAATATATACAGAAAATAATGATAAAGTCAAATTACATAAAATCGGAAATGAATAAATTCAAATATATACGATACAAAACAATAACAATTAATAAAACAAAAAAGAAACAACAAACAAATCAAAACAACAACCTGTAGTATAGATAAACACAAAGTTGGTAAATAAATAAACAACATATGAACAAACTTAACTATATACAATATTAAGTTTGTTAATATATATTGTATATAGTATATAGTATATAGGACCCCAGACTGGGACTCTCCCTCCACAAGTGGGGGGAGTAGCCGAATCCAAGAGATCCCAGCGCCTCTCTCTCAGCCGCATCACTGGTGTGAGCCAGTGTACATTACATAAGGAAAATTAAATCTCCCTTGTTCTATTCATTTTTTTAAATATTTTGTAGACATGTGTATATATATTTTTTGGACGTATACGCGAATATTCAGGCACTTTTGAATGCAATTCTTTATACGTCTAGAATTATCATGTTCGTATGTGTGTGTGTTTATGTACGTATGTATGTGTGTGCGTGTGTATGTGTATATGTATGTATGTGTATGTGTGGATATATACGGGTTATGCATGTGTGTATATAAATATATGTATGTGTATTTTATATATGTAATATGTATGGGTCTTGTGTATGGGAACGAAGTAACTCTAAAAATAAATATCATATGTCTTTCGTCTTAATCTTTACATATGGAACAATTGAGACGTTGATTTCCAAAAGGTACTATATCCACTTTAGAGAATTTTACAGGAAACGCAAAAATCTGTCATTTATTTATTATTGGCCTAATTTACGTGATTCTTTTTTTATTAAAATCAAAAGTTGATTTATAAAGGTGTTACCAACTCATTTTTCCAAATTATTGCACTTTTCCGATGACTTTTAAACAATATAATATGGATTTAGTACTTTTTGGAACGAAACGTGGATATAGTACTTTTTGGAACGAATTAAAAGGGATATAGTACTTTTTGGAAGAATATAACGCGAGGTAAGTTGGTAACAGTCACTATAACCTTCCTGATCCAACATTACCGATAACTAACGTCTTTATATCGTTAATTACTAAGTTATGTATATTTCCTTATTCTCCCTCTGAGAAACATCTTTCTTTGTTGGTTAATTACATTGATTATCTATTATTCATAAAGAAAGTGAATATTCAAAGGACAATATATCTATTTATGGCACTATAATAAGAAAGTATGTAATTATGATGTTTGTTTTGAACTTGTATTTACTATTTGTGTGAATTTAGCAAATTTAATTATATTATTAACGACGTGTATACAATATTTAACCATAGATACTGATAAATAATAACTTTTGAGCTTTTATTTTACATAAAAAAATCGACTACTAAGTTAAATCATGCACGGATTTTCTTCACATATTTAGCAAGTTCGTGGAATGCTAATTCCAACTATTTGCTGCATAAAATACCATTATTCTATTAAAATGTGAGTTTCTGAAAAATTTTAAACCAAATTTATGTTGCTGCAAGAAGAAATACTATGAAAAAACTTAATTTAATTGGCAACCTAAAAGAACCAAAGCGACGCAACTAAGTTGTTTCAAATAGCCTAAAAACTGATTATTAGGTTAAAACCAGTGATCAAAATAATAGCGGTGATTCAAGACGTGCTCAATGAACCAATAAAAATGCATAAAATGATTAAAATAATAAATTAATGGTGATATATTACGCGGTTAGGTGCTTCTGCCTTTTAGTAGGAAATATAGTACCTTTTGGAAGGAAATGAAAGGAAAGGTTATATCTGTTTACATAGGATATAGTACCTTTTGGAACGAAACATGGATATAGTACCTTTTGGAATGAAATAAAATGTGGATTTAGTACCTTTTGGAATGAAATGAAATTTTTAAAGACTTTTTTAAAGGATTTTTATTTTTCTTGGATAAAATTTGATGACGGATTTAGATAAAACCAAACCATTAGAATACAAATATGTGAAAATATCAACTTTGAAAAAAATGTCCTTTAGTACCTTTTGGAAATCAACGTCTCAATTGTCCTCACTCAGTGTTTGTTCAGACTCCGACCTGGAAGGATCGCAGTTCTAAACAGATAAGCCTAGTCGGAGTTCTCTACTCTCTATTCTTCTTTTTTTTTTATTACTACTTTTTATTATTAATTGCATGAGAATAAGGAAGCATTATTTAAGTTATTTTCGTATATTATAGCATATATATATATATATATATATATATTTTTTTTTTTTTTTTTTTTTTTTTTTTTTTTTTTTTCAATCTCTTATCTATTAAGTTTACAATTGATTTCATTAATTTATTATTTTCTTTTTTGCTTTCGTTGGGTTATCCACATCATGGATGACCCAGACGACTCCACCAGCCCTCGGGCTAAACGAAAGAGTCTTCGGGGCAAAATGAAAAATCCGCCTGATAATTTTTTTTTCTCTGAAAATAATGAAACCATTCCCATATTCATGCTTATTAAACACAGCGATGGAGAAGATTTTTAAAAAGTATCCCCTTTCTTGAAAAATAAATTCATAACTGGTGTTATCGGGGATGTTAAAAATATTAAAAATCTCCGAGATGGCTCTCTTCTCATAGAAACATTTAAAGGCACTCAATCAACGGCTTTATTAAAAATTAATGATTTTGGTGGACAGTTTCCTATTGAAGTAGCCCCACATCACTCCCTTAATAACAGTAATGGCGTCATAAAAGTTTTTTACTTTCAATATCTTGACATTGAAGAAATTAAAAAGGAATTATCACACGTGATACGGGATATTGTTAGAATACAAATTTTAAAAAATGGAGCTTGTATGTATATGTGAGTATGTATGTATATATATATATATATATATATATATATATATATATATTATTTTATATATTATATATATATATATATATATATATGTTGTTATTATGTCTGTATTATATATATATATATATATATATATATGTGTGTGTGTGTGTGTGTGAGTGTACACGTATGTACATTAGTCAAATGTGTATATTATTTAAAATATTTTATCTTTCATCTCTACATCACTGTAGCCGGGAATCTTTTATTTTTATTTATCTCTTTATGTATGTATATATGTGTGTGAGTGTAAAACTCACTAAAAACTTCTGCTCTCCCAACCATATGATATTAGTTTATGGAAGATTGACGGACGATCCGTTACAAGCATCTACTGCATTTGCCGCCTTTTCCTCTAGCATCTATAATCCAAATAGCTCCAATATTACCCCTATCGATACCATGCGAGATGAAATAAAAATTCGGAATAACCGCTCTGACACAACATTATTATACAACCAGCGATCCACAATTTGGGAACTGACTTATGTCCTCAACTCAGTTAAAGGATCATCCCCTGGCCCTGACAATATTCATTACGATATGATTAAAAATTTACCTAGTGGTACCCTTCAATGGTTTTTAGATTACTACAATCATATTTGGTCCATAGGAGACTTTGCAAATGGCTGGCGCGATTCCTTGATGGTCCCAATTCTAAAATCCGGTGAAGACAAGCGGATGCCTACTAGCTATCGCCCGATCTTCCTCACCAGCTGTGTTGCCAAAACCATGGGCCGGATGGTGAATAAACGGCTTAGGTGGATAATTGAAAAATAAAATCTAATCCAACCGTTTCAATCCGGTTTTTGCAAAGGTCGGTCCACGATAGATCACTTGGTCGTATTAGCAACCGAGGCGCAATATGCCTTTATCAAACAGCAATATCTAGGAGCAGTGTATTTTGATATGATTAAAGCGTTCGATAGTATTAGTCATACAATCATTACTAGTAAACTAGGGACAAATGCTGGCTTTCATTAATTAATTTCTCACCAATCGCCAATTCAGAGTTAGGATAGGCAGCGAACTTTCTGCAAATAATTATCAGAAGAGTGGTGTTCCCCAGGGCTGTGTCCTAAGACCGACAATTTTCTCCCTAGCAATAAACAACCTGGGGCTTAACCTACCCAGAGGAGTGCAGCCTTTATTATTCGGCCACGATATGGCAATTATATACCGATCTCATGACATTGCAGATATCCAACGTAAATTGCGAGAAACCCTCAACAAGCTCCAAAACTGGTCGAATTTCATAGGTCTCCTAGAAAAAACCAAATGCCTTCTCTTCAACCGAAAACGAAATATCCCGCCGCTACTAGACTTATATTTAGGACACTCGCTGTTACCCTTCACTGACTCCCACAAATATTTAGGACTGACATTTGACCGCAAACTAACCTGGGAGCTTCACATATCTAATATAAAAAGTCAGGCCCTTTAAAAGTTGAACATATTACGCGTCCTCAGCTCTACATCCTGGGTTTCCGACAGAAAAACCTTGTTAACGCTTAACCAGACTTTGGTAGGTTCCAAGCTCGACCATGGATCCTTTATCTATTCTTCTGCGTATACACAAATTCTGGCCAGGCTCAACACCGTCCATCATGCAGAAATTAGGTTCGCGACGGATGCTTTTCGAACTAGTCCCATCCTTAGCCTATGCTCTGAAGCTGTATTTCCTCCACTCGTATTTCCCCGACAAATACTAGCTATAAATTATATCTCCAGATTGTACCCACAGACTGACCATCCAACGCACAAATATATATGTGAACCGAAATTCTCCACGCTTTTTCGAAATAAGTAAATATAAGTAAATAAATCAACTTTCTTGTCTCTCCAAAAACATTGCCTCCTCTTCAAACAAGACTATCGCGTATAACTGAAACATTCCCGAACCTCTTTTTGATATATACCGATTGATCTAAATCCGATACCTACATGGCCTTTGTGACCCAATCGTCGACCCAGAAATTCAAGCTTCACAACCTATGAATATCTACGCAGCTGAACTCCATGCAATAGTCTCTGCTCTAAACTACTCCATGACAGTAATTAACGACCAGATCTTAATACTAACTTACTCATTAAGTACACTTAAAGGTTTACAACAAATGTATCCCATGCACCCAATAATATCTCGCATTCACTCTTATATCGCTATGTTGAAAGATCTGGGGAAGTCGGTGCGCTTCATAAGGGTCCCAAGCCACATGGGGATTACCTGTAATGAACTTGCGGACCAAGCAGCGAGACAAGCACTCAATCTCTCGGGGCGAGGAACAACCATCTTAACCCCGTCTGAGGTTAGTCGACCACTCAAGGAACAAATAGCGGACAACTGGCAGGCAATGTGGGACGAGAGTCCGGCGAGTAAATTAAAGCTTTAAAAAAAAAACCGTAAAGCCCTGGTCCACATCGAGCAACGGCAGCCGTAGGGAGGAAGTTGCATTGACCAGACTGGGGATCTCCTACCTACACTCCCGACTAACAAACTCCTACCCTTTTGCTCGCGAGCCTGCACCCCTGTGCCAACATTGCAATTTAACCCTCTCGATTAATCATATCATTCAAGAATGCCCGTATTATAGGTCACAGCTTTACAAAATGGGACTCATTACAGATATTTCAAAATTTCTAGGGGATAATGAGGATTTAATTAAATTAATCTTTACATTTCTTCGGAAAAACTCCTTGCTACCCAAATTATAAAATTTACTCTCTTCATCATTCAAACTTTATTATAAAAACAAATTTCTTGTAACAACTTTATTTTATTATTATTACGTAGTTCGTCGCCGCATAACACTTTTTCTTTTTTTTCTTTCTTTCTTTTTTTTTTTTTAATTAATCATGCTTATCCATACTCAATTGATTTCCCTCTTTATACCTTTTGTTTATAATTATTCTTAATTATTTATTTCTTCCTTCTAGAAGTTTAACTATCATGTTAGCATTCGTATAGGCGTTGGTGACCTTTGATGTTATGCGCCTTAAAGCCCTAACTAACAACAACAATAACAATTGCTACTATGAACAACTATCCTGCGATTATGAAGAGACCAACGGTGTTCCTCAGGGCTGCGTCCTTAGCCCCACTCTATTCTTACTCGCCATAAACGATCTGGGGTTCAACTTACCAAGAAGCGTCAAACATTTATAATTTGCGAACGACTTAGCGATAGTTTGCCGATCTGAGAACATATATAATATAAAAAATAAACTACAGGAAGCCATTAACAGGATTAAGAACTGTTCCACTGCTATAGGTCTGAATATATCCATTAAAAAAACTGTTTGCCTTCCCTTTAGCCGAAGGAGAAATACTCCACTTTCACCCGACTTATTTATAGGTGATTCCTTAATACCCTATACACCTCACCAAAAATTCTTAGGCCTGATATTTGATCGAAAATTGAATTGGGAACCACATATTTCATACATAAAGACAGCTGCTACAAACAAATTAAACATTCTTCGCTATCTTAGTGGCACATGCTGGGGTTCAGATTGATGCACAATGTTAAAACTTTATAAGGTCTTGGTTCGTACTACTTTGGAACGCGGTTCTTTTGTTTATGGTTATGCCCGTCGCCGAACACTAGCTAAGCTGGACTCAGTTCATAACAGAGGAATTCGAATAGCAACCGACACGTACAGAACCAGTCCCACCCTCAGTCTATGTTTAGAAGCAGGCTTACCTCTGCTATCAGTCAGAAGACAAACACTTGCGATGAGTTACATTTCTAAATTACATCCACAAACCAAGCATCCCTCTTACAAATATATTTTTCAATCCTAATTTTCAACGAACGTAGAGCAAGAGTGAGGTGGCATAAGGCTAGATACCCATCCGATAAAACTTATTATAATAAACTGACTAACAAACTAAAATCAGATATAAAAAAATTAAAAATTTACTTAATTTTACCGAAAAAAACAACGCAACTGACAAAACAATATGGACGACCTCCAAGAAGCTACTAAAATTTAAAGACTTCAATCGTCCACTCCTTACCGAATCCCAAAGCTGGACAAGATCAGACGAGGAAAAAGCCCAGGTTTTTGGTCAGCATCTTCATAAGACTTTTATTCCACACCCTGATATCCTTAATCCCGATTGTTCAAGCCCATCTTTTAAAATTGTATATATATTTTTTTTTTTTTTTTTTTTATATAAGAGAATTATTTGAACAGCAACACAACTGTATACAGCTATAATACTCTAAATGTAAACAAGCAGTAGTATTAGCGTCCCCTTCACGCTGGCCTCAGCCACTTATCGCTCTTCTCCCCGAGTCTTTGCCCCAGCAAGACTTCATAATAGTGCACATTTTTTGTTACTGCAAGTATCTACATTGAAGCCAACCCAACCGGGCCCGGCCTCCAAGATATCGGCACGCCGACCTTTTCTTACACGTAGCAGCGAGGAAGCCACCAGGTGTACAAACCGTAGTGTATTGACATTTTTTTTATTATATGTTAATTTTTAGTGTTTAATTTTTTTCTGTAGTTTTATTAGAGCCAGTTTTAAAAAAAAAAAATTTTATTTTTTTTGTTAATAATTAGGAGCTTAATTTTATGTTATCTTTATTATATTAAAAGTGTATAACAATAATTTTCGCCTTTTTTTTTCTTTTAATCACCTTAATTATAAGTAAAATTAGTAAACTTATAACAAAATTTTGAACCAGCATCTATTATAGGGTTGAAGGATAGTGGTAAATATTTCAACACTGCCCCTTTCCCTACACCGATCACCTTGAACGTATTGAAGCAGAGCTTACTATTCCTCTGTCAGCATGAATGCGGATAAAGCAATGCGCAGGGCCCAAAATGCAGCTCAACTAATCACAAACCAACTGAACGACATAAACATTAAAATAAACACTAACAAAACGGATGCAATTACCTTCTCATACATGAAAACACTTAAACATCAACCCAAACTAAACGGAGAAACTATACAAACCAAAAAACGACTCACATACTTAGGAATGACACTAGAGTCACATCTATCATTCACAGCACACATTTCAAACAGAATACGGATTGTACGAGCGACAGCAGCACAATTAAATCACCTATTATACTCACCAGGGCTGTCACTAAGACTTAAACTACTTATATACTGCTATGTTTTTGACCGGCTGCTTTTCTAAGGCAGCGGTAGCTTCAAAAACTAGCTTACTTACTATATTTAGTCAATATATAAACTATATTTAATGATACCACGGATCTCCTTTCCAAAGGTATCGTGTTTACCAATCCAATAGGTGGCATGCAGGGTAAGATTAAAGTAAACAAGATTCAATTAATACATTACTATAATTATTAATTTACACATATCATTATATTAACACATTGCCTAAAACTCATATTGAGAATACTGAGGGACATTTTACTACCTTTGCCATACAATATTACAAATAACGATATACCTTTGAAACCCTTAACCGGCTGGCGAAGGTGAAAACAGTCTTAGGTCCCCTTTCTCGGCATCATCCTCCAGCTGCTCTCAGAACCCCGACGGCCACCTCCTCTTCTTGTAGGTGGAACCCGACTCACTCCTCTTGAGGATCAAACTTGACTACACTCCCGGTTCGAATAAGACTGCCCTACGAATCTTCTCTCCCATCCTCGTCACCTCGGGAGGGCTGACATGGGAAATACCCCGGTTGGCGGTACAGCACTTGTGATCTTATTCTTATCTTTTGACCACCCTTAATATTCTTGTAGGCTGCCGCTGTAGGAAACTACCAGGGTCTCTGGTACCGCTGGGGGGGTCCATACCGATGGGAAATCTAGGGGGCTAGGTAAACACCCTTTGATGTTTTGCCGACAAAGGTTCGTTATCATTAATTGTTTAATATTAAAATTATTTAATTATGAGCTCCCCTCAGTATCCTCAATACATTACAATACAAATCAATTCTTAGACCCGCACTCCTTCACGGAGCACCTCTCCTACATTACCTATATCCCACAGCCCTGAAGTCACTTCAATCAACCCAAAACAACATATTACAAAAAATCACAAAACATACAACTCTCGAAAGACGGAACATGGACCACATACACGAGACTTTAAACATAGAAACAATACAAACACACATATCACGACGACATATAAAATTCTATGACAACATACAAGCGACATACAACCCGCTTTTCCAATCCATCACTCCTTCCAAGATCCCAGAGAGATGGCAGGGTCGTAAAGGTCCTGTCAATCCAATATACATCATTAAGTAGCATACTACTTAATAATCACCCCCCCCCCCCACACCCAATATCCCTTTCCTTCCTTCCTTTTTCCCATATCTTCTACATTACCTAATCCCACCCCCACCTCTCTATGTCTAATTAATTTCTTTTCAGGTACACTTTAATCTTTTGTTATGTTTTAGTTCAAAGTTTCTTCTTCAATTTAGCTTTATATAACTATATAACATATAAACAACAAGCGGAGGCCCCTCACCTTCAAAGTATATCAACACCCCGAACAGGGAGTATATTTTTATAACTAATCAATTAATAAGCCTTCAAATACTGGTAGGTAGAAAAAGGTATTGTAAGTAAACACAAATTTTAATGTATATTACCATTATTATTTTTATATTAATTCTATGTTTTTTTTTTCTGTTTGAGGGAATGAGAAAAAAAAAAAAAAAAAAAAAAAAAAAAAAATACTATTCCTCTCCAAATGTCCCTTCCGCCTAAAGCTTTCCGTCCTTTAGAAATTTCCAGCATTATTCATAGTCTGCTGTACTCTGCACAACATATTTTCCTGAATCCTGGAACTTATCTACTGTAAAAATGATACATAAACCCAAAAAGCTACCAGAATATCCGTCCTCTTACCGCCCCATCTATCTTTTATGCATCATGGGAAAAATTTTGAAAAACGCCTTTTAAAACGTATCCATCCCATCCTTGATTCTAATAATATTATTCCCGACCATCAGTTTTGCTTCCAAACATCCCATTCCACCATCCAACAATGTCATCGTGTGGTGGATGTGATCTCCTATGCTTTGCAGCGCGGATTGTACTGCACTGGAGCCTTTCTCGACGTTGAACAGGCCTTTACCAGGTCTGCCGTCCATGTCAGGGGTGGAAAAAATTTATGATTTAAAAAGACTGTACTATACAAGTGTAAATTCTAAAAACCTTACACGAAGAGAGAATTTGTTCAGTGTCAATCGTCAGGCGTATGGTCATACCAAATCTTACTTTCATCACATACCACGCTGCGTGAAATGCGGTGAATAGCACAAGTCTGTGGAATGCACAAAACCGAAGTCAACACCCGCTGTATGTGCTCATTGCCTCAAGGACCACCCGGCCAACTATAAAGGATGCCAAATCTATAAGGAACTCAGGACCAGAAGAGAACCCTCTAAACTTATTGATGCCAATGTATCATTTGCCCACCTACTTGGAGGTGGGAATCAAAGTATTAGCATACTGCCCTCCTAAACATTCTATTTCCATCACCTAATTTGGATTCCTTTCCTTCCTTTCCTTAGCTCATTGGGGAATCAATTTATTCAGAGTGCAGACCTAAACGCCAAGCACCAAAAATGGGGTTCCAGACCCACAAATACTCGTGGACGGACATTGCAGTGTGCATTCAAATCCCGACGCTTTCATCTCCTACCTTCCGATTTCTCTACCTATTGGCCAACAGATCCTAACAGTAATTCAGACATCTTCCACTTTTTCATCCACATCGGATTAGGCTCCCTGAACTATTCCGTAACTTGCCTTGATGAACTATCCTCTGACCATAACCCACTGATCCAAAATGTATCCCTAACACCAATTCCTAAACCTGTCTCTATCAACTGGAGCCTCTTCCGTGATTCTCACCTATGATATTGACCTCAGAGTGACTCACAAGACCCCAACTGACCTTGACGATGCCGTCTATTCTTTCACAACCTCGATCCAACAAGCTGCCTGGACTGCCTCCTCTCCCAAGCACTCCCAAATATATCCTTACAAAAACCATTTACCACAACACCTCCTAGACCTAATCCACACCAAACGCCGAGCCTGAAAATTATGGCAACACACCAGCTACCCAGATCTTCTGACGAAGATAAAGCCCAGGAATTTGCACAACACCTTTCCAAAGTATTCACTCCTCATTTTGATCTTAATCCAACCCATATCCGCAATAGTTGAAGAGTTCCTTACGTCACCAATACCAGTCTCCTTACCACCTAAATCAATCAATCCCTCTGAGGTCAAATATCTTCTTAAAACGATCTCCTTACAACAATTTTCACCTAAAGCTATTACATTCCTTACATATATCTATAACTGTATTCTACGCATTACATATTTCCCTCTGTTGTGGAAACACTTGACTATCATCCTTTTCCTAAAACCAGGCCAACCTTCCAACTGCACGTCATCTTACAGACCTATTAGCCTACTTCCGATCATCTCAAAAATCTTCGAAAAGCCATACTAATTCAAATCCTAGCCAAATTTCACAATTTTCCTTCACACCAGTTTAGATTCCGTTCTCAACATTCCACGGTTCAACAAGGACTCCGAGTTGTCGACCACATTTCCTCCGCCCTTGTGTTGTTCGGAGTATTGTCCGGATGCCTTTCTGGACATAGCGCAAGATTTTTACCGGGCGTGGCACCCGGTATTATTCTTCAAGCTCAAAAACCATTTACCCCAATCCTTATACCTAGTCCTCCGATCCTATTGATCAAACCGCTCCTTCCGATTTCGCTGTGGTTATGAATTTTCCAAACATTATACTGTTGAGGCCGGTGTTTCTCAAGGCAGCGTCTTGGAACGCGTCCTCTACACCGCCGATATCCCTACCAATCTCGATACCATTCTGGCACCATTTGCTGAAGACACAGCCATTTTATCATCCGATTATGATCCTGAAGCAGCAACGCTAAATCTCCAAAGCCACCTTTCCCGTGTCGAAGACTGATGTAAGGTGAACGAAAGAAAATGCACACACGTCACCTTCACCCTTCAACGCAAATCCTGCCCAACGGTTAAATTCAATTCCTTGGCTTTTTATTAGAGAAAAGACTGACGTGGAACCCACATACAAGACTTAAAAGAAAAGAACTCAACCGCCGATTCGGCCAGTTACAGAGACTACTCAACAGAAAATCTCATCTTACAGATGACAAAAAATTACTAATGTACAAGACAGTACTGAAACCTATAGGGACCTACGGACTTGAACTAAGGGGAACAAGTAATTATTCAAACATCAAACGCATCCAATCCAAAGTCTTTCGAACAATAGTTTATTCTCCTTATTATGTCACCAACTGCACCTTACACCACGACCTTAATATTCCCTTTATCTTAGACCTGGTACCATCTAAATATTCCAAATTCCATCAAAACCTTCATCATCATCCTAATCCTCTAACTCAATCCCTTTCTAGCTCCACCCACCCCTACAATCCTCCTCGAAGATTAAAACGGCAGTGGCCCCGCGACGTTCTGTACTGGAGTACTTTTCTTCATTTGTACTGGAGTTCTATCACTGGTCAGATCCTCCACTAATGTACTGTATGTTTGTGGCTATTGAGCCCTAACTCAGCCTCTACTGGCTAAGAGCGGTAATGCGGCTGAGAGAGAGGCGCTGGGATCTCTTGGATTCCGGTTTTTTCTCCATAAGTGGAGGGAAAAGCCCAGTCTGGGGTCCCTTTAGCAGTTGTATATATTGTATATAATTATTATTGTTTTTATGATGTTTATTTATTTGTCAATTTGATATTTATTTCAATTATATGTTGTTGTTTGGATTTGTTTTATTTGTTTTTTTTTATTATTTTATTGTATATATAAGAATTTATTTATTTTCTATTATACGTAATTTGACTTTATCATTATTTTCTGTATATATTGTTTGAATGTGGTCTTATATCACTATTACTATTGTACATTTTGAAACAAATTGTAATATAACTCCAGTCTGGCTTGAGCCTTTGCGCTGTTAACACCTTCTAATACCTACGTTATTTTGTTCTCCTACGGTCTACAATTCTTAGTTGTTATATTCTGTAACTGTGAGTATTATTTTCATTTAATATTAAAGTGCATAATAACCACTTTGGTAATTGAATAAAAAGATTGCTCTACTTTAAAGAATATTTAAAGAGGACTGAGTAGTTAATAGTCAAGGAGTATAAACTCGGCAGTTGTTTACGCCTCGAGAGTATTATAGTAATACTATCGCACCCATCCCCACCACAACTTCTCCAACTACTACTCATTGGCAGTGTTACCACCCCACTCGTTATGGCAGTGTGTCCCATCTGTAAAATAAATATCTCCCAAAAGGACAAGAATACGCTCTCGTGCTTTATATGCAAAATTATATACCACATAAAATGCACAAATATTCAAGAACAAGATCTCGCGCAAGCGAAAAAGAAATGGTTATGTGGTAACTGTGAGCAGTCGGGAAAGTCCCAAGTAACAAAAACATAAACTGTTACAGCAAGCAAAAATATGGAAGAAAATATTTTAGCCATATTAGGGGAGGTGAGTAGATTGAATGATGATATGAAGGAGATAAAAGAAAATATGAGTAAACAAGCTGATATGAGCTTTGAAAACCACGAAAGACTAAAAAAGATGGAGGAAAGAACCATAAAACAAGACGAACTAATTGAAAAATTATTAAACGAAAATAATTGTCTAAAAAACAATTAAAAATCATGGAGGTAAGACTTAACCATGCTGAGCAATCCCAACTCTCCTACTATATAGAAATCAGAGGGATCCCAGCCAAATCTGGAGAGTCTCCCGAGGGAGTCGTTTGCTCTATCGGAGCCACTCTGGGCGTACGAATCTCGGCCGAGGACCTGGATAAGGTGGAGAGGAAAAGGACAAGAGGCGAGGATTCCCGACCACCGTCGATAGTCGCGCGCTTCGTTCGCCAGACAGTCCGGGACGAGGTGATTCGCCTTCGAAAAGTTAAAAAGGACTTCACCCCAATGCACCTTGTCTGGGACAACGACGACCGGATCTATATCGCGGAGGAGATGTCTGCTCCGAATCGGCACCTATACTGGTTGGCGAGGCAGAAGAAGGCCGCTGCCAGGATAAAATACGTGTGGTTTGCCGGAGAACGAGTGCGTTGTAGACGAGATGACGGACAGCCAGCAATCATCATCAACAAAGCCGAGGACTTGAACATATTTCAATGAAATAAACTCACCGTTCCCATTAATGCAGTACACTTTTTTTTCTTTTAAAAAAAAAAAAATGTTTTTTTTCTTTTTTCTTCTTAAAAAAGCTTTTCTTTTCTTTTTCATATTGAGATAAATTCTTTTTTTTTAGAGGCCTTTTTTTTCTTTAATTTTTCAAGACAAGTTTATTTTATGGCTACTCCGATTGTGCATATTTTTTTTTTCTGAATTTATTTTTATTATTGTATTCGTAATATCTGAATATCTAGAAATAAGCATATTATTAACTATTTTATATTATCATTGTTACTATTATTCCTTTGCTCCCCAGACCTTAAATAATACAAACCCTTTTCTTTCCATAAATGTCTAATATCCTATTATCCTGCCATGTTAACTCCCAATCCCTTCAGGCGCATTATGACGAATTTCTCGACTAT
The DNA here is from genome assembly GCA_023052935.1 of Piezodorus guildinii. Classification (NCBI taxonomy): domain Eukaryota; kingdom Metazoa; phylum Arthropoda; class Insecta; order Hemiptera; family Pentatomidae; genus Piezodorus; species Piezodorus guildinii. Next base: position 6,554,292 of record CM041295.1, on the reverse strand, counting down.
TTCCTTCACAATTTCTACCATATTATTGCTGTTTCTGAAACCTGGTTAAAACCTTTTATCCCTACGTCCTCTGTATCCATTCCTAATTATACCCTCATTCGTCATGATCGATATTCGTCGAGGACAGAACTGGAGGAGGGGTCTGTGTTTTCGTTCATGATAGTTTGAGAGCCAAAACCCTCCTAAAATCTCCCTCTCCTAACACTCCTCACATCGAATATCTATTCCTAGAAATTTTTCAAGATACCTTTACTCTCCTATTCATCGTCATATACCGTCCTCCTCAAATCCGATATGATTCCACCTTCGAATCCTTCCTGTTTACCTATATACCAATGTACAACCATGTTATAATAACCGGTGATCTCAATACCAATCTTATCTCTGATTCACCTGATAAATCATACCTGACAAACCTCTTTCATTCCCCAGACCTTTTTATTATTCCTTTTCAACCCACTCATCACACGCAATTTTCCAGCACATGGCTTGATCTCTTTATCATTGATTCCTCTCATAAATTAGCCTCCTCATCTCAGCTTCCTTTGCCTTTTCTTTCGCATCACGATCTCATCAATATCTCCTATAATATTCCAACTCCACAAATAATCCCTATGAAAGCTACTTGACGCGATCTAGACTCCCTAACAGCAGAAAAGATAAATCCATACCTTGATCCATTATCCCAATCCTTGGAACCTATTTATTCCTTAACATCCATTGATGAAATGGTGGAATGCCTATTCTCTAATCTATTTACTTTCCTTGACCATCATGCTCCGCTCAAGACTTCCACCATCAAGCGCCTCCCAGCACCGTGGATTAATCAAGAGATAAGAGATTTGAAGAGGCAAAGAGATGCTGCCAGAAGAAAATTTAAACGCACAAGAATTAGTAATGATTACTCCACCTTCAAATCCCTCAGAAACCTCACCCAATCTTCCATACGCCGTGCTAAAGTTAAGTTTTTCCATGATTCCCTTTCACAAGCTCCTGATTCCAAATCCAAATGGGAAATCCTTAAAAAATTATCGGTGATAAATTCATCTACCCCATAACTCCCGACGAACTGAATAAGCATTTTGCTGATCCTCTTCTTATGCCTTACCCGACCCAAATCTGCTATCCTCAACGCACCTTTGACTCAGAAAACTTCTATTTCCAGAACATCTCACCCGACGACCTCCTATACTCTATCCTTAAATCGAAAACCAATGTTTACGGCCCTGATCGAATCCCAGTGAAAATCATAAAACTGTGCCTCCCAGCCATCTTTCCAGCTCTCCTACATATCTATAACTTCTCTCTCCAACGCTCCGTGTTTCCAATAGCCTGGAAAAAGGTTATAGTTCGTCCTCTGAATAAAGTTCCTAACCCTTCCTCAGCATCGGACTTCAGACCTATATCGATCCTATCCAACCTCTCAAAACCACTTGAAAGAATAGTCTACTCCCAATTCTATAACTTCCTTGAACAAAAATCTCTACTTGTTCCCTTCCAGTCTGGCTTTAGATCCCAATATTCCACACAATCAGCTCTCCTAAAAATTACCCAAGACCTTCAATCCTCCATAAACAAAAAGAAAATATCAATCCTAGTTCTCTTTGACTTCTCAAAAGCCTTTGATATGGTGAATCATGAAATCCTTCTTTCCTCCCAGTATCTGATAGTGTCTTAAACTGGTTCCTCTCCTTTCTATCTGCCCGAACTCAAACTGTGATAATCCCAAATAAACCTGCTTCCTCACTGCTTACGCATGGAGTTCCTCAGGGATCATCACTTTCACCTATTCTTTTCTCTATCTATGTTAATGACCTACCCATTTCCATACATCACTCTAAATACCACCTATATGCTGATGATCTCCAAATTTACCTTTCCTTCCTTCCCACCGAAATGCCTGAGATGGTCCAAAAATTGCAAGAAGACATAAACAGCATCAATTTATGGGCCATCAATAATGGCCTAAAGCTTAATATCGATAAAACCAAAGCCATTCTTATTGGTTCCAAACATCTCCTCAACTCCCTCTCCTGTCACCCTTTACCATACCTCAACCATAGACCCATTATCTTCCACACGTCTGTTAGAAACCTAGGTGTATTCCTCGACCAAAACCTTTCCTGGAATAATCACATTTCCCAAATTTCTAGAAAATCCATAGCCATCCTTAAACAGTTCCTTCGATTACGCAAACTTATACCCCTTAAAACCCGCCAACTCCTCGTATCCTCTCTTATCTTCCCCCACTTCGATTATGGCTGCCTGGTGTTTGGCGGACTGTCTGAGACGCTTGAGATGAGGCTTAAGAGACTGATGAACTGTTTCATTAGATTCATCTTCGGAATTCCCAGGCGCTCTTATGTCTCCACCTGGTATGCCGAGGTGAAGTGGCTTTACCCAAAATTCCGACGGCAATACTTCTTAGGAACTTACCTTTACCAATCCTTTAGAACCAAAAAAAACCATTTATATCTACAATATGTGCACCCCCTCATCCTCTGTCCACTCTATCAACACAAGATTCCAGCCCTCGAACTTGCTCATTCCATCCCACAGAACTGCTTCCTTTAAGAGATCCTTTGTCATACGTGCATCTTCATTTTGGAATTCCTTACCCATGTCGATTCGTACATGCCAATCCTTAGCCTCCTTCGAACATCACCTATTTATCCATTTCCTCGAACATCAATCTTCCGTGCCTTTATAAACTTAATTGTTTGGCCTCTTTATTTTTATCTTAATTTTCACTATTTTTTGTTTTAATATCTGTATTTCTTTGAGGTAATATGACCTTATATATGTATATATATGTGTTTCTGTTTGTGAATGTGTGTATAAATATGTAGGTATATAAATGAATGTGTGTGTATATATGTGTGTATGTCTGTGTGTGTGCATGCATGTATATACCATATGCTATATAATTTGATACCATGTTGTTAAAAATTATATAGCCAGAATTTTATAAATTATAAATATTTTATTGTACATTTATATTATTCCTAGGGGACTAGCTGTCCCAGAATAAAATTTCTTTTCATTTCATTTCATTTATAACTCAATAAATAAATATCAAATAAAAATTATTGATAATTACTATTGCTGATGAGTCAAACTCATTCCATAACTACTCTCACCCTTAAGCACGAAGCCCGTTGAGTGCAATGTTGAAGTATGTTAGTTGCAATTATTTTAATATGTATTAGAAGGGATATTACACAGTAACAGTTACTTTTTATCCTAAGCTTACAATAATTCTTAAAATTAAGAAGTTATAAAAACAAAGAATCTTAAAGAAAATCAGGATATAAGCTCTTTCGTTACATATAAGATTAAAAAGAAAAACCTTTTGGAAAACACAACACAAGTTCCTAATTAATTCCATCTATAAAATATCTGTAGTACGATATGCTTAATTTGTTCTGTTCCAGAAGCCTCAACTGATTTAGAGTATATCAGGTTAGTCATCCATCAATAATATTTTATAATAGTTTATTTTACTACGTTTTTCCATAAATATGTTAAATTACATTGATTACTAGTTACTTTCCCCACAATGTCATTAATCTATCCAAAATAAATTATAATAAAACAATATTTTGTATGCTAATTTCATGTTATTTAATTCGCATCATTCGAATATATATATATATATATATATATATATATATATATATATATATAATATATATATATATATATATATATATATATATATACCTTCGTTTTGTCGCTAAAGCGCTTAAAAAAATCGTGTGTATAATTGTGTATTTATTGCTCATCTAAATTTATTTAGATGATTTAATCAGTTACTGTGCGAACGGCTAACGAGTGCTCAAACAACGTTTATCAAATTAAAAAGAGATACGAATTATATTTTCAGTAGTGTCGTTTAAATTGCATTAGACTGTTACCAAGAAATATAATTTACATTAGCATATAAGAGTTCACTCGTATACTTTCTAATATTATAAAAGTCATTTGCATCTCCTGTCAGGAAATACACGTTTCTGGAATATAATTTTTTAAACACCACTTCTACCATGTACATACACATCTATTATTCAGAAATTATTGATGGCAATTGTGTTGAAACACGGATCGATTCCTGGAAAACCACCGTCCCACAATTTTGCCCATTTTTTGACGCGCTCTAGTGGCGAAAACCGCCGATCCTACAATAAAAATTTACGTATAAAAAATGTAGCAAATCATGGTAACTTTAATTGTGTGCATAATAAGTATTGCCTAAAAACCCTTTTTTTTTAGATATCGTAAAAAACAACAGAAAATGTGCCAAAATGTTGGCAAGTGTGTAAAAAAAAAAACATATTCCGGGCAATTCTGATCAAGACCCACAATGTAGGCCGAAACGTCGGCACATAATTAAAAAAGCACTTGTTTTAATGTGTGTTTCTATTTAATGACCGCACCCCCAACCATCTTCCTCATCTAATTTCTCAACGGTCAACAAAAAATCTCCATCATGTTCCGGGTAAGGTTTTTGCCCGCAAACTTCAGATTCGTGTTTAGCGACCCAAAAAACATAATGGGTGAACAAATCAAAACTTTCCCATGAAAATGCTAATATGCCTAGCCCATAAGGAAATAAACATGGAGGCCGTATTTCTTCGGAGTGACGACAACTTACTAGACTTGTATGTATCTATTTTTCAAGCGTGAAGGATGTTAGAGCCAAGAAGAATGATGAGCATTTCATTTTGCCTAGGGTCACGGCATTCTTATTAGGCAAAGTTTTGTACCTTTTTTAGTTCGGCATTGAGCCTTAAGCCTCTTCACCACGTCAAGGTAAAGGTACAGCGAAGAGGTTCTTTTCTCCATTTTAATTTATTTTTATATTTTTTTGTTTCATAATTTTGAGTTTGTTAGAAAGTGGTAGGTTTGATATTTGGGTTGAAGGGATTGAATTCCCTTCTCATCATCCTTATTCCTCAACAAACAGCCAATTGATGAGTCATCGGTCAATCCATTTGAAATCTTCTAATTTTCATCGATTTTGCCGCTCAACATTTTACATATTCATGATTTTTTTTTTTTTTTTACCTCTTATTCTACATCCTTTCCTGAATGAAACCGTGGAAAAATATTTTTTAAATAATACTTAAAGTAATTTTAAGACGTTGACGCAGGGAGTGAATAGCGCTTTTTGGCCTGAGGTGGGACTGTGTTAGCTGATTACGCTTCCTGGGGCGAATATCTGCATTTCCTTTAGCTCTTCTTCATACTTTCTATTATCATTATCTATCGTCAGAGTTTTTTCAATTAAAATTTTTCACTTAAGATATCTTATTAAAACGACCGTCCATGGAAAATGTCTTTAAAAAAATAAAAAAACAAATACCACAACTATTTTGATGAACAAAAATTAATTAATCATATTTATTACGATAATCTAGCTTTATTATAATAATTTAAGTAGCTTCAACTTTCAATTCAATTATAATAATTCAAGCAGCTTGAACTTTTATAGATTATTGAAGTTTTTTTTTAATGAAAAACAAAAATAATTAAAAACATTCAAAACGAAAATCACTCAGAAATCTACCACCACAGAAATTAACTAGAAGGTTTATAGTTTACTTTCCATAAATAATTACTCGCGGGTTCGTGTCGGCTTACTAGAGTCCTCTTGGATCTTGCCTTTTTACTTTACCTTACTAAATATAGTAACGGGAAGTATTGCGATCGTGAAAATTTTCCAACTCCAGTTTTTAAAGGAACTATGTCCTGCAAAAACGTCTGTCTGTGTGTGTGTGGTAAGTCCCGGGCGAAAACGAAAAGTCCTATGAAACTGAAATATCATATTTAAGACAACTATACGCCCGAGATGTTACAAAAACATTTTAATCGAAATCGCCTAACCAGAAGAGCCACTTTATACCATGCATATTGCACCTTTTTACGATTAAAATGGGCTTTAATATCATGTAGGTTTCATTCTGATTGAAATAGTCTGACGGGGCTTAAATGCCGATACTTTAAATTATCTTCCATTGAAGTACCTTAAATTTTGTAGATTCTATAAAAATAACCATATTATCTTATTAGCATGTATAAATAACAGCTAAATATGCAAGTTGATCGAATTTCGAAAGCAACTAAAGGAGAAAACTAAAAAAATACTTTTTTAACGCATTCTTTTATTTTGAACATAAGAACAGTAATATTGAATAGAATAGAAAAATAATTTTTATTCTGGGACTGGGTCCCTTAAGAACTATATATCGTATGTACAATTATTATAATAATAAGCCACAAGACCAAAGGGTTATAATTAATTCTTATTTACAAAGCTTTAAGAAGAAAAGTAAGATACAATAAAACAAAATGTAAAATTATTAAAGAGTAAAATTAATAAAGAACTTGTTATATGTTGAACAAAACTTAACATTGAAACTGATTCATAATATTTGATCCATATAGAAACATGAACGTGAATAATAAATTGTCTTTTTAAATAGATATTTGATTGAAAATATCAGGCTTGTGGAGCGTCTGTTTGAGATGAAAATAGGAATTCCAACAGCTGGGACCTGAATGATGGTAGGGAAGAAGCATGGCGGATATGAGTAGGTAACGAATTCCAGAGATAGTAGAGCGGACAAGAAATGAATGATCAATACTTGTGTTTCTGTGGGCAGGAATATAAAGTTTAGAATGGCGCGATTTAGTTTGAAGGGAGCGGACTGAATTGCAGAAGTCTGTGGATATAGGGAGGTAATCTTCTCATAATCTTCATGAATCCTAAAAATAAATTACCCCCTTATGCTCTAAATTTGTTGAGAAATTAATTTTTTCTACATTTTATTTTAAAATACTTTACTAAACCAACATACCTATAGATATATATTTTTTAAATACATAATTATTAAAAGTAACTAATAACTAATATTTTCAATTAATGTTTTTATGAATTATCGTTCATATTTTTGTGTTGTCTATTGAATGGTACCTACTTCGCTTATATACAAAAGGCGGGTTTTGGTTTGCCGAATCCTTTGCATAATCCTCTTATACGGCTTCTCCTATCAAAAAAAGTGTCCTATGTAAAAGTTGCTGGAAATATGGTGTAGAATCAATTTACGACGGCAAATCATAAGGTTCCAATATAAAAAAACAAAAAAAAAAACAAGTGTCTTCTGGGACACCCTGTATATTAAATTTAAAATCTAAATACAGAAATCGATTCCTCGTTATAATATAATGTTGATTTACGTTTGGTGTTTCGTTCTAATGTGCGGCGTGAACGTGTTAAGACAGCTTCGTAACTTAAAACAGGTGTTGGGGAAATATTTCTAACTCTGGTAATTTTGCAAATATCGAATTGAAAACAAAACTGACATAATGATAAGGATATGCTTTATATTTTTGTCCCCCACAATTCATTACCTAAATAGAAATGGGAGTGGTTTGAGAAAAAAAGAAAGAAATGAGATTCGCCTTTGATTATTTTTTATTTTATAGCTTAGTCATAGTCCTACTTGCTGTAAAAATTTCCATCTTCAGAATGTAGTCCATTTCTTTTTTTTATAAGTTTTCGGTAATAGCAAAAATTCTTTTTTCGCGATGTTTACAAGGAAATATCTGAAAGGGGACTAAGTGAACTATGAAACTGATACAGACTACACATCTAGATGAAGAGCTTAAGTGACATTAATGTCTGAAATTACAAGGAAATATCTGAAAGGGGACTAAGTGAACTATGAAACTGATACAGACTACACATCTAGATGAAGAGCTTAAGTGACATTAATGTCTGAAATTACAAGGAAATATCTGAAAGGGGACTAAGTGAACTATGAAACTGATACAGACTACACATCTAGATGAAGAGCTTAAGTGACATTAATGTCTGAAATTACAAGGAAATATCTGAAAGGGGACTAAGTGAACTATGAAACTGATACAGACTACACATCTAGATGAAGAGCTTAAGTGACATTAATGTCTGAAATTACAAGGAAATATCTGAAAGGGGACTAAGTGAACTATGAAACTGATACAGACTACACATCTAGATGAAGAGCTTAAGTGACATTAATGTCTGAAATTACAAGGAAATATCTGAAAGGGGACTAAGTGAACTATGAAACTGATACAGACTACACATCTAGATGAAGAGCTTAAGTGACATTAATGTCTGAAATTACAAGGAAATATCTGAAAGGGGACTAAGTGAACTATGAAACTGATACAGACTACACATCTAGATGAAGAGCTTAAGTGACATTAATGTCTGAAATTACAAGGAAATATCTGAAAGGGGACTAAGTGAACTATGAAACTGATACAGACTACACATCTAGATGAAGAGCTTAAGTGACATTAATGTCTGAAATTACAAGGAAATATCTGAAAGGGGACTAAGTGAACTATGAAACTGATACAGACTACACATCTAGATGAAGAGCTTAAGTGACATTAATGTCTGAAATTACAAGGAAATATCTGAAAGGGGACTAAGTGAACTATGAAACTGATACAGACTACACATCTAGATGAAGAGCTTAAGTGACATTAATGTCTGAAATTACAAGGAAATATCTGAAAGGGGACTAAGTGAACTATGAAACTGATACAGACTACACATCTAGATGAAGAGCTTAAGTGACATTAATGTCTGAAATTACAAGGAAATATCTGAAAGGGGACTAAGTGAACTATGAAACTGATACAGACTACACATCTAGATGAAGAGCTTAAGTGACATTAATGTCTGAAATTACAAGGAAATATCTGAAAGGGGACTAAGTGAACTATGAAACTGATACAGACTACACATCTAGATGAAGAGCTTAAGTGACATTAATGTCTGAAATTACAAGGAAATATCTGAAAGGGGACTAAGTGAACTATGAAACTGATACAGACTACACATCTAGATGAAGAGCTTAAGTGACATTAATGTCTGAAATTACAAGGAAATATCTGAAAGGGGACTAAGTGAACTATGAAACTGATACAGACTACACATCTAGATGAAGAGCTTAAGTGACATTAATGTCTGAAATTACAAGGAAATATCTGAAAGGGGACTAAGTGAACTATGAAACTGATACAGACTACACATCTAGATGAAGAGCTTAAGTGACATTAATGTCTGAAATTACAAGGAAATATCTGAAAGGGGACTAAGTGAACTATGAAACTGATACAGACTACACATCTAGATGAAGAGCTTAAGTGACATTAATGTCTGAAATTACAAGGAAATATCTGAAAGGGGACTAAGTGAACTATGAAACTGATACAGACTACACATCTAGATGAAGAGCTTAAGTGACATTAATGTCTGAAATTACAAGGAAATATCTGAAAGGGGACTAAGTGAACTATGAAACTGATACAGACTACACATCTAGATGAAGAGCTTAAGTGACATTAATGTCTGAAATTACAAGGAAATATCTGAAAGGGGACTAAGTGAACTATGAAACTGATACAGACTACACATCTAGATGAAGAGCTTAAGTGACATTAATGTCTGAAATTACAAGGAAATATCTGAAAGGGGACTAAGTGAACTATGAAACTGATACAGACTACACATCTAGATGAAGAGCTTAAGTGACATTAATGTCTGAAATTAAGCTAGTTATTAACTCCTGTAATTTAGCATATTTCAGAACCAAACAAAAACTAGAATGATGATGAGAGTATTTTTTACAGTTTCGGTCTTTACAACTCATTACCTAAGTAATCGGGAAAGTTGTTAAAAAAATTCTCGAAAGTTTACATCAAGGAAAAATCACATGTATATATACATATTTTTTTATTGTATACACGTATAATTGTAATACTTTTTTGAAGAAATTTTAAATCATTTGAGTATTGTCCTTTTTTAAATATAAATGTTCAAAGAAGGATTATTTCCTAGGTCGCCAATATTTAATGTGAATTAAAATAAATTATGGCAGCGGCGTGGTCTAGTAGATAGAGCGCTAGTCTGCTGTACTTCGGGTACTGGGTTCGAATCCCGGCTGTGGCAGAATATTATTTTTTATGTTGATTTGGTCGGGGGAGGGAAGGAGGACGATCCTAGGGTATGGAGACCCTCCTGTGACAGACCCAACCTCTATAAACTGGGTACCCAAAATAATTGGGGATGATATTGTTAAAAAGTCATGGGAAAAGTGCAATAATTTGGAAAAATAAGCTGTTAATATAATATTAAAATAAACTTTAGATTTTATTAGATTAGAAAATAATCAAGTAAATTGGTCCAGTAATGAATAGATGACAGATTTTTTGCGTTTCCTGCAAAATTTTCTAAAGTGCATACAGCACCTTTTGGAACTCAAGTCTCAATTTTCGGAGCACTTTCCATTTGGATTTGGAGTCTGGAGCATTGGAAAGTGCTCTTCAGGTGTGAAGGGATTTAGTACGTCTCACTGCATCGTAAGTTTCACTCCGGATCAGTTTAAAATATGCGATATCAGCTGTAAATGGCATGAAGCGGAATTCACGTCTTGCTGCTTCTCTTTTTTTCATCAAAACCTTTAGTTAAGGAGTCGAGAAAGGAGCAGTAGGACGACGAACGAACAATTTTAAGAGGAGCATGCGTGTCTAGTAAGGATTTAATGTTTCAGGTAAGAGTAGATATCATAAAATCGATTGAATTATAGAAGTACTATCTACTGTCCCATTATATAGAAGTACCCCACGCCTTTACAATTTAATTTTGTTCCTTTATATATGTTTACGATAATAGTAACTATAATACATAAAATGTCCAATTACTTAATGCTAGATTAGTTTCAGTTCGGTGCATGTGCTGGTAATAGACATTCACGTTTAACATCGTTCTTTTGAGACTTCTATCTTCGGGTAGACACTGTATGTTTTTTTGTTTTTTTTAATTCAAATCAACCATGAAGTAGCTGGACAGCAGTAGTTTACATTAATGGTGATCCCAAAGTGAGTACTTTTTTTATTTAGAGTTTACGTTAGTGAACAGTGAAGCCATGTATTGAGGTGGCCTTATCACACGCATACGGCCATAGTTGAAGTGCTCCTCCCCACTGCTACTGGTCCTAAGTGATTCGCCAGCTCTGAGTGAGGCACGTTCGTGTGGCTAAGATAATTAAATTTAAGTCACGCAGAGGTATTACTTACTTCTCTATATCACTTATGACAAAATGAGATATTTCCAACAAGTTATGTCGAGCAAGGTTAACAAAAGGTCCCGATCCGCTGGGTCTACTAGGGTCTCCACTCCTCAATATTCTGCGCTATCAACACCTCAGCATTAGCCACCAGCAGAGACCCGTTCTCGGCGTAATAATGAAAAAATCAGTCCTCCAGTTACTCCCACAAATGCATCTGACGAGCCACAACCAGGCACTTCATCCCAGGGGCTGTCCGAAGAATCTCCCTTCTTCACGCCCAACCTATACCAGGTTCTCTAAACTGATAAAGAGGCTATGGAGTGAACGCCAACGCCAAGAGAACCTCGGTCTCCTCCTATGTTCGTCAAAAATATTTAAAAAATTTCAATTTATCTGCTCCCAAATAAACAAAATTATTGATCCTGGTAGTTACTCGGGCCTTAGCAGGGCCTAACAGCGATACAAAGATTTCTCCAGAAACATCAGAAGCGTACCAAAAAATCGTTCAATATTTGATGGACACAAAATCAAAAGTTTCACACCTACCAGCTTCGACAGGAGCGCTCCTTGCGGGTCGTCATACGAAATATCCATCCCTCTACGCCTGCTGAAGACATTGAAGAAGAATTGACGGCCTCGGGCTTTAAAGTTCGTTAAATCACTGATGGTGTAAAGAAAAATAGATCCGGGATTGATGCATTTGCAAATGTACCTCTACCCCTTTTTTTCGTTTATCTCAAACCATCGCTTGGAGTTGAAAAGATCTACGATAATCCAAAGGCTCTACTATACTAAAGTAACAGTTGAAAAACCATATGTGAAATACCATACATATGGCCACACTAAGAGGTATTGATATAATTTGCCACGTTGCGTAAAATGCGGAGACCCTCACTGATTTGATGAATGCATCAAATCAAGGCTAACTCTAGTAGTGTGTGCTCTATTCCTAAAAGACCCACCCGGCCAATTATAAAGGTTTACAAAAACCTAAAACTAAAATTCCAGAAACCGCAGTCCACAGAAGATCCCTCTACTCCAAGAAGAATAACCTCAAACCTAATATAATAAACTCAAATGTGTCCTTTGCCCAACTTCTAGGAGGCAATGAAAAAATGAGAAATGTGAAGCCGTGCCAAAGTAGCAACCAAAACCTCAACATCCTCAACCCCTATTTCAATTTTCACTTCCTCTAATTCAGTCTGAGCCTCAAAAATCCCATCAACATCAAATTCCACTTATTCCTCCTCCATCTAATGCAACAGATATCACCAGTCTCTTAACGCCCTTCATCGCTGAATTTAAATCAGTCATGACTCCTATAATATCACTTCTAACTAACCTCGTATCCCACCTCATCAATTCTTCAAGAAAACCTATACCCATACTCCTTTAAAATGCAAATGATATTCGAAATCACACTAACGAACAAACAGTCCTCTTACTACAAGAAAAACACGTAGACATAGCCCTAGTAACAGAAACCCGACTCACCAAATTACCAACGACTTACCAACGTTCTAGGACTATCTAGTAGAGGACCAAGCATCCTTATGATAGGAAATCTTATAATTATAATTGTAAACTACTTAAAAAAAAAAATCCTATAATTCTTATCTTTCCGTATTGTCCACTTGTGACCATTCCCTCTGGAAAGCAACTAAAAAAATCCTTAAATACCACTATATCTCTATATTCTAGAACTCGTCAGATGAGACTAGAGCAGAGGAATTTGCTGAACACCTTGCAAACACGTTCACCCCTCACCCTGAACTTAATCCTACCCATAGAGCTGCAGTTGAAGAATCTCTCTCCTCGCCGATTCCTCTGTCCTTACCTCCTACAGCTGTCAACTCCTCTGAGGTCAAATGAACCCTAAAATTCTCCTGGATTCGATATCTTTACTTCCCAAAAAGGCTATTATATTCCTGGCCTAATTATATAACTGCATCTTCCGTACAACCCATTTTTCTCTGATGTAGAAACACTCAACCATACTTTTCCTTAAACTGGGCAAACATGTTAATCATACCTCTTCCTATAGACCAATCAGCTTGCTCCCTATACTTTCCAAATTATTTGAGAAAATCCCTCTGAAACGCATTCTACCGTTACTCCAACTCCACAAAATCCCATCTCACCAGTTCGGTTTTCGCTCAGGCTACACCAAGGTCTTCGAGTTGTAGACCACATACCCCTTGAAAGCAAGACATATTGCTCGGGTGCCTTTCTGGACATAGCACCGGCTATGCCACGACGGCTTGCTTTTCAAACTAAAAACCCTATTACCCCAATCCCTACATCTAATCTTTTGATCCTACCTCTCGAAGCGCTCGTTCAGAAACCTTTGTGGTTCTGAATTCTCAAGTTTTCATCAGATAGGTGTTCCACAAGATAGTGTCCTTTGTCCTATACTCTACATCTTATTCCCCGCAGACATTCCCACCCTAACCGAAAACTTCCTGGCAACATTTGCCGATGACACAGCTATCCTCTCGTCTTTATTAGCGTATCAAAGTCAATGAATCAAAAAGCAAGCATGTCACCTTTATCCTACGATGCAGATCCTGCCCTTCAGTACTTTTTTACTTTATTCCCCTTCCCTTTTCTGACGCAGTCAAGTACCTTGGATTCCTCTAAAAGACTGAAGTGGAACCCCCATACTAGACTTAAACGACAAGAACTGAATCGATGATATGGCTATATCGACTACTAAATCAATCTCATTTCTCAACAGACAACAACTACTTATTTACAAGACTATTCTCAAACCCATTTGGACCTACGGACTTGAACTGTGGGGAACAGCAAAATTTTTGAATATCAACCGTATCCAATCCTTTCAGTCTAAAGTCCTTAGAACAATAGTCGATGCCCCACATTATGTCACCAACAAAACCTTACACCATGATCTGAATATCCCAGTTGTACTTGATCTAATCTCATCCAAATTCTTAATCTTCTATGTGACAAACGTCTGTAAACAGTTAACACTCACCTAACCCATTGTTGTATTGCGAATAGCCAAGCCAGGCACTATTTGTGTGGGTAGTACCCCAAAGACAAATAAAAATCTATTATATTGTCACACTCCATATCCAGTTCCAAAGATCCATATAAGCCTCCTCGTAGGTTGAAGCGGTAGTGGCCCAGAGATCTCTTGTGAATATGTCATTAGAGTGCTAGTAATGGCCAGCTTCTCCACTCATGCCCTGAGTGTATGTGGCTCTAGCGCCCTCAATCAGCCTCAAATGGCTCTCAAGACCAGTGACGCGGCTGAATGAGAGGCACTGAGATCTCCTGGCATTGTGCCTCGAAATCCAAAAGTGGATCTCTCAGGGTTTGATTCGGTGATCCCAGGGGCAGTTAGTAAATATTGTAAATAGGTATAAATGTGATCAAGGTTGTTATTTCCTTTACATATATTATTTATTTTATATACATATATCTCTTTTCTTCTTTATTTAGTCTTTATTAATTATCTTTGTAAGTTTCTTATTTTGATTTTATAATAATTCTGTTTCATTCACGATGTGCATATGGGATGAATGATTTAGAAAATACAACATTGCCCAGCAGGTGGCAGATTGTATTATCTCTTATTAAATTAATTAAAAAAAAAAAAAATATATATATATATATATATATATATATATATATATATATATATATATATATTAGTTTCATTCAGTCAAGTTTACAATAACATACAACATACCAGTTTAAGTAGGGATACCCATAATTACTCATACGTACATGATTACATGATGTAACATGATTGTTGTAAATCGTTACCACTTGTTTGCAACATAAATGTGAATTAATTACATTCTTAAGAGAAGCTTTTACAAGAAAAAAATCAAACGATTTATTTAGGTTTCAGAAATAATTTTTCTATGTACGAAATGTTTTTTTAGGTGCACAAGTTCATTGTAAAACACTAATTACAATCGGAAATGCTTCCATGGTAACCTCTACAAAAAATATGAATTTGACGAAGTCTAATAACCTGTCATGTAGGTATTTTATTTGGTAATACTGATAATTTATCTATAATTTTTTAGGAGACATATTTTGTTTGACTCATTTAATGCACACACGGCTTTCCTCGCTAATAATTAGTTTCCTTTATATATTTTGTGGTAGCGCCCAGGACCACTGATCTCGGATTTAGATCTCTGCTCTGGCAGGATCATTATTTTTTTTTTTAATTACCGGCTTGAAGTGATCCAGGGATAGGGAGACCCTTCTGTTACCCTTCCAGCTTCTATGAAAAGAGTAAAATCTGTCCTCAAAATTATAGCAATACCTTAAATCCAACCGAAAACGGAAACTTCAATCAAGGGATGTATCAGTGTTTTATCACTTTGTGTTCACTATTATAATTTCGTCCGTAATTTAAGGCATTTCGAATGTCAAACTATTTCGGTTTTCCTGTACACCTGATAAGCATACCACTATAGTGACTGTACTGGCTGAGGTATATCATGGAATCTTGAGTTTTCTCATGTACATAATCTAATCCACTAATAAAACAAAATCTCCCCCAAAAAAATCAATTCCGAGTAGTTATCTACATAATATCATTTCGCGCTCGCAACTTTCTCTGCTACATAAATACACTCAATCCTATCTGTCTATCTCGGGTTACATATCAACTAAAACATCATTAAAGATACTTTAATTTAGCGTAACAATAATATTTTACAAGGTGACATAACCATTGTATTTTATACCATAAAGGTTTTTTGTTTGTTTGCTTTAAACATTTTATTGATATTTACAACTGCACATATAATATATACAAGTAAATGAGCTAATTTGCACTTATGGGCATGATGTCTTGTGAAGAAACTACCCAGTGGTAGCACTTCAATGTCAATTTAATTAAGGTAGGTATCAAGACCATCGTCTTTTCAATCGCCTCGGAGGGTTGTCAGGAATAGATGGGAATGATAAGTTGCGTATAAGAGGATTCGTGTGGGTTGAGAGTTTGGAATTAAAAAGCGAATATCTGTTTCGGACTAGTTCTGCAACAAATGGGATATTTAGTCATTATATAGGATATATAAGTCATTATGGAATATTTTATTCGTAACGAAATAAGGAGCATTTAGGATTTTGCGAAGGATTTTGGATTGTAAGGATTGAATGCGAGTGGAATTAGATGGTTTAGTAGAGTTTTTGTAATGAATTGGAAGTTTTGAACGTTTGTCTAGTCAGAGATGTAGTAATCGGTATCTACGGGCAGTTTCTTGTCGTTTAAGTCTCGTATGGGATTCCACGTAAGACTTTTCTCAAAATGGAGTCCTAGGTATCGGATTTGTACAACAGGTATGAGTGGGGTATTATTAAAGGATACAGTGGGGCAGGAAGTCATCGGTTCGCGGCAAAGGGTAAAGGTAATTTGGTGGGATTTGTTGGGATTTATTTTAATCCTTTAGTTCTGATACGATTCCTCAATGGCTGTGATGTGAGGCTGAAGGGTTTGGGATGTAGCGGATGGATCATTATGGACAGATAGTTTATAAAAGAGTCCTGGGTGCCAGACTCGGTTGAACGCTTGTTCCACATCGAGAAAAGCACACGTTCAATACATTCAGCGCTCCAATGTGGAGGATATAACATCCACCACACAGTGGCATTGCTGAATTGTAGAGTGGGATGTCCAAAATCCCAACTGGTGGTCAGGAATTACGAAGTTAATTTCTTGGATCGGGTAAAGGCGTTTCAATATGAGTTTTTCTCGGGTATTGCCCATAATGGGCAAAAAGAGGTCGGACGGTATGAGGATGGATGTTCAGGAGGCTTTTGAGGTTTTCGGATCATTGACAGTTTCCAAGGTTCAGGGAAATGGGTGGTTCGGAGCGTAGCACTAAATATATAAGTGAGTTAGAGGATTGCATAAAGGTTTTCAAGTTCTATAAATACGGGTACCAGGATAGGTTCAACCTGAGAACTCAAAATATAGAATTCCGACTTTAATGTCGTCCGATTAGCCACAGCAGCATAAAATGACGCTCAATGAACAAACAAGACCAGCAGGGGTAACCTGAAGCACAGTGGCTAGTATAGTTTTTTATGCCAAAGGTCACGGGTTCAAACCCGCAGGTGGCCCTAGGATTATTTAATGGGGGTAAAAAAGCCTTAGTGTTCCTTCGGAGGGGACTTAAAAAGGTGATTCCAAGCCTGTGCGATGTCAGGTATCCGTTTAAGGCCACATATCTTAATAAAACCTGGATAGGCGAAATTTAGGACTCCCACCGTAGTTTCGTCCGATTAGCCACAGTGGCATAAAACGACGTTAAATATACAAAACAAATGGACCCATACTGTATTATGGCCAGGCAAGGAGGCGATTAGCAAATATTTCGCCCGGAAGCCTATTCCTCCCCTCCCCCCCCTTATTTTCTGGTATCAGTGGATAAGTTCCTGGTTTATTCCAGCGGGGTTGCAAGCCGTGGAATATTATGACAGTGCCCCTATTTAATGGACTACCACTTCCCTTTAGCCCTTGAATGTCATCTTGAATCGTTCTCAACATTAATACTACTTTTCCTCACCGGTAGGTGGTAAAGCCTTCAGCCAATGAAATGTGAAAAATGCCTCGTTTTTTTAAAGGTTTTAGGTGTTTTAGATTTCAAGAGCATCTATCTATGGATGTGAAAAATGAATAGTTTTTAAATTATTCAAATAAAAAAAGGAAATTGGAACTACAAAATGTTCCATCATATAATGAATATTGCTTGTTGTTATGTTTTTTAAGAGATATTAAACAATAGCATCTTGTAATTGGAAAGTTAGAAAGTTGTAGTTGATTAGGAAAGCATTTTAAAAACACTACTTTAAATCACCTTAATTTATTTTAAAACAGTCTCTTTTTAATTATTATTATATAACTAATATATAGGCATAATTAATCTATAACATCCATAAAATATTCTATTTCTTAAATGGAAAAATATTAAATAATAAAACAAAAACTTCAATTCATTGTTTCCGGTTTGGCAAAATGAATGAGATGAATAGAACAATATAATTGTAAAATTGCTACATATGAAAAAAATATTGATATTGAATAACCCCGCTCAATGCTATAAAGAAGTAATTCACCTGAAATAGCAATGAGTTACTCTTTGTGTATGATAAATAAAAGATTATTATATCAAGTCATATATCGATTTTATTCACTAAAGGTTACAATGACATCGACCAAGTACCAAGTAGCCACATCGAAATTATTTAATAATAATAATTATAGGTTCGATGCTGATACTCCGTCTACACAAAGTCGTCCAATGATCACCGTTCAAGCCCAAGCCCCCGAGATCAGCCTTAACGCAATCCTCCGATTGACGCCTCGGCCTACCAGTCGGTTCAGCCAATACCATCTTTCTCGGAATCCGTTCATCACTGAGCCCAACAACTTTACTCACCCATTTGAGTCTCCGCGATGCTATCAATTCAATTATATTCACAGGGTACAAGCCCCGCAATTCCGCATTGTGCAACCTTCTAGACTCCCTAGTGGCCTCATTTCTCTTCGGACAAAATATTTTATGCAGTACCTTATTTTCGAAAACCTTAAGCCGTTGTTCATCCTTGAAAGTAAGCTACCACGTTTCACATCCGTGAAGAACCGTCGGAAGAATAATAGTTTTATAAATTTGAACCTTTAAGTTTTAAGAGAAAAGCCGTGAGCTAAGTAATTTAGCAACTGAATAATAACACGCGGGAAATGAATAATAACACAGGAAATTATTTAATACTATTGTTTTTATCTTTTAAGCATTACCGTTTTATATCATCATAATTCCTTTGCGACTTCAATGAGTATTTTTTCCAATTATGGACGAGGCCTTCGTCCAGAATAACCCGTGTTTATTTAGTGTTCAGAAATATATCTTATTATCTTCTTGAAAGGAAATGTTATTTAGTCACCTTAAATTAGTTTAAAAAAACTAATAAAAATTTAACATGTGTCTATGAGACCTGGCATACGAAATATGGATAAGTTGCTCAATATGCTTAAATATATTTGTTATAAAACCTAAGTGTCTTTGTTATTACATGTCAGATTTATACAATTTTGATTTTCAGTAGTTAGAAATTTGATTGTGTTTCAAATAAGTACGTGTACTTATAATTTTATAAGCCCAGCCTCATTGCACATCTAGATAGTAAGGCAAAGCTATAGCGAAAATTTCAGCTTCATAATCATTATCAGTTTTACTGATAACTGCGATACTGCGATGATATTCAGATCGGTTTTATGGAATTCGTAGGAAAGGAGGTAGAAAGTACGACAGGAAATTATTGTATTTTAGGAGTAAAGGATTTTATGGGCAGGTCGTATGAATCTCTAGGAGATCGTGTGATAAACCAAAAAGGACAGGGTGATAGAAGGATAAAATGACCTTTAGAGATGTATCGGTAATGTGAAGATCAAGCCAGATATCGGAGAATTAAGTAAGATGGTTAGGGAAGTATGTTTCTAGAAAAAGATTTGGGTAAAGACTTTGATTTACCAAGAAGGATTTATCATGTGATCCTGAGTTCATATTAACATTGAAACCTCGGAGATGATGATATTGGAGTAACTAGAGATCAAAGGAGGATAGAAAAATGTTATCGAATATAAAATGAGGAGATCGATAAAGAATGAAATACAGGAGAGGAGAAGAAATAGTGGAAATTTGCACAAACACGTATTCGATATGAGGATGGTCATGAGAAGGAGATTGGAGAAGGATTTCGGCCTTGAGAAAGTTATGTACGTGGATATACAGCACCACTCCAAAACCCGATCAGACCTATTGCACCCAAGGAAGGAATAATTAGTGAGGGATATTTGGTAAAAATAAATAAAAGGTTTTAATCAGGTATCGGATACTGCTATGATGTAGTAAAAATTGTCAAGAAAATATTGTTGAAATTCACTACAAAGTGTAGCCATGACTGTGGAGGCGTTATAGCAATTTCTAAGGATGTGCATAATTTCAAAAGGTATCTATCAAAACATTAAAGAAAAAATTGCTGATTTAATATATATATATATATATATATATATATATATATATATATATATATATATATATATATATATATATATATAAGTTTTTTATATATCGTGTTTATCAAATGGAAAAGGGCCTAGAGCCGGACTTGGCAATGAAAATGCGGTCGCGGCGTATAATCATTCCATCCACTCTGTCACGGGATTCGCGCCATTCGAAATCCTCTTCGGTCTTCGGGACCGCCCTAGGGATTGGTCGGGGACTGTGGCGAACAGAGAACATTTGGATCGAGCGGTAGCCAACCGCATATCACTGGTGAAACGGTGGGACAAAGTCAGGCGGAGGATCGAGTCGGAGAAAAGTCGCAGGGTTGAGAAGCATAATCTGGGAGTAAGGGATATTAGCGGCGATATTAAAATAGGACTGATCGTATACAGGAGGAAAGTATCGAACAGGGGAAAGGAGCTGGAGCGGTACGAAGGGCCCTTCCGGGTGATCACTATCCGGGAACATAACGTGGTCACTATCCAGAGCGTCAAAGACCCTAAAAAGCGAAGGACGGTCCATATCGAACAATTAAGGCTCCCATTGGCCAAGTTAACACTATCCCAGTGAGCTGGAGTGCCCCGTCATGCTGCTAGTTATTATAGCTGATTACATTTTATTCTATTGTTGATGTTGTTTTTTGTCTGCTTAGTGTTGTTGTTTTTTTTTTTTTTGTATTTATTAAATTTCGTATTTACTTGTTTGTTTATTTTATTTCCACATTTCTCTGTTAATTTTTGCAATGTGTGAATTGTTTAACGTTTCGTTGTTTGGTTCATATTAGAGCCCGATGACCGATCGCTTTGGTTCTTTCTCTCCATTATGAAGGTTAATGTTGCGCCTAACCCTCTCAGTGTAGTTTACGGAAAATGTTCGTAAACTGGCGGGGAGGAGTTAGAGACCACGGGCAGCCGGTATCGGGCTTAATCCCGCCTGTACCTTGTAAACATTCTATTGTATATATCTAAGGCTAAACAAGGAAATAAAGGCAGTGTTGTTCAAGTTATCGTGCGTATTCTTTGTGCGTCCTTTTACTTTTATTATTTACTCTTTATACTTTATTTAAGTCAATTTACGTAACTTATATAAAGATTGACAAAAACCGTTTTTTTTTTAAATTAGTTTTTAAAAAGTCATTGCTTAAACGTCGAAATTAAAACAAGTACACAACAATCATAAGACTATACAAGACAAATAAATTGAGCGTGAGACTCCTTTCTAACCTACATTGTCATATCGCGCTAAAATATTAAATATATTTGATGTAAAGTTTCGTGAAATTCGTAAACAATTTTTTTAGCTTCTCAGGTAATGTGTTATAAGATGTGTTGGATAAAAAGTTGTAAAATACAGTAGTTTTTCAGTTTTCGTTTTGTTCTCGAACATGCAAAATTAGAGAAGCTAATAATTTCTAAAGAAAACGGGATTTTAGCTGCGAAGAAAATTTTATACCTTGGGAATCAGCTCAGCCTCAGTCACAAACTAATTTCACTTATACTTATCACATAGATGTGTAATCTGTATTAGTTTAATAATTTTTTACTCAGTTTCTTTTGAGATATTTAGCTTTTGAGATAATTGTAAACATCGCAAAAAACGAATTTTTGCCATATTTGAAAATTCTAAAAGTCTCCTCTTTTAATAATGTTCGAGAATTATTTTAACCACTTTCTTCAGTATTTAGGTAATGCGTTGTGAAGGCCAAAAATACAAATTATATCGTTAATATTTTGTTTTGATTTGGTATCATCAGCATTATCAAAATTACACAGATTTTTTCGAGACTTCTTTCAAAAACGGGTGCAACGCTTAAAGTATTCGTCAGAAAAATATTTTATCCACACTTTCCCTTACATCTTTATACAGAATAACTGGTAAAAAAAAAAATCATGAAAATCCAAAATGTTGAGCGGGAAGGTCTCGACGATTTCGAATGGACTGATCCATGTAAGTATTAAACGGAGGGATGATGAATATATTGAAGGGGAATAATTTTTATATTATGAGCTGAAATTGATTTTATTCTCGTGTACTGCATTCTTTCAATAACTATTAATAATGAGGAATTTATTTTTAAAGAATTACAATTATTTAGCATTAAATAAAACAAACATTTAGTTGGTGGTTATTAATTACTATAAAGAGTATACATTCTTGACGCAAACAGTTAATAAACACATTGAAAAATAGGTATATAACCTAATATGCGCTATCAATTAGAATACAATATTTTATCTACATACAATGTAACCAAAAAATAATAAAAATACCACTAAATAATGTCCTAATGGACAAGTGATTTTCAAAATTTATATCTTTATATTACATAATGGTTCATTTTAGATAAACAATTGTGAATAACTATGTGAATATTACGAGCTCTAATGAAAATACCCTGCTATAACTCGCCCATCTACGGTACCACACGAGGCGAAACATCCAATCAAACATTTTATTGAGACGAAGGGAGCACCAGTCACCTCCAAAGCCAGGCGCCTTCCACCTGAGCGATTCAACGCTGCCAGGGAATAATTCCTGAAGATGGTAGATGAGGGAATCTGCAGGCCTTCAAGCAGTCCTTGGGCTAGCCCACTCCTCATAGTAACAAAGAAGGAGGGCTCAACGAGATTTTGTGGAGACTACCGCCGTCTCAACGCCCAGACTGTGCTTGACATCCAATCCCTCAACACCAACCTCTTCGGAAAGAAAATCTTCAGTAAGGTGGACCTTAAACGAGCATACTACCACATACCAATAGCTGAAGAAGACGTCCCGAAGACTGCAGTCATCACTCCTTTTGGCCTCTTCGAATTCAAGATGATGTGTTTCGGACTCCGCAACGCAGCGCAAACTTTCCAACGCTTGATAGACAGCATTCTCGCCCTACCGTATGCTTTCGTCTAGTGTAATATGGTTGCTAAGAGTTGACAACTCTTATGATAATTTTTTTTAAATACATCTACATATACATACACACACACACACACACACACACACACACACACACACACGCACACATGTGTGAATGTTAAAAGGAAGAAAAAGTTAAGAGCAAAAAAAAATTGTTATCTATTTTTTTTTGGTTTATTGTATGTTAAGATTTATACTACATTATTAATAAAAATTTTCCAATAAGGAAAAAAAAGTAAGCTGCGTAAATAGAAACCTAATTAAGTAGAGTAGCATCGCTTGTTTAATAAAGTGCATCTCTCTAGTAAAAAAGTTTATAATTTTAAATCGTAAAAACAAATATAATTAAAAAACAAAACAATAAAAGGTGAGGTACGTATGTGATTGACCAAACCAAAATAATAATTGAATTTATTTTATTATTAGTTTTAAATTGTGAAAAAAAGTAGATTTTATGAAACGAAAGGAGGCTGTCCTGCTACTTGTTGCTTGTCACCTTTAGCCTACTTTTCTAATCTGTTACTTGCTACAGTTACTTGTCACCTGCTACTGCTTCTTGTTACTTGTCACATTTAACTCCTAATGTTACTTTCCACCTGCTATTGCTGCTGTTACCAGTCATCTTCAACTCCTACTGTTCTTATCTGTTACTTGCTACTATTACCTGTCACTTATAACTTCTATTATCCATAACAATACATTCAAATCGATATCCCGTGCACCACTTTCATCTGCCTCCTTTCTAATAATCCATTTAAACATTTTTAAATAAACATGAAGTTAAAAAATTGTTTGATGGAAACATTTATTTTAAATTGAATAAAAGACGAATATAAATTATTATCGTCCACAAATACTTTCGTTTAGGCCCTAGAAAGATGCGAAATGAACGGTACAAAGAGCATTTTGCGTGCCAAACATAGGAGAACTCAGGCACAGTCCTAGGCTTTTCATATCGAGCGTACTCAGGTTCAATATCAGCGTAATCTTATCCATACTGCTCTACGCAGCCACCATACGTGAAGGTTCCTTGAATACGCTGAGCTATAGAAGTGACATGGTTTCCGTATATTGTCGGGGTATTTTATAAACAATTAGTTCTTTCTAAACTGTGTGATAGCCAAAATGGCACCAATAGAGCACATCGTTGAAGGGGACAGTTGTTAATATAATGTAGTGTCCCATATTCCTGACGGAGACTATAAACAAATGGCATGGTCGATGAGATGCTGCAACGAAAGGGAGGTGGACCCATAGGCTGGTTCCTCAAACTCAACCCTGGGTCACAAGGAATCAAGGCGAGATCTACTTCTATCTCACTCACTCCTTACATGGCTGCTACCCAGCCTACCAGTATAGGTTTGAATTAGATGACCATAGAATGCCAAGTGTGTCATGATGATTCATCGCTATCATATTCGTCTTTCTGAGTATCTATAATCTATAATATATCTTCATCTTCAGGTCAGTTTGAACCTTGAATCGCTACTCTGAGTTGGTCTATGTGACGTGTCCAGGTTTTATCAATTTCTGCAATGTAAACGCTTCGTCTTCTAGGACCAAAACTCTTTGTAATTTTTCCTTTTATCCATTTTTTCCACCTTTTTGAAAATTCTTTAAACAAACATCTTCTAATTTAGCGAATTGGTCTGACGAAGGTATTTTTCCACCTAGTAGTCAATTTTGAATGTTTAGGACGGAGAAGATCCAATCTGGTTCTCAAATTGCGACCAAGTAGAGCTTGCGCTGGGGACACATTGGTAGTAGCATGAGGAACATTTCTATACTGCGACAAAAAATTGTTGACAGCTTTGTTGAAATCAGAATTTGCCGATTCAGATAATGCAGTTTTCAACAACCGTTTGATTGTCTTCACACTGTTTTCCGCTGCTCCATTTGTAGCAGGATGGTATGATATGGTGCTCAATTCCATTATTCCAGGATGATATGCCCCACTCTTGTGCTTAATTCCATTTCCTCTTAGAAAACATTGCAAGTCTTCTGATTCAAACGACGATAATTATCAGGTACAAGCACCTCAGAAAGCCCGAACCTGGCAAAAATTTGACGTAAAATTTTTTTTGTCACTTCGGTCAACATTGATTTTGTAAAAAAAGCTTCCAACCATTTCGAATGACTGTCCACTTTACCAAGAAATACTGACCAGCAAACGGTCCCAAATAGTCTATATGAAGTCTTTGCCATGGTTTTGTTGGCCACCCCCATGGAACTAAGGAAGCTTTCTGGGGATTGTCCTTCACTGAGTTGCAAGGTATGCAAGATCTCACTGTTTCCTCAATGTCTAAGTCAATTTTTGGCCATCACACATATGAACGTGCTAATGCCTTGCTTTTCACTATACCCGTGTGAGTTGCATGCCATTCGTGAAGCACTGAGGGACTAAGTTTCATAGACACAATCACTCTATTACCCCATAGAATTACCCCCTTTTCTTCATAAAGCTCATCGCTGCGACGGAAAAACGGAATGAGTTCGTCTGGGACGGTACAAGGCCATCCTACTTTCAAGTAGGTTGACACCATCTTCAGGATGTCATCTTTCTTAGAACCCAAGAAGATGTCTTCATACTGTAGAGATACGTCTTTGTTTTCTTCAAATACATAAAACAGTGCTGGGTCCAAACCTTCTTCTACCACCAACTCAGTCTTCAGTGGTGCTCTTGATAACTAATATGCATTATTTTTTTCCGACTGCACCCATTCAACGTCATAGTTATAGTTTGCTAACAGTAAAGCCCAACGTTGCAACGGTTTGCAGCACATGTTGACACCCTCTTTTTTGATCCGAAAATTGATAGCAAGGGTCGATTATCATTTCAATTTCCTTCCAAACAGGTACAAATGAAACTTTTTGACACCAAACACCAATGCAGCACCTTCCTTATACAATTGACTATTTTTTGTTTCTGCTGCCGTTAAAGTTCTGCTTGCGAAAGCTAAGGGGTTTTCTTCTCCATTTGGATAGACTTGTGAGATTATCGCTCCCAGCCCTTGATCCGAACCATCAACAGTTAATTTGATAGGCAAATCTGGATTGTAATGAGCTAAAGAACGATTTTCCTGATGTCTTTTGAATGAACGAATCCTCTTGATGTCCGTGAATGCCTTTTGACAATTGGCATCCCCATTCCATCGCATGTTCTTCTTCAAAAGGATGTTATGGGGGTATAGAGTTGATGACAATGCCGGTAGAAACCTTGCCACATAGTTCACAAACCCAAAAAAAGGTTGCAGCTCTTTTATATTTTTCGGACTTGGTGCCATTACTATCGATTTTATTTTTTAATATGTCAAATGTAAATCTAAAGCATCAATCCTGAATCCAAGATATTCAATCGACGATTTTCCAAATTCGCACTTTTTTGCAGATGAGGTTAAACCAGCATTCTTGAACCTTTCAAGAACTTCCAAAACCCGTTTTCTTAGTATTTCAAAGTCAGGTGCATCAATTACAACATCATCCAGTAGCCCTACAACCCCCTCAGTTCCTGCTAACACATTGTCAACTAATTTTTGGAATTTGGAAGGTCCCACACAAATAACATAGGGGATACGGGTATATTGAAACAAGCCCTTTTGTGTAGTGATGGCCTCCAATTTGTGTGACTCTAAATCCAATTCCCACTGTTAAAGTTGCGGTAAGCGTCGCTTAAATCAACTTTAGCCCAAATCTGATTTCCTCCTAATTTCTGAATCAAATTCTCGATTCTGGTAAAAAATAGGGATCCATTTTCAAACAGGGGTTTAGGGTCAGTTTGTAATCCCCACAAATCCGAACTTGGCCATTTCGCTTCATCACTGGGACAAAAGGTGAACCAAAATCACTATTTTTGATAGGCTCCAGAATTCCTTCTTGCACCAGGCTATCAATTTCTTGATCCGTCTTGTGTCTAAAGGCATATGGTACAGGCCTTTGTTTTATAAATTTTGGTTTGGCTTCAGGTAAAAGCTCTAATTTGATTTGACCTTTGTTAAATTTTCCAAGTTTCTCTGTAAAAACTTCTGGGTACAAAGTCTTCAGTTCCTCCTCTAGCTTTTCAGCATAGATCTCAGGTTTAGTCTTATGATAAAAAATTGACCGGTCTAGTCCTTTAGAAGTAATGCTAAACCCAAGTGCTTTGAACCACAATCTACCCAACAAGGGTGGTTCCTCACTTTCAACTACATAAAATAATAAATTTGGTATTATTTGGACTTGATACTCCACATCAACTGTGATCAGCCCACAGGAGAGGTTTTTTCATTGAGATATAAAGTATATGACTTTTGACAAGGAACTGGGGTGATATGAGGAAATTTTTCATCAAATAATGTTTTAGGAACAATGGTGCTGTGACAACCAGTGTCTACATCAAAACGAATGGTCTGTGAATTGAGCTTAAGATCAATTTTATATTCACTTGATCTATCTTCAAGTAAATTGTAGATATTCCTCCTCGGACTCTTCCTGAACAAAATGTGTCTTTTCTTGTTTGGAACCCCTCTCATCAGAAGCAGAGAATTTTGTCTATTTGGACAAACCTTTTGCAAGTGTCCTTTAATGTTGCAAATTTCACATTTATATTCCTTAAATCTACATTTATTTGCATCATGCCATATACCTCCACAAACTGTACAATATTTGTTACCTGTGCGTTGATCAGGTGTTTTCTGCTTTACATAATTTACGGGCTAATCCTTAATTTGAGAAGAGCTTAATTGGCAAACCCCTGTCAAATCATAACATGTTGTTGAGGCTTCCTTCGCCGTAGCAATTTTGACTATCTCGTCCCATTGGATTTTTTCCGCATTTTCCTCGAACAAACGGTTGCGTATTGGCCCTTTATTTATTCCA
This sequence comes from Piezodorus guildinii, assembly GCA_023052935.1. Lineage (NCBI taxonomy): Eukaryota > Metazoa > Arthropoda > Insecta > Hemiptera > Pentatomidae > Piezodorus > Piezodorus guildinii. The sequence goes on along the minus strand of CM041295.1, from coordinate 6,526,334 downwards.
ATAAAAAAACGATCTAGTAAATTACCGGCAAGACGAATTCCAAAGGCACAGTTAGCTGCTAAAGACCTGATTCTTGCAATCCAATCATTAACTGAGTCAGTAGGATCTTTAACGGCAAAATAAAACTTGTATCGTGCGGCAAAAATTGACTCTTTACCCAAAACATGTGAATCAAAAAATTTAATCAGTTCGGCATACGTTTTTTCTTCCGGTTTGTTGGGAACCGCCAAGTTCGAAATCAACTTATACGCTGATACAAGTTGATAATTCACATAAGAGCTCTCTTTCTTTCCTCATTCTCGATTCCATTATTAATGAAAAAAATTTCCATTTTAGCCTCAACACTTGAGACGTTGATTTCCAAAAGGTACTAAAGGACATTTTTTACGAAATTGATTTTTTTACATATTTGTATTCTTATCATTTAGTTTTATATAAATATTCAATTTGATGTTATCTGATGAATTCTCAAGTCCTTAAAAAACGCGATTTAGAAATGCGGTCATTTTCTAAAAGTACTAATTACGCATTTATTATCGTTCAAAATCATTCTAAAAAAATTCATTTCATAACTTTAATATGATGTTATTATTATAGTAAAAAAATAATTCTAAATTTTGAGGCAAAAAGACCCAAATTAGCTAGTTTAATAATATAGTAATGAGAGATTTTCGCGCTTCCTGTAAAATTTCCTAGAATGGATATAGTACCTTTTGGAAATCAACGTCTCAATTCCCCAATCTTTATCCGGTGATAAATCTTTCAAAGTTCCAACTAAACTTTTGGTTTCATCGTCTCCCATTTTGTCTTCAATTTAATGCAATAATCAAAATCTTTAAAAAAAAAACTAACAAGAACTTGATTGTCCGATAATGTCCAAAAGTCTTTAGGTAAAACAAAAAGCAAATGTCACATGGCCCACCGGTCTTCAATATCACGGCACTCAAACGAATCAGTCTACAGCATGGATCCCATCCTCGTCGCCAATTTAAGGTTTTGGAACATGGAATTACGGAACTACGAATTCAACATAATAATACATAATATTATTTATTAAACACAATAACCGGTGTACAGTACAGAGAACACAAGACACACACATTACAATGTTCAACACAAGGAAGGAGGGTTTCAACACTGTTACCCCTGAGGTTAGACAATTTAAATATTATAATATTTCAATATCCAACAAAACTTTAAACGAGTCAACGTTTCGTGGGCCAGGAATAACTAAAATGCATCAACAAATTATCAACTAACATCAAAAGATAACTATATTGTATATTAATTAAAAACATTATCAAAAATATACATATCAATGTTACATAAAAATTATATTTACCTGAGTTGTTTAAAATTTAAATATCCATTTTTTTATAAAAAAAAATGTTGTCAATGATTTATATTAAAATTGTTTTTGTTTTTTTGAAGTTACCACCAAGGAACCGCTATAGTTACAGAATAGTTACAACCATCTAAACTCACATATTCTTTGGCCACTTATGGATTAGGGTCATCCTATTTACTGTAGAAAGTACAAACTGATCTTTTATTAATTATAGGCCAACAATGCTATTTTTACAATTTTAACTTTCCTATTGCATCTGCATAGTGAGAACTAAGGTGCTTTGAACATGTTTTATAATTTATTGTATTTTTTATATTTTTGTTTATATATATAGATTATATTGTTTTTCTATTAATTTTTTTTTTACTTCCTAAATTGTAGGTTTTTCAAAATCAAAATTGTGGTTAACCTGAATGATGTGTTGTGCCAATGCTGTGGTGTTTATATTTTTACTATTTTTGCAATTGATGTGCTGATTCACTCTTCTTGTTATCTTTTTTGAGGTTTCTCCTGTGTATATCTTATCACAATCTTTACAATTTATTTTATAAATAACATTTCGTTTTTCATGTAGTAAAATGGGATCTTTAATGTTTGATAAATGATTACTTAGTCTGTTTTGGTTATATAGTCCTAATTGTTTATGTGGTAAATCAAAATCAACAAGTGTTTTCTTGATTTATTCGGATAGATGAGGTATGAATTGCATTTTTTGATATTGGTGTATATTTCCATTCCTTCCAGTTATCATATCTATCGCATCATTATAAATACCTAGTTTGGGTTTTTTATTATTATTTTCATTCTGGTAAAAATCTGTTATAGTTTTATGCTTAGGTTTTACTATTTTATTGTTTATATTAGGAGGAACAGTATTCAACCGAACTGCTATGATCCTCGCATACGCTGATGACCTCGATATAGTTCGCTCCTACTATGCAGTATTAGAAGCTTTTCAAGCCCTGACTGTCCCATCAAGGAAACTTGGACTCGAGATTAATGGTTCGAAAACTAAATACATGGTAGCAGAGGAAGCCCCAAATCCAGGTGAAATAGTTACCTTCGGAGATTACAAGTTTAAGAAGGTATCTGAATTTCTCTACCTGGGGTCACTGGTCTCACACAATAATGATACTCAACTGGAGGTGAAGAAAAGAACCCAAGAAGCTAATTGTGCATATTTTGGATAGCTGCGTCACTTCAGGAGTGAAGCTCTATCCAGAGAAACCAAAATGAGCCTCTACATGACTTTGATCAGGCCAGTTTTGTTGTACGCATCGGAATCCTGGGCAACCACCAAATCGATGGAGAAGGAACTTGGCATTTTCGAAAGGAAAGTCTTGCGTTGGGTATTGGGTGGACGTCAGGCTGGAGGTCAATGGAAAAGACGTACTAATCAGGAGGTATATAGCATGTTTAATGAACCTAATATCGTTCTGTTTTATAAAGTGAATCGTTTGAGATGGGTGGGCCATCTGGCTAGAATGGAGGATAGTGAAATCTCCAAGAAGACAAAGAAAGAGCCTATTCATGGTAAAAGACGGCGAGGAAGACCGAGATCAAGGTGGGTCGATGGAGTCGCTGCTGATGCCCGGAGTATTTTAGGTGTCAATGATTGGATGGTGGCTGCGCAATATCATGACAATTGGAGGAGGTTGTTACAGGAGGTCAAGACTCGGCAACGAGTTGTAGTACCAGTTTAGATAGATTGTTTATATTGCTATCAATTTTCGGTTTATTTTTTTTATTGATCAATTCATCGTTATTAACGTTAAGGTTTATTGTCACGGGTTCATTTTAATATAAAAAATGGATATTTTCTGACAACTCAGGTAAATATTAATTTGTAACAATGTTATGTATATTGTTGATAACGTTTTTAATTAGTATATAGTTATCTTTTGATGTTAGTTAATAATTTTTTGATGCATTTTAGTAGGTCCTGATGACGAGGAAGGCCCCCGAAACGTTGACTCGTTTAAAGTTTATTGAAATAAACTGTTTTTGGAAGACATAGAAACCAAATAATTATTTGAATGATTTTTCATACATCTAGTATTTCAAGACATTTTTTCAAAATGGTCAAGTATCTAATAATAATAATAATATTTTATGAAAAAATGGAAAATGACTCACCATCGTGAAGGGGATCTATGGTGTGGATCATGAGCTGAAGGAGGCCGTGCCTGAACTTGTTGGTCTGAGGCTGGGAGCTGCTTCCGGGTGCACTCGGGCCCAATCCTCCCCCGCTAGCATCGCTAGCCGTAGGGCCACCTACCGCCGCTCCTTGCTACAAAAACAACAAAACTATAATTTTTCATAGTAATTATTTTATTTCCATCGTTTTGAATAATTTTAAGTGTAAATTAAATATATTGAGGATGTATATAGAAAATAAGCCTGACTCCCGATTATTTCTACCTTTGGTAAATTAAATATTGATATTGATCATCCTCTCCAAAGAAACCTATAGAAGGAATAATGAGATGAAGCCAATGATTTATAATTGAAAACATCTTGACGAAGCTATTTATAAAAAAAAATACGGTCGAGATGATGGGAATTCAGCTATATCAACAGTTTTTAGTTACACTTACCTGTATATGGAATATAAAGTAAGGGAAAGTATTGCGATCGTAAAGCATTCCGAATTGCAGTTTTCAACAGAAATACACGTTGTATGGTCCCCTGAGTCCAAATAACCACGTCCCTCAAAAAATTCTGTGTGTGTGTGCATGGTAAGTCTAGCGCGAAACCGAAAAGTCGTATGAAACTGAAATTTCATATTTAAGACAACCATACACCCGAAATGTTACCGCAACTTTTTTATAAAAATCAGGTAACCAGAAGAGCCAATTTATACCATGCATTTTCTTAAAAACGGCTCTAATAATTTTGATTCAACCCGCTATATCGATGTAAAATTAATATATATATAATAATAATAATTGTTAAGAATTGGGAAATACTAATTTAGTTTTTGTTATGTATATATATCGTTAATATTAAGTTCAGACGCAAGAGGGGGGGGGGGCACTATTTACATAAAAGGGGATTAAGTGATAGTGACCGCTTGGGGAGGAAAGTGCTCTGAGTTACAGCCGAGACAGGTCGCTACTTCGCTTGTCGCCTTTGTCGCTCGCCATCGTCCTCGTGACAGTACTCTTACGTTTATCAGAAAGTTACTTTATTTGTTCTTTTGTATTTTTTTTCGTAATATATATTTTTTACAAAGTTAGTAACCTTAATAAACCCATAACGAAACCTAAACAAATATAAGGAATTCGGCGACTCATATTTAACGATCGGGTTGAGGCTGCGAGCGAGCGTGCTGTGGCCCCTCTCCCCAACATAAATTTAAATGCACCGGCGAGATTGCCGAGTTTTCTCGTTTTGTTTAGGTTTCGTTTTGGTGATTATCGCTTTGAAATTAAATTGATTTAATATTTTACGCTTTCGCATTATTTTATTCGCATTTTTTATCAGTTAATTTGTTTCTTAATCTTAAGCATTTTTATTTTATATGTGTATAATATAGTAGAGAGAACTATTTTCATTTTATTTTAAATCTTTTATATATATATGTTAGTGTTTTTCAATAATTAAATTTAATTATTGCAAATCTTAATTTCGCTAATACTACGTAGTGCACTTTGTACATATTTATTTTCTTTATTAACTCACTGCGTATTATAAAGTATATGTTTATTTCTTTAATACTATACATAAGTCACTTTGAGTGCATATTAATTTAATTATTCACTACGCATTATTCAGTTTAATTTTATAATATTTTATAGATCATTTTTATTTTCGTTTCCATTGATTATTATTTAACTACAACTCGCTAAACCTCTTTAATTTTAATTAGTTTGTAATTAATTTGAGAAAAGTATTTCCATTTTTATATTTTCTTTTATTTAAATTAGTTATTTTCTTCAAAATTTATTGTTATCTAATATGCCGCCCAAAGCTGATAAAGGTTCTAATTCAGAAAGCGATGAACTTAAATTACAACTTTTAATGGACGAATTTAGTGATTTATTTGAGGACATTAAAAACACTAATAATCTAGGTTTTATTTCCACCACAGATATATCTAAGAGGGCATTATTTAAGGCACGCTTATCGCGTATAGATGCTACTTTTGAGAAGTTTTCTCAAATATTTCGAGAAACAAAATCGCTTGCTACACGAATATAAGGTCATGATACTTCACTATGTATAAAAATGAAACATGAGGCTCGAGAAGCGTACTATGAAGCTCTGTCTTCTGATGCACATGAAGATCAAATCTCTATGAATCATTCAATCAATTGTACGCCCGTTCTCCGACTACCACCTATAACTTGCCCAGTTTCGACGGTAATATTTCAGATTGGGGGCCATTTAAGGACGCTTATCTTTCGCTGATTCACCATAACAATGATTTACCAAATGTGCAAAAATTTCATTATTTAAAGTCTGCATTTAAGGGGGCCGCCGCTCAGATAATAGCTTCTATTCCAATGTCTGACGCTCAGTACCTGCATGGAAACGCTTTCGAAACGATATGAAAACAAGAGATCACAAGCCATTACCTTTCTTATGAAAATATTTAAATTTCAATCCCTTAAAAATCAAAATTTGGCCTCCTTGGGAACTTTCTCAAATGTAGTTTTAGAAAATATTATTTTATTTCAGAACTTGAAATTAGAGGATCCTGCGGGATTTATTCTCATGACATATGGCTTGACATTGTTAGATGAAAAATCCCGCGACCAGTTTGAGACAAAATATTCTTCTTCGACCACATTACCCACTCTTTACAATTTTCAGAACTGCATTCTAGAAATCTGCATAAAATTACAAACTAAAGTCTTAACTTCTAACCGCTCACTAGAAACAATAGTCCCGCAACAAAAATCTAAATACTTCATTGAACCAAGACGCGTCTTTCTTTATGTCAACTAGCTCCGATAATGCATCTCTGAGATGTTTTAATTGCCAACAGAACCACCGCATTTATGAATGCCCCCAATTTAAAACTTTAAGTAAATCACAAAGATATGAAGAAATCAAGAAACTTAATCGATGCTTTAACTGCTTGTCTTCGGGCCATCCTGCATAAGGCTGCCCCTCTCGCAATTCCAGTCGATCCTGTAGGAAACATCACACTCTATTACATTTTTCGCCATGAAATCGTCCCACCTTTCATTCTAAACAGGTCGCAAACGAACAAACTTCAATCAGTCGCTCTTCATGTATCAGCCAGCCTAAAACCTTTTGTCTCGTGGACGCTAAACCAACAAATTCAAATGACTCAAAGGAAGTAGTACTTTCTACAGCAAATAATGGAGGAATTAATGTCCTACTTGGAACTGCCTGCGCCGAAATTAGGGACCATGAGGGTAACTACCATCCAATACGATTGGTTATAGATAGTGGGTCACAGAGATCATTCATAACCACTCATTGTTCGCAACGCTTAGGATTACCCCTTTTCAGAAACCCTCATAAGATCAGTGGCTTTGCAGATAGTCAAATTCGTGGTGAAGAACACCAAACAAAATGGTATAATACGCCCGTGCGGACTGGATCAACCATTATTGGAAACAAATGCCATACTAATATCGCATATTACCAATAAATTACCCACCTGCTGTTTATTGAGAAATATTAAAGACATTTTTAATAAACATGATCTAGCTGATCCTGGCTTTGACAAACCGGGCCAGGTAGATTTCCTTCTCGGAGCTGATTTGTTCAGTAAAATATTTACAGGAGAAACCATCAACATTTTCTCAGGTTTTCCGAATGGATTAAGGACAATTTTTGGTTTGGTGATTAGTGGTCCTGTAAGTGATTCGTTAACAACATCGCAAAACACGTTCGCTAAGAATAAACAATTTTTTTTTTTTTTAAAACATTTTATTGATATTTACAACTGTACATATAATATATACAACAAGTAAATGGGCTAATTTACACACATGGGCGTGATAATGTCTAGTGAAGAAACTACCCAGTGGTAGCACTTCAATGTCAATTTAATTACAGTAGGTCTCGAGGCCATCGTCTTTTCAATCGCCTCGGAGGGTTGTCAGGAATAGATGGGAATGATAAGTTGCGTACAAGAGGATTCGTGTGGGTTGGGAGTTTGGAATGAAAAGAAGCATATCTGTTTCGGGCTAGTTCTGCGGCATTTAGGATTTTGCGAAGGATTTTGGATTGTAACGATTGAATGCGAGAGGAATTAGATGGTTTAGTTGAGCCCCAAAGCTCGATTCCATATGTCCAGATGGGTCTGATGATGGTAACATAAATGAGCTTTTTGTAATAAATTGGAAGTTTTGAACGTTTGTCTAGTAAGTGTTGTAGTAGTCGGTATCCACGGGCGGTTTCTTGTCGTTTAAGTCGAGTATGGGGATTCCATGTAAGACGTTTGTCAAGATGGAGTCCTAGGTAACGGATTTGTTCAACAGGTATGAGTGGGGTATTATTAAAGGATATAGTGGGGCAGGAAGTCATCGGTTTGCGACGAAGGGTAAAGGTAATTGGTGGGATTTGTTAGGATTTATTTTAATCCTCCAGTTCTGACACCATTCCTCAATGGCTGTGATGTGAGACTGAAGGGTTCGGGATGCAGCGGATGGATCATTATGGACGGATAACACACAAGTGTCATCCGCATAAGTTGTGAGGACAGTGGATGGATGGAGTGGAATATCAGCTGTATATACCGTACAAAGGATGGGACCTAAGATACTACCCTGAGGTACACCTGCAGACTGAGAAAATATGGAAGAGTAGGAAAGGTTATGATTTACTTTTAAGGTTCTATTAATGAGGTAGGAACGGATTATCAAGTAGTATGTTGCGGGAATCAATTGACGGAGTTTATAAAGGAGTCCTGGGTGCCAGACTCGGTCAAACGCTTGTTCCACGTCGAGAAAAGCACCCGTGCAATACATTCCGCGCTCCAATGTGGAGGATATAACATCTACCACACGGTGGCATTGCTGAATTGTAGAGTGGGATGTCCGAAATCCAAACTGATGGTCAGGAATTATGTGGTTCATTTCTAGGATCGGGTAAAGGCGTTTCAAAATGAGTTTTTCTAGGATCTTACCCATGATGGGCAAAAGGGAGATCGGACGGTATGAGGATGGGTGTTCAGGAGGCTTTTGAGGTTTTGGGATCATTTTGATTATTGACAGTTTCCAAGGTTCAGGGAAATAGGTGGTTCGGAGCGTAGCATTGAATATATAAGTAAGGTAGAGGATTGCTTTTCGAGGTAACTGTTTTAGGATATAGGATGTGATGAGATCATGACCAGGTGCTTTTTTAGTACGTAAGTGATGGATAACGTTAATTATTTCAGAAGGATGAAAGGCTTTAGGAGGAGGGGACATTTGGAGTGGAATAGCTAGTTCTGCTTCAATATGGTCAATATGGGTTGGATTAAGGATTTCAGGATGTGGATTAAAAATTTAGTAAAGGTGTTCACCAAATATGTGAGTTTTTTCTTCATCTGATCGAGACCAGGTAGAAGATTCGGTAAGGAGTGGGTGATTAAAGGTTTTAAATTTGAGCAGAGTTTTGGTAGTTGTCCATAGAGATTTGTCAGTTGGTCTTAGGTTTTCTGTGAAGTTCTGAAAAGTTTGCATTTTGAATTTTCTAATTTCAGTTTTGTTTTTGTTAGTTAGGTAAGTATAATATGTTTTGTCGGACCTATGTCACTTAGCTCTTGCACGCCGTTTCTCTGTTAATAATTTTCGAATGTGAGTCGGTAAGTTAGTGTCACGGGAATAATTATTTTTGGGATGTGATGAGTTGTTACTAATTGCAGTACCTATTGTTCTTGTCAGTTTTTCTATGGCAGAGTTAATTTGTTGTTCTGTCTTTAGTGGAATCTTTAAGTCAAGTTCGTTTTCTAGATCGGAGCGAAAGTTGTCCCAGTCAACATGTCCTGTAATTAGTGAAGGAGGGAAGGATTTAGGAATAGGGTTTGAATGCAGGAGAAGCAGAACTGGGCTATGGTCTGTGGAGAGGTCTTCTAAGGATGTTACTGTACATTGAAAGGTGGGGATTTGGGATGTGACGAATATGTCAAGAATATCAGTGCGCTTTTTAAGAGAAGTAGGCCAGTATGTAGGATCTTTGGGTGATAAGACGGAATAGCTGTTGGAAGTGGTGATCTGGGAGAGAATCCTGCCACGAGTGTTGGATGTTCGGCATCCCCACCGTTGATCTTTGGCGTTGTAATCTCCTCCAGCAATGAAGCGCGGACCAAAGGACTGAAATAAGGAATCAAGATGATTAGAGGAGAGGGAATTGCCAGGAGGGCAATATACAGCTGAGATGGTTATGTTAAATGGGCGGCAGGATAAGGTTATAGAAGTAGATTGGATGGCGTCAGTTGGAATAGAAGGAATCAGGGAGTGAGTTAAGGAATTGTGGATAAGGATACAAGAGCCAGCGTGGGATGTTTTGTCAGGGTGATCTGATCTGTATGTGATGTAGTCACGTATGTAAAAGTGTGAATGAGGAGTGAAATGGGTTTCAGTGATGAGGGCAATGTCTATGTTATTGTCGTGAATAAATAAGTCAAGCTCGTCTCGGTGATTAATCAGTCCATTAGCGTTCCATAATAGAATAGCCAGGGTCTTCTTATTCATCTTGGGATAGTGAAGGGAATTGCAGAAAGGAGTCTTGTAAGGAGAGTAATAAGTGGATTAATGGTATTTTGGAGATCCTGAAGGAAAGATGAAAGAATAAGAGTAATGTCAGAAGGATGTTGGTAGGAATGGGAGTAGAAGGATGTCTCTTGAGGTGGAGGATTCATCTGCCTAGGTAAAGGTTGAACCCTTCTTTGAAATTGTGGTTTAGATTCCACATCTATAGGATTTTCTAGTGATTGGCTGTCCTGGACTATTGATATGGATGAAGGTGGAACCATGGGAGTAGTCTGAGGGATAAGTGGTGGTAACTTCACCCTTAGAGATGCGTTTTTAGCTTCATTATTAGGCGATTTGAATTGAGGATGGGGTTTCTGAGGTTGAGGATGAGGTCTTTGAGGTAGTGGATGGGTATATTGTGGATGACCATAGGAAGACTGGGACGGATGATGGGATGACTGAGACTGTGATGAGGAGGTTTGAGACGACTGAAGTTGGGATGGAAGTTTTGTGGCCACTTGAGAATAGGACGTAGGCTTGAATTTCGAGCTTGATTGTCGTTGCTTCTCTTCGATCCCTTTTGGGAGCTGCGACACAGGTGTACTCTTAGAGGGTTAGAGCTGCTAAATATAAACTTTTTTTCCTCAGCATGTTTTTATAGACAATGCATCCTCTATAGCTTGCTGGATGTGCTTCACTACATAAAGCACATTTTGCTGGGACATCCCTTGGTTTCTCACAGGTTACAGAAGAGTGAGACCCTGCGCACTTTACACATCTTGGAGGATGGTGGCAATATGTCTTTGTATGCCCAAGATTTTGGCAGTTTGTGCATTGTACAATTTCTGTTCTCAGCCTAGGCTCCTCGAATCTGACACATGAATATAATAATCGGTTGACCTTGAAAATTTCGTGATTCCCAGGTGCAGGCTCTAGGTCGACAAAAAATAGTGGCAATGGATACCTGTCGGCTAGATGAAGGACACATGAAACATGTCTCACATTGTACCCTAGTTCTTCTATTGCGTTCTTGATGGCGTCAGTAGGAGTGGTGTAGTGAAGACCTCTCAAAACTACACGGTATGTTTTGTCTTCTTTCAGCTGATAGCAGTGAAAGTCGTACTGTCGTTCTGTTAAATGTTTAACCAATTTTTTATAAATATCTTTGTTGGTGGTTTTAATTTTAACGTCTTTTAGTCTTGAAAAGCATTTAAAATTGACCTGTCCAATCAGAGCGGAGATTTCCTGGCCAAACTTTATGAAGTCTTGAATGTTATTGACTTAAACAGGAGGTGGCTCAAGCTCGTTGAATTGGGGTGCTAAAGCTGAAGGCGTAGAAGATGAATTACTGGTGGCTGCAATGTTGTTGTTGCTGGCAGGTACATCTGGAGGATTGTTTTCAGATTGAATTGTGCTGGCTGAGGTTGTACTCTGGTTTTGAATTGATGTTGGCGAAGCTGGTTTCGCCTTGGATTTCTTTTTTTTTTTCTTGTTCGGTGAATTCTCTACAGAATTCGGATTCATATTTCGATTACGCTTTGGAGCGTTCTGCGAGTTAAGTACTGCGAGTCAGTTTCGCTTACTTCACTGAAGACTGTGTCATCGTCGGTATCCATCAATGAATTTTTGTCCGTGGACATTATAATGATATGAGATAATAAACTAGTAAATAATTAAATTTAGAGAAAAGAAAAAAAAAATGAAGAAAAGAAATATTTAACTAATAACTTATTTACAATTATATACACATAAGTATTGAATTAAAAAAAAAAAAAAAAAAAATATATATATATATATATATATATATATATATATATATGAAAACATTTCTAAAATTATTTCTTAAAAAATGAATTAATTATTATTAATTTAAAAAAAAAAAAAAAAAAAAATGAATCTCTGGTATCGAACTCGCAACGTACGGGACAGTAGATCGGAGCGCTGCCACCGAGCCACTGGAGATCTGATAAGAAATCGTTCTAGTGAGTGATAGCCTATAACAGCCCGACTCAGGCGGGAGCCTGCTTGCAACGTGGTTGTACTTCTAGGCTACGAACACTGTGAAAAGTTAACTATTAATCACTCACCTCATCTAATTATTGCATAAAATTGATCACTGACTTTAATACACAATGTTTGTAAACTTTGGCAATAATCCGTGAACTAATACCACTGTTATATGAATGTTAGTGCAGAGCGATAACTAAGCTTGACTTTAGTTTCGGCCATGACACTGGTACTCAAGAATAAACAAGAATTTGAAAATGATCGTTCCTTAAATAATTCACTCACTAATTTCTGCATGATCCAGGACTCGTCAAGGTGGGCGGCAGATTAGTAATTGCATCGCTATGTGCAAGCCAAATAGCTTTGATTTAATATATACATGGACCAATATGACAAGATCGCTCTATTGGTAATCTCAGAGGTATCTAAAGAAGCGTTCCTCGCCCATCGGACCAACCTAGAAGAATCATCGATCAAACATCGTTCATCCTCGCAGTACTTTACTTACTTTTATCACTTAATTCTGTCCCATGTCACAATTTCAAAATTTAAATTTTATGTTATAAAAAGTTTTTTTTTTAAATAATTAAAAATAGTCTGTCCAGGATTTTTTTAGGCAACCCATTCTTAATATATTTTCTAATATACTAAATTTGTTATAAAATATGTTTCATTCTATTATCAGCTCGGTGCAGATCGTTTCAAGTTCGGATCTTCTACTAACTTATATATGAATGAATGAATAACTTTATTTGCTTTCGGACTAACCCCGATACAAATAGAGCTGGCTACATAACAAATATATAATACAAAACATATTTCAATAAGAGAGTTACCAAGATACTAATTCACTACGTTATCAGCTAGGTACATTGAATTGTAATAAATTACAATCAAACTTATAACAAAATAACGCAAAGACAATTCATGAATAATATAATAGTTTTCAATATAATAAATATATAAATATATTATTTTACATAATATGGCGAAACACGATAAATAACATAATAAAGTTAACAAATATGTTGGTCGTTCTATATATAAAGCTAAGTAACTTATATGATTTGCTACAAATATTGTCTATATACAATTTGAAAGATAGGTTATGTGAAAAAGTAACACCTAAGTCTTAACCATGTTAATTCTTTCTAGATCAATGTTACCAATCTTATAGAACAATTTTATTGGTTTGCTATTTCGATGATATGACATTGATTTACACTTCGACGGATTGAGAAAGAGACAGGTTTGCAAACACCAAGTTTCCGATTTCAGAGTTTCCTGGAGATGCTTACAATCATTAAGGGATTTTACCTGGGAAATTTTTTTTAAAATCATCTGTGAACAGTAGATACTGAACACCAGAAAACACCACATCAATATCATCCAAAATAATTATGAATAACAATGGTCCAAGATAGGAGCCCTGAGGCACTTCTGATTTAACAACAATTTGTTTAGATAGAACATTGCTACTAATTTTGACAAATTGGACTCTGTCGTGCAAGTAACTATCTAACCGCTGCAACAGCATCCCACTCAATCCTATATGTTCTAATTTACGGAGTAACAACTAAATATAGCATTTCCAAGTCAATTTTAACCTTTTCCAAGTCAAATGTAACTTTTTCCAAGTCAAATGTAACCTTTACCAAGTCAAATGTAACCCTTTCCATTTCAAATGTAACCCTTTCCAAAGCAAATGTAACCATTTCCATTTCAAATGTCACCTTTTCCATTTCAAATGTTACCTTTTCCAAAGCAATTGTCACCTTTTTCTTCATTTCTAGCCTTAAATATTCCGTTTTATTTATTTATTTATTGAAAAATAATTAGTTTAATTAAAATTATGACTTTTTTTATTAATTTTGGCATATCCTATCGCTATTTTTTTTTGTTTTTTAGATATTTGATATAAAGTTCTGTTTTTTACGAACTAATATTTTAAAAAACCAATTATCGTCTATTTAAATTTAGGATAGTTATTAATTTTGAATTTTTAGAGGTAAGGGATACTTTTTGGGAATAAGTAATGTATTTTCGGGTATTATAATTACGTTTTTCGAGATGTATTTTTTATCGCTCGCGTGCATATTAACTCGTATTTACTTTTAATGTTTTTTATTGAAAAGGCTTTGGAAAAGATAACATTTGAAATAAAAAGGTGAAATTTGAAATGGAAATGGTTACATTTGCTTTGGAAAGGGTTACATTTGACTTGGAAATGCTATATCAAGGTATGTGTAGATTACATCTACCTGAAAATTTTTGGTAAAAATTTAAAAAGATATTTTTCTAAAAGAAGAATATTTGTAAATTTTGATCTACCAGGGATGAATCCATGTTGTTGGTCTATTATTATGGGGAAACTAAATGATAAATGATACTCTCAAATATTTTAGTTAAGACAGACTGGATATAAATAGGGCGATAGTTTTTTACATTAGAGGGATCTCACGTTTAATGAAGTGGCTTAATAAAAGAAGATCTCCATTCTTATGGAAACTCTCCAGTGGATAGCGAAATATTAAATAATAAGGTCAATGGTGTGCTGATAGCAAGTCAATTTTTCAAAATTGTTGCTGGAACCTCGTCAGATCTAGTTGATTTAAATTTATCCAATTGTCTAATTTTAGTTACTACAGCCTTTTCAGTAATCGTAAAAAAAGATGAATTAATGTTGTTGGTGTTTTTAGCTGAGCATAAACAGGAATTATTTTTGGGGTCAGTGTATAGCCCCGGAAAATAATCTGCAAAAAGATTAACTATAGTATGTTCATCAGTACCACATTTAGAATCTAGGATCATATGACTGGGAATATTAGGTTTTGACATTAATGTTTTTACACAAGACCAAAATGTTTTTTACACTATTAGGAATGTTATTCTCGATATTAGTAATGTAGTTTAAATATCATTCTTTTGAAAATGTCTTAGAAGAAGCTCTGACATCTGAAAACGCTTAATAGGCCTCTGTTGAGTTTAATATTTTGAAATATCGAAATATAAACTAAAAAAAATAAAGAAAGGGGCATAAACAACACGCTTGATGGCTATTCAAACACTAAATGTATTTGGTCTTCTAATCCTCTATATATACATTTCTAATGTTTACAAGAGGTGGTTTGGAATTAAGGCCGATAGTCAATCCTTATCAGTCCTTATCCCCCCCCCCACCAGTTTACGAACGATTCTCGTAAATTATATATAAAAACAAAAATATGGAAATAAATCACATGAGACAACACAAAAGAAAAACAACTTGACAAAAAAAATTACAAAACGCAAAATTAAAATAACACATGAAAATAGAATACAATATATAAAAAACAATAACACTTCCAGCAAACTGAACACTACACACTCCAGCTTCCTAGGATGCCTCCATCGGTGGGAGTTTCGATTGTTCTAGGTGAACCGTACGCCGCTTCCTGGGTTTGCGCACGGTCTCGATCGTGACAAAATTGTGTTCACGGATCACAACCACCCGAAAAGGTCCCTGATAACGCCGGAGTTCCTTCCCTCTATTGGTCCCTACACGCCGGTATACCACCGTACCGATTTTGACGGGTCCCATTAGATCCCGCACTCTAAGATTATGCATCTCCACCTGGCGACGCTTTTCCCGCTCAATCCGATCGCGAACCGTGACCCATAGGTTCTTAAGCGCAAGACTATTCCTCACGATTTGCCCCTCATCCGCCCCGCATCGCGGCAATCACGCCGGCGACCCTGCAATCCGAAAAGGATTTCGAAAGTGGTAAATTCCGTGACTGAGTGGACGGAGTGGTTATACGTGATGATGGCACGCTCCAGAGCCACGTCCAGCTCCAATCCCTTCTCTAATTGAAACACCCGCACATGGTCACTCAGTGTGCTGTGAAGGCGCTCGATTACTCCGCGGCTCTTCGGATGACCCGGTGTGTTAAGATGCCACGTGACACCCAAAACCTTCATCTCCTCCCGGACTCGGGCGTTGTCAAATTCGCGACCGCTATCCGATGAAACCTGAAACCAAATCCGAAGGGCCCGCAACACTGCCTCTGCCGTACGCTCTTGAACGGGATACGCCATCGCCACCTTGCTGAACAAATCCAAAACTGTGACCCATTTATAGCCCTTCCACGTAAATGAATCGATTTGAAAATCAACCAGAGGCGCATCAGCGGTAGGGGTTTCCTCCTGGACGGCGCGAGGGGGATGACAATCATATTTAGCGTGAAGGCACACGTCGCAATTCCCGATGGTCTCCTGTATGGTGTGCTTCATCCCCCGTCAATAATAACGCCCCCGAGACGCATGGAACGTCTCGGTGAGTTCCCGGTGTTTCGTCTTCCCCTGATCATAAGCGAGCGTTATGATATCCTCCCTTGCCGTTCCTCATCACGGGTGGTCTTGACTAGCATGGAACAAAAGACAAACGACCGGTCAACTCGAATACGCTCCGCCCGCCACAATCGTTGGATCCGTTCCTATATCCGTATATAACGGCGTTGCCGACAAATAGGTGGTGGGTCCTACCCGGTTTTGACGCGTCCGCCAGCGCTCTATAGATCTGGCCATCCCCGACGGATGGCTGAGACCAGACAGTGACTACCGAACAACCGCCGAAGCGTTGAAAGTCGATCTTAAGTCCATCTTTTATAATTGTAGTAATAAGTTGAATACATTGGAGGTTTGTGTTAGAATATGGGAATAACAATTCTGCTGTGTCGTCCAAGTATGTTTTGGTCTTGGCACAACTAAGCATAGTAATTTTATACTCTTGTAGAAAAACGGTGGTCAATCTTCCCGACTTGCTCTTCCCGTCTAAAATGCAGCTTCTTCCTAATTGAGATTATGTTTACTTATTTTGCAGACATTAAATTAAGGTCCGAGAATAAATTAATTGATGGAGATCTTTTATTCATACCCAAAATTACCTTAATAATCTTTCTCTGCACTATCTCAAGCTGAATGAGATGTGCAACCAAAGAATTCTCCCCAAATCAATATAAAATATTGAATCAGCGACTGAATATATGCAAAGTAAGTTAATTAATTGATCGATGAAATACCTCTTAACTTATGGAATACATAAAAATATTTCCTTAGCTAATTAGCGACATCAGATATCTGCGCATTCTATCTTGATCGGTAAACCCGATGTCCTCTTCTTCCAGATAATCTGGTGGCGCTTGTCGTTCACGATTTCGTCTATTTCCTCCAGGACTACAGGACGCCCCTCAGAATAACTTTCGTCCCCCGACGACGCGGCCTTACCCGAAACGTCTGCCGCGCCAGGTTGGGGTTCCTCTCCAGAAGTCCACTACCGTAGAAACTGCCGAACATCACGAGAACACTCGCCCCGTTCCTCCTCTACGCCGTTTACCATGAGCGCCCGCGACAGCCAATCCGCGACAACGTTCTCCTTGCCCTGTTTGTATACAATTTGTATATTTGGCCGGAAATGGTTGACAGCCCATACAATTCCGAGGAGTTCCCGCTCCAAGGCGCTATAACGAGACTCCGCATCCGTGCGTCGCCGACTGGTCTATGCAACAGGTCGCTCCCCACTTTCACTGTCCTGAGATAACACTGCCCCAAGAGCGTTTTCACTGGCGTCCGTCATAATAGTGAATGGCCGTTCGAAGTCCAGAAATGCGTGCAACGGATCACGCTGTAAGTGTTCGATGCACCGGCGTACCTTTTCCGCAACATCTAGGGTCAACACGATTTTACACCCTTTCCGCAGCAAATTATTAAGGGGCACAAGATATGCAGCCATAGCTGGAACAAAATGGCGATAATAATTCAAAGCGCCCATCAACCGCCGTATCCCCTTCACCTTGGTCGGGATGGCCATAGGCTGTAAGGCTGCCACCTTCTGGGCATCCGGCTTCACGCCCTCCGCGGAGATCGTATGGCCCAAAAAACGAATTTCCCGCTGACCCAGGATAGACTTCTCCAGAGAATGGCGGAGACCAAACTCCCGAATGCGGCTATAAACAGCCCGGAGATGCCTAACGTGGTCCAGTTCCGACCTACTAAAGACCAGGAGATCATCCATATAGACCTGGGATACGGATTCGTCCAAATCCCGAAGGAATTCGTCCATCAACCTTTGGAACGTGATAGGAGCATTCTTTAAGCCAAAGGGCATCCGGGTGAATTCATAATGGCCCCTCTCGAACGTGAACGCGGTCTTGTGCCGGTCCCGATGCTGCATTCCGATCTGATGATAACCCGCCTTCAGATACAAAGTGCTAAAAAATTTTTGCATCACCCAACCTGTCCAATATATCATCGAAACAGGGGAGGGGATATTTCTCATCGACGGTATTCTCGTTTAGCTTACGATAATCAATGACAACCCGATACTTTTCTGTCGTGTCGCCGGGCGCACTTTTCTTTTTTTCGGCCCATAGCGGACTATTATAAGGGGACGTACTGTCCACGATTATGCCCTACCGCCGTAAATCGTCCAGCTCAGCCCGAATATGGCTACGAAGCGCCTAAGGGTACGGCCTTTCTTTCACGTAAACCACCCGGTTCTGCTTGAGCGGAATTTCGTGCACCGTCTTGCCAGTAACCCCTAGGACATCCCCTTCTTTAAAAAATATATCGCCGAACTCTTCGAGGATAGATGTTTTCCAAGTATAAGCCTGATTCACCGCCCCTACGCGCGGTTTACCACCCGCAGCCACGCGAATACATGCAAACTTTCTACGTCCGATTCTGATATCCCATTGGCCCCCCACTTTCCTGATCCGCGCGCCGATCTTTCCTAACAGGTCATTCCCCATTATTACCAGATACTCCCTTGACATAATACTTACTACATGGACTTGTAAATAGCCGCTCTTTTCTCCCCACGTACCCAAACCCAACTCGATTTCCCCCTCCACACTACAGGGCCCACCCAGGGTGATTAAATTACATTTGCATACCTGGAGTGCCCTCTCTCCACCTTTCCACTTCTCTAGCGTCTCTCTGCATGCGATGGTGCACAAGCTCCCGGTGTCCACCAGGCATGCGACTCCCTTCACACTAATGATAGGCAGACCGACCGCCGCTCTCTCCTCTCGCATGGTAGCTCAACAACGTGCGGTTGCCAATCTGCTTTCATCCGCCTCAGATTTCCTGACGGGATGACTACGCTGCTGCTTCCGGTCGCCTTCACACACTCCTCTTGCACCTCTGGCCACCTCCTCGAGCGGGGATGTCCGCCTCAGTCTCCGATTCTGCGGTCTCAGACCCTACGGATGATTTGCTTGCCAATGCCATATGCCTCCTCTGGAACCTTCTTGCTCGGACTCTCTGAGCATTTAACTCCTTGGGTTCCGACTGGTTCACATCGCGCCGCCGGTACATGTAAGGGCAATGTCTTGCCATATGTCCCTCTACTCCACACTCAAAGCACCTAGTGTGTGGACATTAAGCTACCAGATGCCCAAGCTTGCCACAACCATGGCACTTGCGGTCCTCACCCGCTGCTTCTTCGTTTTGCTGGCCGTCGATCACCTTGCGGAGGTCTCTCTCTCCTTTTCTCCCGAAATCCTCTTCTTTTCCAAACAGGAGTAGTCCTAGGCTGATTGTACGAGACCCGTGTCCAACAATGTTCCTCCGTCTCCATCCGAGATTCTTCCTCTCGGGCACTGGCGTCGATCATTTCTTGAGCGCATTCGATTAACGAGCGCTCCCTCTGAAACCCTTCTCTTTTGGTTTCCTTTGCCAGCTGCACCTTTAGAATTATTGCCAAGAAATCCATTTTAAAGTGGACCTCCTCAACACCTGCGGTCTCTCTCATTTTCTCCGTTATTCTGTTAAACTTCGTGAGTAGTTCTCCCGCATACTGGCCATTAGATTGCCGCGGCTTCTTAGTTTCCCTTATCATGTGGAACACATTCTCTTCAGGGGCCCATTTTCCCCCTCCGTAGGCCTTCTTTAGTTGCTCCTTCACGACGCTCGAGGGTGTCCCCTCACCTGCTTGGATATGGTTCAGGATGCTCCTCCTTACCCTACAAATCACTGCAGCCTTTAACGCTTCAGCATCCTCCCCGTCTAACAGGTTTTCGGTGGAACATTCAGAACGGCTGGCCTCAAAACCACGTTTTCTGCTATGTTATCGGTTTTCACTGGCAAGAGATTAAATAATAAAACTAAGAAGCAGGCAGGTTCCAAAAAAAAAAAATTACGTATTTTGAACATATCTAAAGGTCCCGGGTTTCGGCACCACTTATGCGTTGTCCGAAATATAAACTAAAAAAAAAAAAGAAAGGGGCATAAACAACACGCTTGAAGACTATTCAAACACTGCCTTTATTGGTCTTCTAATCCTCTATATATATATTTCTATTGTTTACAAGAGGTGGTTTGGAATTAAGGCTGATAGTCTACCTTATCAGTCCTTAACTTTATATATATATACAGTTGGCACAAATTTATGTATAGAAAGGTTTAACAATTTTTTACAGCATTATTGATGTTTTCATTTTCAACCTCTGCTTTCCAGTTTATCTCACTAGTAAAATTGGTCAAGCTGTTGAAATCTGTCGTTTGGTTCCCATTGCTCTCTACTTTAGCGGTTTCAATCTTTTGAATTTGTAATCCCATTCAATTTGAATTACTGTATGATATGCATGAAGTTTCACTATTAAATCATGTTCCAGAAGCTTGTGTACATAAAGGTTTTTCGTGTTGGAAAAAATAAGATCAAGAATTCCATTATTATGATATCTTATAGCATTTAACTGTTTCAGAGAATGGAAATCCATGAAATCAGCCAAAGACTGCAACAAACTAGCATTCATCTTTGACTTGACAAGGTTCGGCATTAGGTCATTCCAACATAAATTGGGCAAAGTATAATCTCCTAACAGAAGTATATAATTGAAGTTATTATTCAAACAAAGGTAATCAGTTTGACTGAGATGAATGGCATAATACTCCAAGTTTGAATTCGGAGGGATATATATAGGGGCACTCTTCTCAGATGATTACACTATTTAATTTCACAACAATAAATAAATATTCAATGTTATTAAAAGTAATAGTTAACACGAACGTAGAAAACTTTTCATTTACACCAAATAGAATTATTTTGTTCGTTACCTACATAATTTATAGAACTTTATAATTTATTTAAATATATTTTTTGTTAATTTGTACGTTCGTTTACTGTAAAAGAGTTTATCTGTTGAGCTGAGTGACAATAGGAAATAAACATTCACGAGAATACGTCAAGGAAATCGGAGAAATTACAAGCAGCCTACGGCAGTCGGGAGTTAATCCCTAAACGTCTAAGGATTAAACAGCCAAGCGCTCACTCCCGTTTACAAACAGTCCGATTGTGAGTAAACAAATTTAAATAGACAATATTTTTATTTATTCGTGTTTTTTCCTCGCTTTGAATAAAATATTAATTAAAATGGTTCAGTGTACTATCTGTGAAAATGCCATCACCAGGGAGATAAGGGAAATATTGGCTGTAGCAAATGTCGTTTTATTTTCCACGGCAGGTGGTGCAATCTGAGTGAAAAAGAAATCGAAATTTTAAAATCGCTAAAAAAAACCCTGGCTATGAAAGAAATGCGAGCAAGGAAAAAAGACGGCCCAAAACAGAGAAAAATCGACGAGCCCTCCTAAAATCGCAGAACCTTCAATAGCGGACCTACTTTCCGCTATGAACCGGCTCAGAACAGAGGTCAATGAGGACATCAAAAGCCTCAAATCATCAATTGAAAAATATGGTGAGCTAAGCTTTGAACTCAATAACCGCCTCACTAGTATAGAGAAACATATAGAAAGTCAAAACAAACATCTTGAGGAGGTGACCAACGAGAATAATGTTTTGAAATCTAGAATAATCCATTTTGAGGTCCGCGTCAATAAGGCCGAGCAGAGCAGGGCCTCATCTGAGGTCTTTAGAAATTAGAAGTATCCCAGTACGCCCGGGAGAAGCGCCGGTGGCCCTTCTGACCGGCGTAGCGGCGGGCCTGGGGATGAAAATCACTGAGGGGGACCTAGACTTGGTGGAGAGGCGCCGGCCAAAAAAGGATGACTTGAGACCGCCTTTTGTTATCGCCCGATTCGTAAGGCAATCGATGCGCGACGAACTGGTGAGAAATATAAAAGTCAAGAGAGACTTCTCGACGCGAGATATACTCGTAGGATGGCAGGAGAATGATGCTCATCGAATCTATCTCAGCGAGGAGATGTCTCCTATGAATAGACATCTGCATTGGCTCGCCAAAAAATAATTAAATATGTCTGGTTTGCTGGCGGTAGAGTGCGCTGCCGGAAGGAAGATGGCCACCGATCGACAAAGCCCAGGATCTGGTCGTCTGACTCCAAGGCACCCGTCTACCTGCTGGCTGTGAACCGGAATCGATTTTGGCATCCACTAATGTTTCCTCTTTCTCCCGAAAATTTATTTACTAATTTTCTTTTTCTTATGGTTATTTTGTTTTCTTATTTAATTTGATATGGAGTTGTCCTTCTTTTACTGTCTTCCTTCAATTGCACTTTGTGCTATTCTTATTTCATTCATTCATGTTTTTTTTAAAATCTATGTTTCGATTATCACGTCAATTCTACAGCGTCTTCCCCTCACACTATGTTTTCTTTCTCACCTCTTTTCCTGTATGTCTGATGTCCTAGCCACATGTCATGTTATCGCCCAGTCCTTATCCGCTCGTTTTAATGAATTCCTTCAATATTTCACCCACAACTTTTACCACATTATTGCAGTCTCCGAAACATGACTAAAGCCCTATATTTCTTCTTCTTCTGTTTCCCTCCTCTAATTACTCCTTTCTTCGCCATGACCTGATTGGCTGGACTGGCGGAGGGATGGGTCTGTATATCCATTGTAACCTGAAATCCCGAATCCTAGATGTTTCTTTCAATTCCGATTTTCCTTATATCGAATTCCTTTTCGTCACAATCTACTGCAACACTCGTCCTCTCCTGTATGCTGTAGTATATCGCCCAGCTTTGGTCCCTTTTGATCCATACTTTGAATCTCCCCTTTACAAATATATTCCCATGTACAATTACATCATAATTAGTGGTGATTTTAACACCAACCTCCTCATTGACTCCAGTGATAAACTATATCTTGAAAACCTCTTCTTTTCTCTTTATCTATTTATCGTCCCATATGGTCCTACTCACCACCTCTCCAAATCCAACACCTGGCTAGACCTGCATGTCATCGATTCAGGACATAAACTTCTTTCTGCATTCCAACTTCCTGTTCCATTCTTATCATCCCATGACCTCATCCAGATAACATATGATTTTCAAAATCCAGTGTTCCTACCCAAAACTATATCTTTCCTTAACCTAGATAGTCTAACCCGAGAAAATATTTTACCCGACCTTGAATCCTTAAACTGGTATAAAATATATTCCAGCTCTTCCATCAATTCGATTGTAGGCATCTTACTTCCAATTTACTTAGTATCCTTGACTCCCATGCTCCTCTCAAAACCACTATAGACGCTTTAGACGTACCAGAATGACAGATGACAACCAAACGTTCAGGGCAGTCCGCAATCTGACACAGACATCAATAAGACAAGCAAAATCGAATTACTTACACCAAGCTCTTGGTTAAGTCCTCAGCACCCGATTCCAAATCAAAATGGCAAATACTTCGCAAACTATCCCTCTGCAAATCAGTTTCCTCTGAAATATTTCAGGTCTCACCAGATGAACTAAATTCATATTTCTCATCTGCTTCTACTAACGATTCTCCTCAACTTGCCTCCGACTCTCCGCTAGTTCCTTCATTTAATCCCGATAATTTTTATTTTTCCGATATCTCACCAACTGACCTAATTTCCTCGGTTATAAAATCCCACACCAATTCTGTAGGATTTGATGGCATACCTGTCACATTACTAAAATAACAATAATGCCTTCCCGAACTCTTACCTGTCCTTCTCTACCTATATAACTTTCCCCTCCAAAACTCCGCATTCCCTACCTCCTGGAAAAAATCAATTGTACACCCTATTAATAAAACCTGTTACCCTATATCCCCTAAAGACTATCGCCCAATTTCCATCCTTCCAAACCTTTAGAAAGAATAGTCCAGTCACAATTGTCTAACTTTCTCGAAAATTCCAAACTGCTTGATCCTCTCCAATCTGGCTTTCGTCCCGGCTTTTCCTCTTAATCCGTTCCCTAAAAATCACTAGCGATATTCATACTGATATGGACTAAAACAAATTGACAGTGCTCATACTTCTGGACTTTAAAAAAGCTTTTGACTCTCTTCACCAATCTTTCTTTTTTTCCAAACTAAAATCTTTATCTTTTTCGAATAGCACGATTCGTTGGTTCCAGTCTATCATCCTTCTTAGCCCTTTTGGCAGGTGTGGTCCATGGCTCAAGCATCTCCCCTCTCATGTTCAATTCCTTTATCAATGATCTTTCCAATTCAATCCTTCACTGTTCCCATCATGTATATGCTAACGACTTTCAAATTTACCTATCTTTCCCTCCTTCTGAGTTATTAGTAGCATTTACGAAAATTCAGGAAGACCTTGATAGAATCAGTGCTTGGAAAACCCATAATGAACTAAGGCTAAATGCTATGTAAGCTCAGGCCATGCTAATGGGTTCCAATTCCCTCCTCAGAGCCAATACTACATTTCCTAGCCTAATCATGAATGATCACCGAATTACCTTCAGTTCCACTGTCAAAAACCTAGGTTTACTATAGACCAAACCCTTTCCTGGAAACCCCACATTGCTCAAATTTCCAGACGAACTATAAGTACTCTCAAATACTATAAATACAGTCTGGCTTGAGCCGTCGTTCAGTGAACATCTTCTAATACTTACCTACGTTATTTTGTTCTTCTACGATCTACAATACTTAGTTGTTATATTTTATACCTGTGAGTATTATTTTAATTTAATATTAAAGTACATAACAACCACTTTGGTGATTAAATAAACAGACCGCTCTACATTAGAGAATATTTAAAGAGGACTGAGTAGTTAATAGGCAAGGAGTATTAACTCCGCAGTTGTTTATGCGGGCGAGAGTATCATAGCTATACTGTGGCAGCGACCCCCACCACACCTTCTCCCACTACTATCATTGACAGTGTTACCACCCCACTCATTATGGCAGTGTGTCCCATCTGCAAAATAAATATCTCTCGGGAGGACATATGTAAAATTATATGCCATATTAAATGCACAAATATTCAAGAGCCAGATCTCGCACAAGCGAAAAAGAAATGGTTATGTGGTAACTGTGAGCTGTCAGGAAAGTCTCAAGTCACAAAAAATTACGCTGTTACAACAACTAAAAATAAGGAGGAAAATATTGTAGCCATATTAGGGGAGCTAAGTAGGTTAAATGATGATATGAAGGAGATAAAAGAAAATATGACTAAACAAACTGACATGAGCTTCGAAAATCACGAAAGGCTAAAAAAGATGGAGGAAAGGAACATAAAACAAGAGGAGTTGATTAATAGATTATTAAACGAAAATAATTGTCTAAAAAGTCAATTAAAAATCATGGAGGTCAGACTTAACCATTCTGAGCAATCCCAACTCTCCCACTCTATAGAAATCAGAGGGATCCCTGTAAAATCCGGAGAGTCCCCAGAGGGAGTCGTTTGCCCTATCGGAGCCGCTCTGGGCGTACGAATCTCGGCCGAGGACCTGGATAAGGTGGATAGGAAAAGAACGAGAGGAGAGTCGATAGTCGCGCGCTTCGTTCGCCAGATAGTCCGGGACGAGGTGATTCGCCTTAGAAAAGTCAAAAGAGACTTAACCATTAGGCACCTAGGCTGGGACAACGACGACCGGATATATATCGCGGAGGAGATGTCCGCTTCGAATCGGCACCTATACTGGTTGGCGAGGCAGAAGAAGGCCGCTGCCAGGATAAAATACGTATGGTTTGCCGAAGGACGCGTACGTTTTAGACGAGATGACGAACAGCCAGCAATCATTATTAACAAAGCCGAAGACTTAGACATTTTTCAATGAAATGAACTCACCGTTCCCATTAATGCAGCAATTTTGTGTTCTTTCTTTTTAAAAAAATATTTTTTTTCTTTTTTCTTCTTAAAAAAACTCGTCTTTTCTTTTTTATATCAAGATAAATTCTTTTTGTTTAGAGACCTTTTTTTTCTTTAATCTTTCAGCAGACAATTTTATTTTTTAACTTCTCTGATGGCGAATATTTTATTTGTTTGCAAATTTATTTTTATTATTGTATCCATAATTTCTGAATATCTCGAAACAAGCATATTATTGCCTATTTTATATTATTATTGTTACTATTGTACCTTTGCTTCCCAAACCTTAAATAATACAAACCCCCTTCTCTCCATAAATGTCTAATATCCTTTTATCCTGCCATGTTAACTCTCAATCCCTTCAGGCGCACTTTTACGAATTTCTCGACTATTTCATTCACAATTTCTACCATATTATTGCTGTTTCTGAAACTTGGATGAAACCTTTTATCCCTACATCTTTTGTATCCATTCCCCATTACACTCTCATTCGTCATGATCGGGAGGACAGAACTGGAGGAGGGGTCTGTGTTTTCGTTCATGATAGTTTGAGAGTCAAAACCCTCCTAAAATCTCCCTCTCCTGGCACTCCTCATATTGAATATTTATTCCTGGAAATTTTTCAAGACACCTTTACTCTCCTATTCGTCGTCATATATCGTCCTCCACAGATCCGCTATGATTCCGCCTTCGAATCCTCTCTCTTTACCTATATACCAATATACAACCATATTATAATAACCGGTGATCTCAATACCAATCTTATCTCTGATTCACCTGATAAATCATACCTGACAAACCTCATTCATTCCCTAGACCTTTTTATTGTTCCTTTTCAACTCACTCATCACACGCAATTTTCCAGCAATGGCTTGATCTCTTTATCATTGACTCCTCTCATAAATTAGCCTCCTCATCTCAGCTTCATTTGCCTTTTCTTTCGCACCACGATCTCATCATTATTTTCTATAATATTCCAACTCCACAAATAATCCCTAAGAAAGCCACTTGGCCCGATATAGAATCCTTAACAGCAGAAAAGATAAATCCATTATCCCAATCCTTGGAACCTATTTATTGCTCGTCATCCATTGATGAAATGGTGGAATGCCTATTCTCTAATCTATCTACTTTCCTTGACCATCATGCTCCGCTCAAGACTTCTACCTTCAAGCGCCCCCCCCCCAGCACCGTGGATTAATCAAGATATACGAGATTTGATGAGGCAAAGAGATGCTGCAAGCAAATTTAAACGCACAAGAATTAATTATGATTACTCCACCTTCAAATCCCTCCGAAACCTCACCCAATCTTCCATACGCCGTACAAAAATTCCATAGTTCGCCCTTTGAATAAAGTTTCTATCCCTTCCTCAACATCGGACTTCAGACCCATATCGATCCTATCCAACCTCTCAAAACCACTTGAAAGAATAGTCCACTCCCAATTCTAAAACTTCCTTGAACAAATATCCCTACTTGTTACCTTCCAGTTTGGGTTTAGATCCCAGCATTCCACTCAATCAGCTCTCTTGAAAATTACCCAAGACCTTCAATCCTCCATAGACAAACAGAAAATATCAATCCTTGTTCTCTTTGACTTCTCAAAAGCCGTTGATATGGTGAACCATGAAATCCTTCTTTCCAAACTCCGAAACCTCTCAGTATCCCATAGTGTCTCAAACTGGTTCCTCTCCTTTCTATCTGCCCGAACTCAAACTGTGATAATCCCAAATAAACCTCCTTCCTCACTGCTTACGCATGGAGTTCCTGAGGGATCATCACTTTCACCTATTCTTTTCTCTATCTATGTTAATGACCTACCCATTTCCATACATCACTCTAAATACCACCTATATGCTGATGATCTCCAAATTTACCTTTCCTTCCTTCCCACCGAAATGCCTGAGATAGTCCAAACATTGCAAGAAGATATTGATAGCATCAATTTATGGGCCATCAAGAATGGTCTCAAGCTTAATATAGATAAAACCAAAGCCATCCTTATTGGTTCCAGACATCTCCTCAACTCACTATCACCCCTTACTCTACCTCAACCATAGACCTATCATCTTCCAAACGTCCGTTAGAAACCTAGGCGTATTCCTCAATCAAAACCTATCCTGGAATAATCACATTTCCCAAATTTCCAGAAAATCCATAGCCATCCTTAAACAGTCCTCCGATTACGTGAACTAATACCCCTTAAAACCCGCCAACTCCTAGTATCCTCTCTTATCTTTCCCCACTTCGATTATGACTGCCTGGTGTTTGGCGGACTGTCTGAGACGCTTGAGATGAGGCTGAAGAGACTAATGAACTGTTTCATTAGATTCATCTTCGGAATTCCCAGGCGCTCTCATGTCTCCTCCTGGTATGCGCAGTTGAAGTGGCTCTACCCAAAATTCCGACGGCAATACTTCCTAGGAACTTACCTTTACCAATAATTCAGAACCAAGAAACCCATCTATATCTACAATATGTTCACTTCCCTCTCCTCTGTCCACTCCATCAACACAAGATCCCAGCCCTCGAACCTGCTCATTCCATCTCACAGAACTGCTTCCTTTAAGAGATCCTTTGTCATACGCGCATCTTCATTTTGGAATTCCTTACCCAAATCGATCCGTACTTGCCAATCCTTAACCCCCTTCAAACATCACCTATTTATCCATCTCCTTGAATATCAATCTACCGTGCCTTTATAAACTTAACTATTTGACCTCTTTATTTTTATCTTAATTTTCTATATTTTTTGTTTTATTATATGTATTTCTTTAAGGTAGTAATATGACCTTGTTGTATATATGTATATATATATATATATATATATATGTGTGTGTGTGTTTGTATGTGTGTGTGTATGTGTGTATAAATATGTAGGTATATAAATGAATGTGTGTGTGTATACATGTGTCCATGTCTGTGTGTGTGTGTATACATGTATATACCATATGTAATATAATTTGTAATCCATAAAATTCTGTATATAATATGTTAAAATTCATATAGCAAGAATTTCAATATTTTATTGTACATTTATGTTATTCTTAGGGGACTAGCTGTCCCAGAATAAAATTTATTTTCATTTCATTACTTCCATCGCCCCCGTCATCTCCTCCCACTTCCCACTCGTAGGATGCTCGTTTCCTCGCTTATTTTCCCTCACTTAGATTATTGCTGTGTGGTACATGGAGGCCTCTTGACTGTACTTGATGAAAGAAAGACTCAAGCGGATTATGATTATGTTTGTAAGATTTATCTTCGGTACCTTCAGGAGGTCGCCAGTAACCCACTTATACAGCGAATTGAAGTGGCTCCTACCTTCCATACGTAGACAATATTTCCTAGGGACATGCCTTTACCAAGTCATTAAATCTCAACATCCTCCATACATTCACAGTATCCTTCAATTCAAATCCTCAATTCACTCACTTGAAACCAGATCACACCATTCTGACTTTTACATTCCTACCCATAGGACCAAATCTTTTGATAATTCCTTTTATATCTGCTCTGCATCTCTCTGTAATTCCCTACCTATTCATATTCGCCATGCTTCTTCCCTTCTCTCACTTAAATCCCATCTTTTCCAACACCTTCTAAGAACCCAAAGAGACGCACACTAAATGTAAAATTAATAATTCACTATCCTACTTTTAACGTAAGACAATTTTTGTATGTCTTTTTATTTTATCAAAGTCCTATACTTATGGATTAATTTTTTTATTTTATTTATTTGACAATGGTTCAGCTCTATTATTTTATATCAGATTTTTTTTTTTTTTATATTCCATCTATTTTGTATATTAAAGGTTTTTTTTTTATTATTTTCAGTTCATATGCAGTTG
This sequence comes from Piezodorus guildinii, assembly GCA_023052935.1. Classification (NCBI taxonomy): domain Eukaryota; kingdom Metazoa; phylum Arthropoda; class Insecta; order Hemiptera; family Pentatomidae; genus Piezodorus; species Piezodorus guildinii. The sequence goes on along the minus strand of CM041295.1, from coordinate 6,496,430 downwards.
ATTGTTTACTACATCATTGCTCGAGCTTCTTTCCTTCCACTATGTTTACTTTCTCACCACCTTTCCCGTATGTCTAATGTCCTTATCACCTGTCATGTTAAGGCCCAGTCCTTACCCTACCATTTTGACAAATTCTTCCAATACTTTACCGATAACTTCTACCACATAATCGCGGTTTCCAAAACCTGGTTAAAACCTTACATCCCTTCCTCTTCCGTTTCCCTTTCCGATTATACCCTAATTCGCCATGATCGGGTTGGCCGGACTGGCGGTGGTGTAGGCCTTTATGTCCACAATATCCAAAAATCCCTTTCTTAGACATCACTCCTGCTTCCGAATATTCTCATATTGAATTCCTTTTCGTCGAAATCAACTACAATGCGGTGGTGTACCGATCCTCTTTAGTACCTTTTAATCCATCCTTTGAATCTTTCCTTTACAACTACATTCCTCTGTATAATAATATCATAATATGCGGTGATTTCAACACCAACCTCCTTTCTGACTCCTATGATAGACATTACCTTGATAACCTCTTCTCTTTTTATCTGTTCATCTTTCCATATGCCCAACTCATCCATATCACAAACCAACTACTTACACGCAGCCTTCTCCTATAAACCCGATTCCAAGTGAAAATGGCAACTTCTCCAAAAACTCTCACTCTCCAAATCATCTTTCTTAATAGTCTTTCAAGTCTCACCCGATGAATTAAATTCTTACTTCTCATCCACCTTCTCTGATAATTCTACACCATCTCCTCCTGATTTTTCAATAATGCCATCATTTAATCCTGATAATTTTTATTTTTCCGATATCTCACCAACTGACCTTATATCCTCTGTTATGAAATCATATACCAACTCCATAGGATTTGATGGAATACCTGTAAAATTATGCCTTCCCGACATCCTACCAGTTCTTCCCTTCATATATAATTTTTCCCTTCGAAATTCCGTATTCCCAACTACTTGGAAAAAAGCAATAGTTCATCCTATAAATAAAACCTCTAACCCTATATCCCCTAAAGACTATCGCCCAATTTCCATCCTTCCAAACCTTTAGAAAGAATAGTCTAGTCACAATTGTCTAACTTTCTCGAAAAGTCCAAACTTCTTGATCCTCTCCAATCTGGTTTCCGATCCAGCTTTTCCACACAATCCGCCCTCCTCAAAATCACAAGTGATATACATACCGCCATAGGCGAAAAGAAACTGACAGTACTAATACTTCTGGACTTCTCAAAAGCCTTTGACTCACTTGATCACTCTATCCTTTTTTTCCAAGCTACAGTCTTTATCCTTTTAAAACAGCATTAGTCATTTATTTAAATCATTTCTCTCTAATAGGACTCAAGCTGTAACCATTCCTAATCATCCCCTATCTTCCTGCCTTGCCCTTTCGGCAGGTGTGGGTCAGGGTTCAAGCATATCTCCTCTCCTTTTTAATTCCTATATCGATGATCTTCTCAATTCCATCCATCACTACTCCCATCACTTATACGCTGATGATTTCCAGATCTACTTATCCTTCTCTGGAGAGCCCGTGGCTGAGTAGCTAGCGCGCTAGTCTCTCATCCTATATGTTGTGAGTTCGAATCTCAGTCCCGGCGGGGCTTTTATAAGGATGTAATTAAATGGGGATTCGCTCACAGCCTCTCCCCCTGGTATGTGAGACCTGTCAGCCAAATGGTGGCTTCTCACAAAATTAGGCGTAGGGAGTGATAACCCTACCCTACAAAATACATCGAGAAACGATCTTCCAAGAGATTGCACCACACGAGGCCCAGGGCCTACACGGCCTGTAGCGCCACTGAATGAATGACTAATCCTTCTCTCCTTACGAGTTTATAGTAGAATTTGCCAATATTCAGGAAGACTTAGATAGAATCTGTGCCTGGGCAACCCTTAATATATTAAAAACTCAAGCCATTATTATTGGTTCTAATTCCCTCCTCAGATCATATACTACATTTCCAACTCGAACCCTAAATGATCATCCAATTACCTTCACTGCCTCTGTCAAAAACCTGAGTGTTACCATTGACCAAACCCTCTCCTGGAAACCCCATATTGCTAAAATATCCCGTAGAACAATAAATACCCTTAAATTTTTCCATCACTCCCGCCATCTTCTTCCGCGATCCACTCGTAAGCTCCTTGTCTCCTCACTTATTTCCCCATCTCGATTGCGCTCGAGGACAGGCTTAAGCAAATTATAAACATATTTTTAAGATTTGTCCTCGGCACACCGAAGAGGTCTCATGTAACCCATTTGTACAGCGAGTTAAAGTGGCTCCTTCCCTCTATCCGCAGACAATATTTCCTAGGATCATACCTTTACCAAACCATCCACTCCCAGCTACCTCCCTATATCCACAGTCTTCTGCAATTTAAATCCACTCCCTCGAAACAGGATCACGCCATTCTGACCTTTATATCCCTATCCATAGAACAAAAACTTTTTTAAACGATCATTCCTTTCTTGTCCGCTTTACTACTCTCTGGAATTCCCTACCTACTCATATCCGCGATCCTTTATCCCTACCATCATTCAAGTCTCAGCTGTTCCAGTACCTACTGTCATCCCAGACACAACGTCACAACAGACGCTCAACAAGCCTGATATTTCAAACCAAATATCAATTCATAAAGAAAATTTATTAATTGTTTATATTAAGCTTAGTTAATGAATCTGTTATTATGAACTAGTTTCAATGATTTGTTTTATTCAACACTATAATCTATAAGATTTGATGTATATTACTCTTTTATTTTTATTTACTCTTTTATATACTTTAATCAATTTTTTCTGATATCATTGTAAATAAAAATTAGTTATAATCCTTTGGTCTTTTGGCCAGACATCTATATATTGTAGTGTATATTTACTGTACAACGTTGTTATTCTTAAGGGGCATAGTTCCAGAACAAAATTATTTTATTTTCATTATTATTATATATGTATATGTATATATATATATATATGTATGTATGTGTGTTTGCGTGTGTGTGTGTGTGTGTTTATATATGTATGTATACTGGAATGGTGCAAAATAAATAACATGAAGTTAGCATACAAAATATTGTTTTATTATAATTTATTATGGATAGATTAATTAAATTGTGGTGAAAATAACTAGGAATCGATGTAATTTAACATATTCATAGAAAAAAACGTAAGGTCAATCAAACTGTTATAAAATATTATTGATGGTTAGTCATGCTAATTATTCCCAAATCGGTTATGCGACCGATAAGGCCTTTGGAACAGAAAAAATAAGTAGCAAACATTAGTTTCGTGATAAGCGATCCAATAAACATAAAAGGTGAAAACTTTTCCGTGGACCCCATTTTCAGAGCTAAAATAACGAGCCTACGATTGGGGTTCGTGTTATGTAACGTACAGCTGCATTCTGGGCTCTTTGAAGTCTAATTAATAATGTTTCTGTGATATCTGTATACGTTATACTTGTATACGTCATTTTGTAATAAAGCTTGTTCAAGTTCATTATTCCTTGATTCAAGTTCTGTTATCTATCTCTTTATTTTTTGTCCTATTCTAACTTTTCATCAGTCAGATTTAACTTATCATGGAATTTTTCACCTTCCTTACAGAGCATTGGACAATTACTCGGAGACAGTCAAATAATTTATTAGGAAAAGGTTCAAAATTCTTTTTCATTGATTCACGTAGCTTATTGATGATCATTATTTAAGAAGAAGATTTATTTATTTACATAATATTTACAATGTACACTCAATACAAACATGTTTGGTTTCATGATTTCAGTAGACCTTTTTTCATGATAACATAGTTTCAATCATCCTTTGAATTTACAAATGATTATACAATATTTTTTTTAAGACAGTAGGAAAAGTAACATGAAAAAAAAAAAAAAAACCTACACAATATGATCATTATTCAATTATGCGTTATCCCCTGATGAAAGAGCCTTACTGATTTTCTCTTCTACTTCGACCTCCGCTGAACACGGTGGATAGATCCCTTCCTTTATTTACTCTTTATCTTTCAAAAAATCACTTGTTGTAATCTAAATAGAAGACCTTCATGTAGAAGACCTTCACCTTTATGTAATCTAAATAGAAGACATACACTACACTCAAGACGGTGCAAAGTTTTCGAACACTCGGAGCACTGAGACATGATGTTGACTGGACAGAAGATAGCTACGTCCTTACCCCTAATGGGATATCTACAATGAAAACCGCCAACTATTAACCTCTTATGAGACAGCTATAACAATTTTGAAAGAAGACCTTTTAAAGGTTGCCCTTGAGTAATTCCCTCATTGGGAACTTGAATTTGTTACAATACGATGATTTGAGAGGATGCTATCGGTTCTGCTTTCCGCACTCTATCAGTTCTATTCAACAATCCCTTGACACGTAGTTATTTATTTCCTTTGCGAAAACCGAGTACATAATATATACATATATACATATAAGTTAGATGTATATAGTTGTTAATAAGCCCTTTAGTCTTAAGATAATTCTACTAGTGTAAGATAATTCTAATATGTAAACATAAGTCTACTATAAATAGGAGTGTACAAAGATAATAAAGACAGTTCAGTTCTAGATGTCGTTGTGATTACTTGCCCTAAACCCCCCTTTTTTTAGTCTTACGAGTTCAGTCTATCGTAACTGGTGCCAAAACCCGGGAATCACTTGATAACTTCTAAATTCACGTAACTTATACAGTGTCGATTTTAGAAATTAGCACTATTCCCGCGATACGTTCAGAAGATGGTCAATTTGGAATACAGGCTGGCGCAGGCATCGGTCGAGCGATCAAAACTGGAGGCCCAACTCACCAAGGCGAATGAGACGACGCAGCTGGAACTTGCTAAAATACGAACTCAGAACTCCGCGTTCATTCATGAAGTAATTAGCCAGCTAGAACCCTTCGGCGGAGTTATAGGTGATCTAGAACATTTTATTAAGGGCGGGGATCAGATCAAGAGTTTGATACTAGCACGCCATGAAAGCGGCGTGTTATCAGAACCAGACGCAAAACTTCTGGAAGCTTCGCTAGTAGGCCGAATTTCTAGGAGGGTGCTAAATACGATCCAGGGCGACTTGTCCCAAACCTGGGATACGTTGAAAATAAGGCTGAAGAAGCTGTACGGTGGGGGTAGATGGACCCCAGAAGAGGATGTATTTTACCTTCTGAAGGAGCGGAGGACCCCAGACCAATCTGAGGGCGAATTCGCCGAAAAACTCCTGGTGCTATACAATAGACTGGGAGAAAAGATGGTGGAGACCTTCGGGCCAGCAGAGGGGGCCCAAAAGATGGAATTTGTAAGGGGCATATTGAAGGTCCAATTGAACCACTATACTGACAGACCTGGTTCTCTCCCTAGGGACAGGGATTTTGTCGAATGTGCCCACGACCTCGTCGACGCTCGGGAACGCAACGAGGCACGATTCGAGAGACCGGAGGCAGAATGGACGGAGGTGTCCGAGGCGCAATCCCCGTTCGAGTAGGAGAGAGCAGCAGCCGGAACCGATGGAGATTAATCTTCAGGACTGGAGCAGCAGAAGAGCCGGAGGGAGAAGGAGCAGCGGCCGATATGCCAGCGAAGAGTCATCAGGAGAGGAGAGTGTCTCGTCTGAGCGCAGCGGTTCGGCTACGAGGCGAAATGAGGTGAGTAGAGGGGTTCCCTGGAGGGGAGGCCCATCCGGGGCGGAAGTCGCGGCGCGGCGTCCGCATTCAGATTGAGGACGCGATAATGGGTGGGGCAACCAGAGGGGCGTGTTGATCAGCAACAACAGTGCGCGGAAAGGAAAATGGTATCGGTTGCCCGTGGCGAGACTGGGGGAATCAGGGGTCAAATTCTTGATAGATTCGGGGAGCACAAATTCGTTGATCAGTGGGCAGGGAGCTAAAAGATTGGGTATCTGGGAGCTGCGTAGAGAATGCGACTGCGCGATCACAACGGTTAGCGGAAAATGCCGAACTTTAGGGGAGACTCTGCTAAATCTCAAGGAGCTAACGGGGCGAAATATACGTATGAGGATCCACGTCATCGAGGAGCTTATGCCGGGATACGAGCTCATTATAGGGTGCGATGTGCTACAACGGGTAGGACTGAAATTGGAAGTTAGGCACAATACCTGGGAGTACATGATAGGTCGGCAGAACTTTCGGGCCATGACGGCAGCAGATAATGAGGGTATCGCTATCGGGACAGTACAATGCGGCAGAGGGACCATAACGCAGTTAGTCAAGGACAACATCGATTTATTTTACCGGGAAAATGAAGTTTTACCAACAACGGGGAGGACTGTCCATCGGATACACCTCAAATCGGAAACACCGGTTTACGTGAAGGACCGGCGTTACCCTCAAGCCATGCGGGATATCATTCGTGAACAATTGGGCGGACTCCTGAAGCAAGGTATTATAAGAAATAGCAATTCCCCGTTCAATAGTCCGTTGTGGGTAGTAGAGAAGAGGCAAGGCGAGCGGGACGGCGGCTCGAAACAATATCGGGTGGTGGTTGACTACCGAAAACTCAACGAAGCGACGAAGGACGAACGTTACCCTCTACCTCGCGTCGAAGATATACTAGATCGGCTATCGGGGGCAACGTTCTTTAGCACTCTCGATCTCAAAAGCGGCTATCACCAAGTTAAAATGGCCGAGGAAGATATCGGCAAGACCGCCTTTTCGTGGGAACGGGGCCATTTCGAATTCGTTAGAATGCCATTCGGGCTGAAGGGTGCGCCTCTAACTTTCCAGAGACTTATGGACGAGCTCCAGCGGGGATTGGACGAGGATTTTTCGCAGGTTTATATGGACGACTTAATAGTTTTTAGCAGGACCGAAGAAGAACATATCACCCATTTGAAACGCGTTTTTGATCGGATACGAGAATTCGGCCTTAAGCTATCTCGAGAAAAATCAAAGTTCGGATTACGCGAGATTCGGTTTTTGGGTCACGTGGTTTCGCATGACGGGGTCCAGCCAGACCATGATCGAGTAAGAGCCATTCTAGAAGCACCATTACCGAAGAACACACGCGGTCTTAGACGATTTTTAGGGATGGTTAACTATTATCGTAGATTTATACCCGGTATAGCCGAATTAACGCATCCTCTGACCGATATGCTAAGAAAGGGGAAGCGCTTTTACCTCGGACCCGAACAACTACGGAGTATTGAAAAATGCCGAGACATACTAACAACGAGACCGCTACTGGCATTCCCTGATTTTCAGCGCACTTTTCGAATCACGACAGATGCCAGTGAGGTCGCTATCGGTTCCGTTTTGTCGCAAAACTTCGAGGAGGGAGAGAAACCAATAGCGTATGCCGGCAGGAAATTAAACGACGCTGAAAAAAGGTATAGCGCGATAGAACGCGAATTGTTGGCGGTAGTATGGGCGGTCGAATATTTCCGGCCCTACGTCTACGGGAGAAGGTTCGAGCTATGCACCGACCACAAACCCCTACTATCTCTTGGTACGCTCAAGGAATCCTCGGCGCGAGTGGCACGATGGAAGGAACGGTTAGCAGCCTATAATTTCCACACGGTGCATAAGAAGGGAGTCGAGAACGCAGTCGCTGATTGGTTGTCTCGAGACCTGTTAGTCAATGCGATAGGCGAAGAGGATAATAACGCAGAGCCGTTTGCGTTACAATACTTACGTGATTGGGCGGAGAACGGGCCCGAGATTCCATTGATCCAGCGTGACTCGGACGACAACGATGTTCCGGTCGACAGGCCTGCGGAGTTACCCGAAGTCGACCAGATTATCAACGATAAAAAGCTGCAGATTATTATAAAATCGAAACAAGCCGCTGGAACGGAGACGCGAGCGAGCGCATATGAGGGCCTTTCCATTATATCAGTCCGTACACCCGTCACCATCGATGAAAACGAGTTAGAACGTATATTTAACGAATTTAGTAATCCCAGCCGAACTTGCTACGTATACGTTGGGAATAGGGTAATCGCCGATAAACTAAAAAGGTTATGGAGACAGGAGCGGGTAGGAGTGGGGTATTCGCTTGTCCGGTGCCTCCGCGAGGTCGAGACGGTTACTGACACCGTTGTCCAACAGCGGCTCGTTCACGATCATCACATCGGCAAAACGAATCATCGCGGAATAGAGGAAACCACGCGAGCTCTAAAACGGCTCTACTACTGGAAAGCTATCGATCGTACAGTGCGCGATTGCATAGCGCGATGCGAAATCTGTCAACGAGCCAAATATGACCGCCAACCTCCGGTCGCGGTTCAGACCGCCACACCTACCGATATGGAACCACTGACGTCCGTCCAAGTCGATATTTACTCCAATGAGGGACAATCGTGGCTAACGACAATCGACCCGTTCAGTAAACTCGCGATGGCCTATCCCATCGAGAGGAAAACACCGTCGGCGGTATGGGAAGCAGTCTTGCAATGGTGCGCGACCTACGGCGTGCCCGACAAAATCATATCCGATTGTGGGAAAGAGTTTGATAACGCCCTAATTCGCGAGGAAAGCAGAGCGCTGGGGATCACGTGGCATTGGAATGCACCTCACCACATTAAGGGTAGAGGGGCTGTCGAGCGACTCCACAATACGTTAGGGGAACACCTCCGCTTACTCAAGCTGGGCCGTAATATCGAACCGTATGACGCCATGCCTCGAGCGGTGATCGCATATAATAATACTATCCATTCAGCAACGGGTTTGTCCCCGGTAGAAATCGTATTTGGACAGAGGCGACGCGATAGAGGAGATCTCCTCACCTTTAATCAGGGAGAATTCATAGCGATACTGTGTGCGGCGAGGACAGAACGGAGGAAGACGTGGGCGACGGTCCGCGAAAAATTAATCCGAGACAAGCTGACGCGCGTGGATAAAGCCAATAATCGTCCGGTAGTATATCGGAGGGGTCCTTTGGCATTGGGCACTATCGTGTACCGGCGGTTGAGGACCGCAAGAAATAAGACGGCCGCGCGATACGAGGGGCCCTACAAAATTACCACCATACGGGAGAACAATCTGTTTACCATTAAGGACGTGAACCACCCCTTTCGTTCACGCACGGTACACCTCGAGGAACTTCGGGTGCCCCATATCATGGACCAACTCGAGCCGGACAGCGGCGCTCAGGAGGAGACATCACCACATTAACCATCGTCGTTCTTTCTTTTCCAGTTTACCTGTTTTGTTTTTGTTTTTTTATTCTTCTTTTAATACATTTCTTCTATCCCTTGTAAGATCATTTTTAAGTTACTTCGTTAATTTCGTTTCGATGTATGTTATCTTTTCAGGTCAACCTTGGTGTATTGTGTGAAGTTATTTTATTTTCTGTTAATTCTAAGAAACTATGTAACTTATCATATACTGAAGCCTTTTTGTTTTAGTTAGTTCCTCCTTACGAAGGAACTGGAGGGAGGGAGTTAGATGTATATAGTTGTTAATAAGCCCTTTAGTCTTAAGATAATTCTACTAGTGTAAGATAATTCTAATATGTATAAATAGGAGTGTACAAAGATAATAAAGACAGTTCAGTTCTAGATGTCGTTGTGATTACTTGCCCTAAACCCCCCTTTTTTTAGTCTTACGAGTTCAGTCTATCGTAACTTATATATATATATATATATATATATATATATATACTTAATTTTTTTTTTCTGTATATCTAAAATTGGAGTTGACTATATGTTTAGCTAAAACAACACTATCAGTAGTAGCTAAGACAAATAGTCAACTATTTATATATCAAGCAAATATTTCTGTCATGTCCTACGACTTATGTAGATGAAAATGGATGAACAAATATTATTCATTTTTTTTTAAGTATCCTACCTACCGAAATTAGAATTTAGTGAAACATTTAGACTTGAAATTTAATGATCTATACCTTTGATTTTTTACAATTTGGGTAGTTTTTTTCAAAGTTACAGATCTCTCTTACTGACCAAATTGGGTTTTTAGACAAAAAGATGGAAAATTTTGCCTAATTGTGACGAACGATTGCGGCAAAATAACTGAACCAAATTCAATGACTAAGGTGACTTTTAGGAACAAAATTTAAAGCTATTTTGTTTTGGAAAGAAAAATACTTTCTCTAGGAGGCACCATTTTCGATTTATAATGGAAAAAATTCAAATTTTTCGGCTACAGAAAGTTAAGTCCTCTAACTGTTAATGGTATGGATCTTGATGTCCTAGACATCAATGATTTTTGTACACATATACATATTGTACTAAATCTTATCTTCTTTATTTTTGTATCACAAAGAGATACAAAACAATGTTATCAACGTGTTTTGGGATATCAGCTGTATAGACTGTGTAAAGCAATGGTCCTAGGATACTGCCTTGAGGAACATCAGCAGAGTGAGTAAATAGGGATGAATTGGAACTATTGTGGTTTATATTAGATTTAAAATTTTCCTGAAGGAAATTTTGAAAACTATTTTCGCCAATCTCCTCTTCTCCAAAATAAAACTGAATACCTTGAAATAAAAATCGGATATTATTTCGATGAGCTGAAATATAAAAACAAAATTGGCCGAGGGTCGTCCACTTAATCCTTAAGCTGTGAGGTTTATAGGGGGATAAAACATGATACTCCTTTATGTATCGGGGATGAGGGGACGAAGATAAATGTCACTTATCAAGGCAATTCGAAATTATTGTGCAGTAGATATTTCACAATATTTAATTATATTCTGTATATGTATTTGTTTTATTTTGGATTCAGTATGTGAAAGCGCGAGAGACTTTTGTTTTGTTGAGGATGGATAAGCTGTTAGGTGATGGCTGAGCAATATGGAGGAAGAATCAGAGGGAGTAATAGAGTCCTTCCGAAGTATAGGCTCTCTAAACACTTTACCCTAATAATATTCAAGTTATTCCTATATCTAAGGAAATCGCAATTGTAGGAAGCATTCGTCTATGTTCTTTTATTTGTCTTCTTCGTGATTTTTTTTTCCCTTATCTTCTTCCCCAGTTGTCATTTCTCTTGGCAGAGGCTCAACGAAGCTGGTTAGGAGAATTCATCATGTACTGAAACATGATGAAAACCCCACACGAGTGAACGTTAAATCTATTAGCAAAACAACCTATATACCCATAATAATTAACCCATAACGAGTTCTGCGGATGAGTGTAACAGTCTCATTTTAAGTCGTCTCTCTGATTTCTTGCTTTTTAGTAGAAATTTACGTAACATTACTGAAATTTTATACTTCACCCGACTCAGGAAAACAACAACAGTAATTATTCGAGAAAACCTAGGTAAGTAGTGTAATAATTTCCTGAGGGAAGTGATAGTGGGGTCACTTCTACCAGATGATTGGTGATAACTCAACAAGTCTGAGCTTGCTTTTAGTTTGTCATTGAATTCTTCCCAACATCTGTTTCTTACCTTCGTCACTTGAAATATGACATTTTCACAAAGAAATGTACTCCAAAGCATCTTGTAAAAGACCTAGATCTAGTGGTTCTATCCTGTCTCCCATAAAACAGAGACCCCTCCGTAATACTTATAAAAGATTTACTACAAGCGACCCCTTCGGATACCACTTTGGAATCTGAAGGACAGCTTAGTAGATTGTAACAGGGGGTGACAGGCGAATCTTCGTTTTTCAACTCGAATCATTTTCAGACCAAAACCCGGTGAACCACGGCCTCACCCCAATCTTCGTCAAAAATTTCCAACTTTTATGTGCGCTTTTACACAAATTTACCGACTTTACACTTCTACAAAGAATTTATCACAGCAAAAGATTCCCGACCTTCGCTGAAAGTTATAAAAAAAATATGAAATATCTTGAAATATCTATATGATACCAAAGCGGATTTTCATACCGATCAGCTATGTTAAGAAGAAGCTCTCAGAGCTATAATCAGATAGTTAAAGAATACCAAATATATAAGGATCTAAGGACACCGTTTCGAAAACCTCAGGGAACAGATGAAACAGACAAACAAGAGCCAGAAAAACAAGAGAACCCTCAAAACTTAGTGACATCTATTTACTCATTTACTTGGAGGTGGGAACAAATTACTGAAGCCGAGGGCATTCCGGAACAACAAAATATACCTTAATAGCCTCAATCCATTCCACAACAACCTATTCCTCAAAATGTAACCAATTCTAAAAAAAACCTCATACAATACAAACTGTCATATTCCTCCTCCTTCAATTGTCCAAGACAACATCCTTCATCTCTAAAATCAAATCCCTTGTTATGTCTCTCACACCTTAACTCTTAATAACTCTTGTACCAAATTTCATTCCTATCTTTAAAAATCCTTGATTGACTTCACCTTACCCCTTATCCATTCTCCTTTGTAATTCGAATGGTGTCATAACTCACAATGACGAACTTACAGTATTATTGCAAAACAAAACAGTTGATGATGCAATCAATACCGAAACTAGACTAGCCACTAAACAGTTCTTCAAAATACTATAATACACAATATACCGAACAAACCATCCAGACCTCAAAGTCCATGCCGGTACTACTGTCATTGTCCACAAGTCGCTATCTCAATACTTACTCCCACTTCCTACCTCTGATTTCCTACAAGCCACCGCTTGTAATAACGACTGTAATACCACCCTCCTAACCTTTCCATTTCCTTTACCCAATTCGGATCCTTCCTCAACTCCTCGGGAAATCACTTGTTTCGAGGTGCAGACATAAACGCCAAGCACCGAAAATCCATTATCATGATTCATTCTAAAAATCCATTCCAGAACGACAAATTCTCGGGTACAAGTTTAGCAGTTTGCACTAAAAACATGCATCGTCAATTATAAACTCCGGACCGTGAAACTTCTTAAAAAAATACTTTATTGGTATAACAATCAGTACAATGGTTATAACATATCTAATAGAATAAAGACGCGTACACTTGTAACGGAACTATACTATTGCATACCGGACTCTCGATCTTGACTTGGCGTACTTGACTTGACTTGACTATTGACTTGACTATTGACTAACTTCGCTGTCCTGCACTGGCCTATATATACTAGATAAGTAGTGGTGGGGTATTTATGCTGAGCTTGTGGTTTCTACTGGGGCGTCTGGTGTATAACTCCTCCCTGCCGAAGATTGAAGCTTCCTAGCGAAATGTTGGATGAGTGTGCCCAAGGGTTGAAGGGTGGTTGTTCTGGAACGTCGCCTGGTGATGGCACTTGCTTTTTTGATCTAAAGTGTCTCTTAAATTTTGAATACTTGAGGTATATGTGATAGAAAAACAGATAAAATACTATGATAGATACAACTAATAGTAACATTACAGATATATCAAAGTTATGATCCCAAGATAAACCTTCTAATTCTATACTAGAAATTTCTACATGATCTAAATTATGAAAAGATATATTAAAGTGACTATATTTATAAATTTCAAAGGAATATAAAATAGGTAGTATACTAATATCCTTATTTCTAGTAATATTTACAAAAGAATCATTATATCCTAATTTTAATACACAAGTTTTGGGAATAGGAATAGGTAAGGAAGTGTTAGGTTGAGGGTACAATACATGTTGATCATACAGTATATAAATATCAATATCTTCTATATATTTATTAAAAGGAGTTGGGTTAGTAAGGGTAATAGTTTTACAAAAGCTAATATTATTTCTAATGATATGATTAATACAAGGGTTAGTATTAATATTTACATTTGTACAATAGTAGTTTCTTTTGATAAAAGAACAATTTGCATTATATGTTTCATTATGCGAAAATAAAATAAAATTATTTGGTACAATGGTAGTTACAAGCTTATTTTCCTGGATAGAAGCTACAGATAATAAGTATAAAGTTGATAGTTTTTTACTTTGTTTTGGAATTGATAAAATATAATGAATAGTACCATTTCTAATGGCACAGAGGATTTTGCTAGTTAACCATAATGTTTTTAAGTCCTTACTGATGTAATTTTGTTTAAAGTCGGTGTGTTTAATGATATCCGCATGTGGTATGCCGAGCCTACACATTTCTAAAGAATTTTCTATGTCTAGAATTATGATTGTAATATAATTTATAATGGAGTAAAGTTCTTCTAGATGTATCTTTTATTTGTTCTTGTCAGTCTGTGTAATGACCTCACCTAATTTTTGATTGTTTTTGTTTATGATCTGAATGTCTTCATCGAACTTGGAAATCATTTTCTTATTTATTGTAAGTTCTTGGATTAAATTATTTTGAAGGTGGTTTTCATTTTGTTGGAGGTTTTCAATAAGTGAATCGAATCTTTCTTTATCGGATGCGTCGAGGTTTCCGGTTATCCATTTAATTGCTGTACCGAGGCCGTTAATTATTCCACGTTTATTTATTTTATGCGAGGTTAATGTTTCTATTTTATTTTCTAAATAAATAATTTGTTTTATCGTTAAATTATAAATTGGTTCCTTAGCGGGGAAGTGAATTAAGCCTTGTTTTATGGTCTGGATATTATCAATTAGGTCGAAGAAATGCAGATAATGGATTACTGTGTCGTACTGTTCAATGATGAATGAGTCGGCGAGTTTAAAAGTCACTAGTCCTCCAGATTTAGTCACGTCAGTAATTTGAAAGGCTACTACTGTCTGAGTCACTATCAGAACTGCCCAAATCAGCGGCTTCGTCATCTGAAAGCAGAACATATACTTTCTCACGGGCTTTCCTGGGTCTCCTAACGTTTTTGCAATGTGCATGCACTATTTTATCTTTATCCTGAAACTTTAATACGGGCTTGTATAGATTTTCATTTTTATTCCTAACGCGTCTCTTTATAAATGCTTCGCCAGTGATTTCTGGTGGGTCTTCGCGGTTTTTGTTTAGACGTTCGGTTCTTTGTTCCTTTTCTTCCGAGATTTTGGTATTAGCTAATTTATGAATGATATTTAATTTTTCATGATATTTTTGTACAAGGTTTTCTTTAATTAATTTCTCGTCGCGATCCGGATCGACAATTTTTCCGAAAGTTATTTCATTAGGCGTTAATTTTAAATTTTTATTTAGCGTTTCATTAAAAGTTCTAATCGCGATATTAACATTAGTTTCCAGGCTGTTTTTAGGATTTTCCTCTTTTATTATTCGCAACAATTCTATCAAGGTTGAATGTGCTCTATTTAATATGCCTAAAGAATTAGAGTTATTCGAAACGGTATAATGACAAATTATGCCTAGGCTTTCTAACAAATTTTGAATTAAACCATTTTTGTACTCTCTACCTTGATCCATAGTAATTTGTATCGGTGGTGGGTATAAAGCCAAATATTTAGTAATTACGTTATGAATATTAGTAGCATTGTTTGCTCTAATTACTTCCGCGTATAAACGTTTTGAAAAGGTATCAATAATAATTATAATAAATTTTTTCATATAATATAGTGTGTTGATCATTAAATATTCGAACGGTCTTTCCGGAGTGGGTGTAATTTGGAAATTTGGTTTTATCGGTCGTCTTTTATATTTTGTCTTCGCGCATGTACTACATTTATTAATATAATTAGATATTTCGTCTTTCATACGGGGGAAATGGTAATAACGCTTTAACTTTTCGTAAGTTTCCATTATTCTGCGGTGGATCGATTTTCCGACATGATAGTTTTCGATTAAATTAATTTGTTCGGCTTTGTCCGGAATGTCGATGAGTTTCATTTTGTACCTTTTTATTCTAACGTTTGGACATTTATCTTCTATAAAATTTGAAATTTTATTAAATATTCCTTCGTAATCATTTCTTACCGTCTCTACGTTGGGTTCGCAATAAATACCGTATGTTCCATTGGGCTTTACTATTTCCTGTAATTTGTCCTCTAAGTCATTTTTCCAAGGGTAGGCCGTTTCAATTTTGTACCGAAATTTATTAAATGGTCTTTCTACTTGCATATCTTCATTTCCGCGAGTTATAAAGATTTGATATTTTTCTACATTAATAGGTCTGTCTGTCACTATAAAAATCTGGTTATGGCTACTTTCTTGTGAATGCTGAGTAGCAAGACTCTCAGCGTCATTAACATTTTCGGTTTCCTGGGCTGCCGGTAATGCATTTTCTATGTCATTTAATAATTGTTGATATTCCGATGTATTAGGGGAGAGCAAAGGTTCATCACTATTAATTAAATTATCAATTTCCATATCAATGTCTTCCACCTCATTTAGTTCATATGTTTTTGTATTATTTTCTATTTTTATTCTACTTAAAGCATCCGCGACTTGGTTTGACCTTCCTTGCACGTATTTAATATCGAAGCTAAATTCGTTTAGTAGAAATATCCACTTCATTATCCGCGTGTTATTATTTTTCATGGAGAATATCCATTGTAAGGGCTTATGATCCGTGTGAATGGTAAAGTGTTGACCGTACAAATAGGGTTTGAAATGTTTACAGGCGTAAACTATGGCAAATAATTCTCTCTCGATAGTGGAGTAACGCGATTCTGTATTAGATAGCGTTTTGGAGGCAAAAGCTATAGGGTGTTCTTTTCCGTCAATTATTTGTGAGAGTACCGAGCCCACGGCGATTTGGCTGGCATCAGTTGTAAGAATCATTGGCTTTGCGAAATCTGGGTAAACTAATATCGGTGAATTTAAAAGGAGAGATTTTAAGTTGTTAAACGCGTTTATGTAGGATTCTGGATTTATATTATTCTCGGATTTTCTAAGACAGCTTGTTAAGGGTTGCGCGATTTGTGCATAATTTTTAATAAATTTTCTATAGTAGCCGGTCAAACCAAGGAATTGTTTGATTTCTTTTTCCGATTTCGGCAGTGGAAATTTTTCGATAGCTTCAAGTTTACGGGGGTCAGTTTTGATTCCGTCTGGTGTTAGTACATGACCTAAAAATGGTAATTCTGAATGGAAAAATTCGGTTTTAGATAATTGTATTGATAAGTCATGTTTGTGCAATTTTGAAAGGAGATTATCTAAATGTCGAAAGTGCTCTTCTTTAGTTTTAGAAAAAACAATAATGTCATCAATATACACTAATACGTTGGAGGTGTTGGCTAATAATGAATTCATCGCTCGTTGAAACGTTGGGGGTGCATTACATAGACCGAAGGGCATTCTGGTGAATTCATAGTGCCCTGTATCCGTTGAGAAGGCGGTTTTTGGTATGGAGTCTTCGTCCATCTCAATTTGGTGAAATCCCGAGACTAAATCGATTGTTGAGAAGAATTTAGAGCCGTTTAATTGATTTAATAAGTCTTCGATATTAGGAAGAGGGAATTTGTCCGGTATTGTTTCTGCGTTGAGTTTTCTATAGTCGATTACCACACGAATTTTTCTTTTACCGTTCTCCGAAGGAGTTGATTTTTTTGGTACTACCCATATGGGGCTGTTATAAGGAGAATTGCTTTCGCGAATTATGCCGTTGTCTAGTAAAGTTTGGATCTCCAAGTTCACTTCGTTTTTAAATTGTTGGGGGTATCTGTAATTTCTGGTGTATATTGGTTGGTCTGTTTTGAGTGGAATCCTGTGTTTTAATAAATTTGTTTTTCTTAATTTTTCGTTTTCTTTCTTGATTACTCTTGGATATTTATTTAACAACTTAATAACCGAATGCTGATCGTTTTGATCAAGGTGTGAAATTCTTAAGTGTTCCTCTACGTTAATTATATTTAGTTCTTTTGAATTATTAATATGACTATTTTTTGATCCATAACTTTCATCATTGGTTTCATTATTATTATTATTTTCATTTCATATTCCCCTGTTAACGTTATTACTTTGCGGTTTATTATTATTATCATAATTCATTTTATCGTTACTTTCCATTATTATTCCTTTATCATTACCTTTTAACTTTTCACTATTATTCTCATTATTTATTACGTTATTATTTTCCATTATTATTCCTTTATTATTTCCATTTTTTATTACATCATTATTTCCATTTTTTAATCCATTATTATTTTCATTTTTTAATCCATTATTATTTATTAACCTTTCATTATTATTTTCCATTATTATTCCTTTATTATTTCCATTTCTTATTACATCATTATTTCCATTTTTTATTCCATTATTATTTTCATTTTTTATTCCATTATTATTTTCATTTTTTAATCCATTATTATTTATTAATCTTTCATTATTATTTTCCATTTCCATTTTTCTATCATTTATTATCCTTTTCTTATTAGTTTCCATTTTCATTTCTTTATAATTCATTAATGTTTTATTATTCTTTAGTCCGACGTTATAACCATTATTATTGTCCACTCTTATTTCTTTATCACTTATTAACATTTTATCATTATTACTATTATTATTTGTTTCATTTATTTTAGTTATTTTACCGTTTTTGATACGAACATTTTCAATTAACATTTCATCACTATTTTCAAAGTTCATTTTCATCCCGATGGTTCTAATAGTGCCGATCCCGAGTAACAAATCATATTTTTTATTAAAATCAAAAATTTTACATTTAATTAATAGTTCTTTTTGTAACCCTAACCTAGGCGCGAGATCTATGAAGATCGCTCCGTCTCCCGCCTTGCTTCCGTTAGGTGTTTTAACAATAAATTTTTCCGGTAGTATTTTCGCGTCTTTCGGTACGGAATTTGGATTTATATAACTAATTTGCGATCCGGTATCAACCATCCATTTATTTCCCGTTAGGTCCGTAAATTCAACTAGATCATCACAAACGTTTAGGTAGTATTCGGCGGATCCGGTTCCGGCCTTCCTAGTTCTAAAAAATGTTCAAATTTCTCTTCTGGTTCCGCGATTCTCGATTTTAACTCGTAATTTTCATCTTCTAAATGATGCACCTCGTTACTACGCACGGTTCGCATAGAAACAGTATTTTGGGAGTTCGGATTAAACGGTTTTGAAGGGAACGGATTATGTCTTTTATCATTTTCCCGCCATTTATTTTTGTCATGCCAAGATTGTCGCGAATATTGCCTAGAAGGATTCTCTTCTGGCCTGAACGAATTTTGAGGCTGATGATAATTTCGGCTTTCGTGATAACGTGAGTTTTCAATAGGTTGTCGCCAGTCGCGATATTCCCGGTTGTAATTTTGATTAAACGGTTTTTTATAATTTTGATAGTTGTTATGATTCGGACGATTATTTTTATAATGTTCGTATCTTTTCTGTTCGAAGTTATTATTATTTCTTTTAAAATCTTTAATTGGTTGTTGATTATAATTTGAATATGTGTTTTCCCTACGAGACATGTACAGTGTTTGGTCAAGTCCGTACAGTCTCTCCATTATGTCGGAACACCTATTGAGGATTGCATTTCTAATTTGGTCCACGTCAGTCAGTATCATGTGATTTAAGAAATCGGAGAGTGCCGGGTGTAAATTATGCAAAATATGGCTATTTATTTCCCTATCTTGACATCTTATCATAGCTGTTTTGTCTGTTATTTCGTCATCGAATTGAATTCTTGAGAATATTAAAGATCTAATTTTTGCGATTCTATTAATAAAGTCTATCGGATGTTCTTTTTTATGCGGAAATGTGTGCATTAATTCTCTTTTTAACTGTTCTACCGTCCTGGACTCTTTGAATTGTTGAGTTAAATAATGAAGTAATTCTGATACCGATGTGAATGTATTTGTTAATAAGCAGTCCCTAGCAAATCCTTTTAATTTTGATTTTACGATAGTTAATAATTGATCATGGGTTCTTTCTTTTAAGGTATTATTATCTGTACAAACGTTATTATAAATTTGTTTTACATCATTTACAAAAAACACAACGTCGTATGGGTTACCATCGAATTCTGATAAATGGCCGTAATTTTCCTTAGTTATTTGATATGTGATTGCCATGCTTCTAGTTTGAATGTTCCTAACTTCAATTAATCTATCGGTGGTTTTTCCCATATACTTAAAATAAAATAAAAATAAAAATAAAATTAGTTACAAGATTATTATACCTCAAGTATTCTTCTTAAGATGCCTGACGTCCTCTTTGTAGTTTATAAAAATGTTCGGACTGGGGTGAAACTCTTAGAGTACCTGAGCTGCGTCTCGTAAGCGGTGCCTTCAGTCTGCTGTAGTACCACAGGTCTTCTAATCGCTGCAGTATTCTTGATAGTGCACACGATGGAGTCTTCCTGTGGTCTTGAGACGGAACAATGGCTAAGTACGGTTACGATTTCCACAACTAGTCTAACCCAGTCCCTGTTCGGGCGCCAATTATAAACTCCGGACCGTGAAACTTCTTAAAAAAATACTTTATTGGTATAACAATCAGTACAATGGTTATAACATATCTAATAGAATAAAGACGCGTACACTTGTAACGGAACTATACTATTGCATACCGGACTCTCGATCTTGACTTGGCGTACTTGACTTGACTTGACTATTGACTTGACTATTGACTAACTTCGCTGTCCTGCACTGGCCTATATATACTAGATAAGTAGTGGTGGGGTATTTATGCTGAGCTTGTGGTTTCTACTGGGGCGTCTGGTGTATAACTGTCGACGTCTTGATCCACAGCGGATTAGGCTCCTAAACTTGTTCGTAACCCGCCTTGAGGAGCTACCCTCTGACCATATGTCCATTTTTCCTAAAAGTATCCCAAAATCCTATTCCTTAACCGCCATGCATCAGGGGCACTATAAACTGGAAGCTCTTCCGCGAAACCCTGACAAATGAAATTAGAGAAATACAACAAGAAAAATATTGCTGTCATTTATTAGGGTAAATTTTAAAAATTATTATCAGTATTTTCATTTAATAAATGTTTAATAAAATTTATAGTTATGAAATAAAATAATTCAAATACACTAATATTTGAGTCAGTTATATTTCTATAATTGATAATAAGACATATATAAACATGTGGTATTGCTGTATGACTACCACTGTATAATAGGAATTAAGTATTTTTTAAAATCAACTCAAATAAGATTTTAAAACATTCCGATTTCAGGCATATACCATCATATTACATAAATGTAATAAGAGTTATACGTATGAATTGGATTCACTTTTTAGATCCTCCAAACTGCTATTTTTATATTCTAGTAGAGGCTATTAAGGAATCCAAAATGAACCATAAGTGGGATACTCTATCAACAAATATTTTTCCCTTTGTAATATGAGAATGATAGATACCATGATACTCTCTGTAAAATATAATCTCATAATTAATTTTTATTACAATTAAGAATAGTTTGAATGAATAATTGTATTATTAGGTTCCTTTAATTAAAATGATCCTTTTCATTCAACTTATTTTATTTTCTTATTTTTTGTCCCTACGTTTCGGCTCTTTGCCATTCTCAAGGGATCTACAAAAAACATTTATTTTAAAATTAAAAGATATACAACATTATTTTTTAAATTCTTATAAATCAATTTACATACCTCTTTATACTCCTTTATACACTCTATACAATATATAGATATATATTTTGTCATAATTCAGTAAAATAAAAATTAAAACTATTACAGGCTGACCAGCCCTGTCCTGGTTGTTATCATCTACTGGATTAAAGAAATCTATTCCCTCACTCTTAACTATTGATATCAAAACTAATATACACACATATATTGTTTTATTATCTCCTCCTCAGTCAAGTCTACATTTATTTTCACAGCCAAAAATTTTTTTTTTTTTAAATTCTTTAATAAATTATTACCATACATAAACATATACATACACACAAACACACACACACACACACACACACACACACACACACACACACACACACACACACACACACACACACACACACACACACACACATACACATACACACCCACATACACATACATATATATATATATATATATATATATATATATATATATATATATATACATAAACACATAAACAAATATATTAATATCCAATTAAAAACAAGATATTTTACCTAACCATAAAATTCCAAATATTATTCTATTATATTGTTATTTAAACTTTATTCCAGAAATTCCATTTATTTAAATTATACTACTTATTAATTTTGCTCAAAATCTCAGCATAATGGTCATTCAAATTCTTTGTGTCTGTTTTGTAATTTATACTGTAGTTAATGTTTTCTGATATATATATTGCCTCTAAAATTTTTCTTCTAAAATCATTACTTTCTTTATGTACTACCATAGTATTTTCAAAGTCAAATTGGTGTTTTTTTATTTATTACATGTTGTACTAAAGCAGTCTTATTACTATCTTTTTCTTTATTTTTAACATCATTTTGGTGTTGATACATCCTATCCTTCAAGAACTGTTTTGTTTCACCAATATATACTGCAGGACAATTCACACATGGTATTTTATATATCATTCCAGATTGGGAGTTTTTTTCTATTTTATCTTTTAGCTCACTATAATAATTTTTTATTTTGTTTCTTGGTTTGAAGGCAAAAGTATATTCTTCCATATCATATAATTTGAAGGATTTTTTAATTTCTTCAGAAAGTCCCTTTATATAATTGCAGCTTTGGAATTTTTGGGTTGTCTTTAATTTGTTTATTTTTTCACGATTGCTATTATTTTTATTTTTAGTTCTAATATTCAATTCCCATATGGTTTTTACTATTTTTTTGGGGTAAAAATTTTCTGAAAAAATTTGAAAAACCTTTTCTTTGACCTTATTTAATCTTTCATTATCTGTAATTGTGATAACTTTTTTGCAAAAATTGTTTACTATATTGTACTTCATATGATACGGATGACATGAAAAATAGTTAAGAATTGTGTTACTACAAGTTTCTTTTTTGGCCCATTCTGTGCTGATTATTTCCTTTTTTCTAATCAACATCATATCCAGAAATCTTAATTTGCCTTCTGTTTCTATTTCCATAGTAAACTTCAATCTTTCATGGTAATTATTAAGAGCTTTTAGGAAATCCCCTACTACATTCTTTTTTATTATGCAAAATATGTCATCAACATACTTTACTAATAACTTTACTTTTATACCTGAATTTTTTAAAGCATTATTAATTAATTCATTCAATACCATACCTGACAAATATACTGATAAAACCCCACCCATTGGTAAACCAAATAATTGTCTATATATTTCACCTTTATATTTGAAAATTCCATTTTCGCAGCAAAGTTTTATCCCTTCCAGAAATATTTTTTTGTTTTTTATATCAGTATCAAATTTTATTTCTTCCCATTTATCTTCTATTATTTTATACATTAATTTTAATGGAATATTTGTAAACAAAGATATTACATCATAGCTGACCATAATTTCATCATTATCAATTTTTATATTATTAATTTTGCTTTTTACCTCCATAGCGTTTGCTACATCATACTCTTTACTTTTGTAAGAATTTTTGAAACTATTTTTAAAATACTTTGATAAATTGTAAATTGGTCCATTTATTCCATTTACTATTGGTCTTAATGCTCTGTCCTCTTTATGAAGTTTTAACAATCCAAACATTCTGGGATGGTAACAATGTTTATTTATTAACTTTTTTGTTTGATTGTCTTCTATGAACTTATTCTTTTTTAATTTTTCTACATATTGCTTTATTTGTTTACCAATTTCGGGTAGTGGATCTGTTCTAATCCTTCTATATGTGTTTTCTTCATGGAGAATATGTTTCATTTTATTATCATAATCTTCATGTTTTATTATTGCCACTCTTTTAGTTTTATCAGATTTTATTATTAATAGATCAGAATTTTTCTTTTTAAATTTTATCAATGCTTCTAAATCCTCTTTCCACTTTTTAAATACTTTATTTTCTTTATTACTTTTGTTTTTTAGGTTATCTATATAATTACCTATTTTTCTGATTATATTATTCCTTAAACTATTTTTATGATTATCACATGTATCCATATTTCTGAGAATTGTTTCTAAATCAGTTATTAAAATAATAATGTCCTTCCTAATGTCTTTGGGAAATATATTCACATTTTCACCTAAACTCAAAATATTAATGATATTATTTGGAATTTTTACATTAGTTAGATTTTCTACTAAATTCATTTTATACAAATTTTCGTATCTGTTAACAATTTCAAACTCAGTAGATTTCAAACAGAATCTAAACTTTGGATCAATATTATTACTAGAGACAAAGGTTTTGTTTAATTCTTTATTACTATTTTCTCTATTATATGGCTTATTAATCTTTACTTTTATATTTCTTTTTAATTTATTCATTAGTTTAATTTTATATTCATCCATTAGTTTTTTCCTATTATCATTGATAAATTTTTCTATATTGTCTTTGTAATGAGGATATTGAGTTTTAAATTTTTCTACATTTTTATTAATATTTTTTATAATGTCATTTTTTAACCAAAAACTTTGTCTAATGTCCAAATTAAGAAATTCCTTAATTACTTTATCAAACACATTTACTTTATTTTGGCTTCTAATAAAATTACTATTGAATCTATTCTCAAGAGCTATTATTGGATTAATAATATGTGGAGGGAATATTTCTTTACTTTTACATTCTTTTAAATAAAATATTTTACCTTCAGCTTTTACCATTTTTATACATAAAGAAATTATTTCAGTACTAATATCTATTTTAACATCTTTAAACAATGTTGAAAAACTATCTTTTAATTCCTTAAATGCTATATTAAATACTGCCATCTTGGATCTCAGTTCAGTTTAATTAATTTTTATTACAATTAAGAATAGTTTGAATGAATAATTGTATTATTAGGTTCCTTTAATTAAAATGATCCTTTTCATTCAACTTATTTTATTTTCTTATTTTTTGTCCCTACGTTTCGGCTCTTTGCCATTCTCAAGGGATCTACAAAAAACATTTATTTTAAAATTAAAAGATATACAACATTATTTTTTAAATTCTTATAAATCAATTTACATACCTCTTTATACTCCTTTATACACTCTATACAATATATAGATATATATTTTGTCATAATTCAGTAAAATAAAAATTAAAACTATTACAGGCTGACCAGCCCTGTCCTGGTTGTTATCATCTACTGGATTAAAGAAATCTATTCCCTCACTCTTAACTTGAGGAGCTACCCTCTGACCATATGTCCATTTTTCCTAAAAGTATCCCAAAATCCTATTCCTTAACCGCCATGCATCAGGGGCACTATAAACTGGAAGCTCTTCCGCGAAACCCTGACAAATGAAATTAGAGAAATACAACAAGAAAAATATTGCTGTCATTTATTAGGGTAAATTTTAAAAATTATTATCAGTATTTTCATTTAATAAATGTTTAATAAAATTTATAGTTATGAAATAAAATAATTCAAATACACTAATATTTGAGTCAGTTATATTTCTATAATTGATAATAAGACATATATAAACATGTGGTATTGCTGTATGACTACCACTGTATAATAGGAATTATGTATTTTTAAAAATCAACTCAAATAAGATTTTAAAACATTCCGATTTCAGGCATATACCATCATATTACATAAATGTAATAAGAGTTATACGTATGAATTGGATTCACTTTTTAGATCCTCCAAACTGCTATTTTTATATTCTAGTAGAGGCTATTAAGGAATCCAAAATGAACCATAAGTGGGATACTCTATCAACAAATATTTTTCCCTTTGTAATATGAGAATGATAGATACCATGATACTCTCTGTAAAATATAATCTCATAAGTTTATTTTAATGCTAATCATTAACTAGTCATCGTTATTTGTCAATTCCACGAATTGATCTAAAAGTGAATTGACTGTAATTGTGCATTTTATTGAAATTCACACAGTAGTTAAATATAGAAGAATTTTCCAAAAAATATACTCAATTCAAAGTGTCATCAGTTTACATTTTCTGGTTCAAATATTATAAGTGATTTTTGGCTAAACTATTATTGTTTTTTGCCTCACGCTGTAAGACTCATTGCAGGCTAAAAAAACAAAAACTAAGGTTGAATTTATTTAGAATTAGGTGCTTAGATTTAATATTAGCAAATGTAGAGATGGATTACTATTCAAAGTAGGTACGTTTATGCATATAAGAGCCTATTATAATGTATGTTTAAATTGGTCCAGTGATATATTTAATAACTGTTTTTATTTGAACTGTTT
This sequence comes from Piezodorus guildinii, assembly GCA_023052935.1. NCBI lineage: Eukaryota > Metazoa > Arthropoda > Insecta > Hemiptera > Pentatomidae > Piezodorus > Piezodorus guildinii. The sequence goes on along the minus strand of CM041295.1, from coordinate 6,470,429 downwards.
GAAGCCATGATAATGATTCCTCTCCAACTTGCGGTGCCGCTCAATATATACTCAAGGTAACTTTTCAATTATCTCGGAAACCCCATATTGCCCAAACATCTTAACGATCGGTTACATGGTAGTTTCTGGAAACTGGACAGAACCCCTTTAGCCTCAGAAGGTCATAAACTGCTGGTCTAAATTTTCTCTCATACCCGAGGAGAGGTTGTGATGACTTTGATCTCGCTGGATACAAGGAACATCCTCATACAAAATTCAACTGGGTCACACAAGTTATGGTTATGCCCAATATGGTGGTCGAAATATACCCGGATTGTCAAAATACAGGGATGGAACATTGGAAAAGTTTAAAAATGTAAAATATCTCTATTGACAGACACCGATACATGAGTTCCAATTAAAAGCTCATGTTTGGAGTTTTCTCCTTCTCTATTAACAGTCCAGAAACTTTATACGTCAAATAAGTCTACTCAAATGACGAAGATTGGTTAGCTAGTTGAGGGTTTCGAGCAAGGAGTACATCAAACTTGATATGAAACACAAAATATTAGACTTCAAACCACAGAAAAAATGTATTTTTTTTTCTACCGATCTGTTTTAAATATCCGGTTCCGCATTCTTCTCTAATGTAAAAAATCGATAGAAGACAGAGACAAATATTTAAGATCATTGCTCTGAAAGAGATAGTATTCGACATAAAATATAAAACCTACTCCCAATCTGCAATTAAAACTAAATAGAATTTACTTGTTTTAGTGTCAGGGTGTAATTTCTTAAATATTGATCAGCCAAATACCAATTAAGTTTTGTAATTTAATTCATCAGCCAATTCATTTCATTATTTTTGTTTGTTTTTTTACGATTTTATGGTAACTATTTCAGACCCATGTCTGTGAAATAAAATTGTCAATATTTATTTGAATTTGTACAAGATGTGTATCTTTGTTTGTTTGCTTATTCATTGAACGGCACTTTATGGTACTAAGGGTAAATCGGACGATCCTAAAGTGGGAGTCCTCAATTCTATTAGAATAGAGATCTTTGGCGAGTACCTCACATCGCACAGGCTCGGGACCGTTTTTTATGATCCCCTCCGAAGGATGGCTTAATTGAGGATTTCTTACTCTCATTGAAAAATCTCACTAATTTGCCAGGTTCAAATCCGCGAACTTGTGATTAGAAAACTGTGGTCCTAGCCACTACACCGCAGGTGACCCCGATATATATCTTTGACAAAATAAATATAATTCTCTCAATTATTATAATTATTGTCAATCTGTTAGAATTTGTGGCAACATTGATTGATATTTCCTACTTAGGTTATATACAAATAATTCAATTAAAACATATTTTTATATTTTATGAAAATAATATGCGTTTGTTTAATCCTTTTAGTCTGATTGAAGTTACAAGGCACTGCCTTCTGGAATTGCATTCCTTCAAATAAACTTGTTCCTTATCCACGTTCAAATACACTCTCCTTTCCCAACAGCGGTTATTCAAGACACGCTCTTTGTTTGTAGAATTTCAAATTAGAATTGTGGTTAGAATTTTCTAAAAGAACGTTTTTTCCAAAAGTTATGTTAGGACGGCGACTATAGTGGAGCAGCGATGGAGACACAGAGAGATGGCCTGAGGTGGGAGTAGTGTAGGAGATGGTGGAGCAGCGAGCAGACCACAGCTAATCTCATTACCTCTTATTTTTACTCCGTCACTTGCCTTATGAGTTTTTTTTCTCCATTATACTACGAATCCCCAATTTATTAGAGGTGCAAACAGCATATTTGTTTATTTTATTTTTTCTCTTAAACTGTAATCCGTTAATATACATAATATTAATTTATTTACAATTAATAATAATGTACTCTCACTAATAATATACTTATAATAATATGAATATGAAGTGTATAAATAATAATGATCAGAATAATGATAACGATGAAAATCTTATGGACAAACCGCAGGAATAACCATAGAGGCTTCATGTGATCCATTAGGGTCTATTACGAAAATAATAATAAATTCTTAATTAATTTTGGGACTAGTCCCGGTAGAATAATTTTACAAGAAAATTAAAATATAAACTATGGTGTCAGAGAGTAAAAAAAAAAAAAAAAAAAAAAAAGACAATAGAAATTACAAATAATAATAAATTAGATTGGAGTGTGTAAGAGTCTGTTGAGTCTGTAACATCGTCTCCTTGTTAAACGTTTATAAAATCGGTTATAGTGAATAAATTCAAACAATATTTGACTATAGTGTAATTTAATAACTCGGGAGGTCAGTTACGAATTTTGGAAGCAATCTGACAAGGGGAAGAAGTTTTATAGCCTAATATATATTCGCAATTTCAGGTAAATTAGTTATATTTTATCTTTGCGATCTATACCTGATTTATCGTGAACCGCCCCACCTACGCTAGCTCCGCCCATAACCCCACCTCTTCTATATCTCAGTTCATTCATAGATCTTGAACGGAAGTACTACGACCGTTACGTGTTATATACAGCGCTTCCACTTATTATCTTCATCCTTTCACATATAATTTTAATCATAATGACAACCATAGAAGAAAAATTTAATATTTTAATAGAAAAGATCTCTGGTTTGGAAACGAAATTAAACGAGAATAGGAGAAAACAAGAAGAGGAAATACGTGAGATAAAAACTCAGTTTTATGAATTTACAAATAATATGCAAATTCTTAAAGAAAGACAGGCAAACTTTTCTCGTAGAAAAAATATAATAATTTTCGGATTAGACCAAGAAAATTTCTTAATAATGAATAACAAAATAATAGAAATATTAAATTATATCGTGCCACACTTTAGACCATACGATATTTCTGAAATTAGTAAGATTAACCCCAAAAATAAAAATGGTCCCGTAATAATTAAACTTAATTCTATATTTTTGAAGAAAGATATGAAAAATAAATTTAAGTTGGCTAAATCTGATGATCTCAAAACAATGAAAATCAAAGATGACATGCCAAAAGCTGTAAGAGAAATCCGAAAAGAACTGTATCCATTCATGAGAGCTCATTGGGAGAAAGGCAATAAGGCGACTTTGAGATATGACAAGCTTCTCATAAATGATCGACTGTTCACATTAGAAGATCTCCAACCCCAAGAAACTATTAGGAAAAAACGGAAGAGAAGTGAAGATAAAGAGAGAGAAGAGACTTTCAAAATTACACAAAAAAAAGTTGAATCAAAGCATAAAGAAAAAAAGAAAGATGTCAAAACCCACTACAGATCTATGAGTTTGAAAAACTTCTTTGTGCCTCATGGATAAGGCAAAATAGAAATAAATAAAAAGAAACTCCTGGCACTAGTTCATAGCCAATACAAAACTCGATATCTCATGGCGAAAACATAGGCACTCCCACGGTTATTACATTAAATTTCCAGGCATTATTAAGGAAGGAAAAACTGGAGGAACCCAATACATTTATTAACAAACTTGCAAATTACCATAACCCGGTTAGTAAAATGTTAGTATGGAACTGCAATGGTTTAAACAGGGTATCTAGTTATGGAAGCTACTCAGATATTGATATATTATGTTTATGCGAAACACACCATATGCAGGCACCACCTTTCTATAATAAAATTGTTGAGGATTTTAATTATATCTCTGTTCCTGCTGTAAAAGAAAAAAAAATCGGGAGAGCAAGTGGAGGGTTACTTATGCTTACACGAAAAGAAGTATTTAATAATACCCTTATCGAGGCTTCTAATGAGTGGATTTTTGCGAAAATCTCTAACCAACTCCTAATATTTATTTTAGGCCTGGTATACTTGAAGCCAAAAACTCAATTGGAGACTATATCGGGGAAACTTGATGAATTATTAAGATCTCTTCGGAACAGATTCAGCGACCTTCCGATTATAGTCACTGGTGACTTCAACTCTCGTATTGCAGACCTGAATCAGTATGATGAGTGTGCTTTGAATACAACTAGCCTAAACCCAGAGAGAAATAATATGGATGTAGTGATGAATGAAAAAGGAAAATGTCTTAATGAGGTTATGGAACTAAATTCTTTTGTTTTGCTGAACGGTAGAACCAGTGGAGACTGTCGCGGTAACTATACATATACCAGTGTCCTAGGAAGCAGCACTGTTGATCTTGTCTAGTGTAATTTTTCTATGCTTAACATATTATAGATATGGTAGTTCAAATCAAGATTACCAGTTCAGATCACTTCCCGCTACTCGTATCATTGAAGATTCCAGATTTTGATTTAATTAAAAAAGTCAACTCCAATATTCTGTATCAGACTTCAGTCCGGCTGCAATGGAATGAAAATACAAGAGAACATTATCGAGAAGCAATGAAATATTCACCCACCATCTCAATCCCATTTGATACAATGTCATTGAATAATATTTATAAAAATATCAGTAGCACGATTCACTCGATAGCGCAAAATCTTGGGATGATGAAATTTATCAAGGCAGGAAAAGCGAACCGTAGCAAAAACAAATGGTTTAACAAAGATTGTCAAAATAGTAAAACAATCTTAAAAAATCAACTAAAACTTTGTAAAAAGAACAATTTCAATTCTGATTATGTTACAAACTACATCTATATGAAAAATAAGTGCAATAACCTATTAAAAGCTAAAAAATGTACATACTTCCAGGAAATAAGTGACAATCTGGCAGAAAGTAAAAACCCACAAAACTTTTGGTCAGTGTTGAGGGAGGTAAGAGCAAGAAAACCAGTGTATGTCCTATTTCAGAAGTTCAATGGCTTGAAAACTTTCAGAACCTCTACCCACCCAGGACACATATTGATACTGACTTTGTAGGTGTTTTCCATCCACTACTTGACACTGAAATCTCCTCTGAAGAAATCCAGTGTGCTTTGAATAAAATGAAAAATGGAAAAACAGGTGGACCTGACATGATCTCTTACGAGTTTTGGAAGAGCTTGCCACAGAACTGGATGCTATACCTGCAGGTGTTTTTCAACAAAATCATGGATCATGAAAGGATACCAGCGGATTTAACCAAATAAGCGAATATCATGATTCATAAAAAAGGCTGTATCTGCTCACCAGATAATTACAGGAACATAACTCTGGCAAATAGTCTTTTAAAAGTTTTCACTCAAGTGCTACTGGAAAGACTTAATATATGGGCAAATGATACAAAGACAATTCCTGAATGTCAGTCAGGATTCCGTACTGGTAGGGGATGCATTGATAACATTTTTGTGGTGACCTCTCTTGTCCAAATAATGCACTTAACCTCAAACATTTATATGCAGCTGTTGTTGATTTCCGGAGAGCTTTTGACTCTGTCAACCATAATCTGTTGTGGCAAAATCTTTTTGATACAGGGCTTAGCTGTAAGTACATCAGACTATTGCAATCACTTTATGTCCAGGCCTCCGTGATTATTAAACAAATAACTGAAAATATTGTTCCTGTAAGTGAAGGGGTTCTACAAGGAGAAACTCTTAGCCCTCCCTACCTTGTTCAGTATTTTCCTAGCTGACATCGAATCTTTTTTCCGATCAAGGGGTAGGAAAGGGATAAAAATTGATGTAGATGTAGACATTATGGTGCTCCTCTATGCAGACGACTTAATAATATTTTCAGACTCACACTATGACATGCAGGAAAAGCTTTTCGTGCTACATGAATATTGCATTGTAAATAAACTTGAAATTAATGCGGTCAAAACCAAGGTAATAAAATTTCAGCAAGGAAGACCAAAAAAAGAATACAGATTTGTTTATAACGATCAGATCATCGAAATGGTTGATAACATAAATTACCTAGGAGTCGTTTTATCAAAGTCCGGCTTATTTTTAAAAGCAGCTGAGCAGGCAGTATCAAAGGCCAACACCGCAAGTGGAGCCACGAAGGACATCCTTGCTAAGGCAAAAAGTAAAGATTGGGGTTCAAAGAGAAAACTTTGTGAAGCGATGGTTCCTACTCTACGGTTCGGAGGTGTGGGGGCTGCGCTATCTACCGATACTAGAACGAAGTCAGCTTCAATATTACAAGAGAATACTGGGATTACACCGTACCGCACCAGACTACATTGTCCGACTTGAATGTGGAGTCTTTCCTGTCTCAACTATCGTGCTCCGAAATGCGCTGAACTGGACCGATAAAATATTAAACATGGAAGACTCTAGGTATCCAAAAATATGTCTCACCAAACTCAATAAATTAGCTGAGAAATTTCCGAATACCACAAAAAAGAATTTTTTACTACAACTGAAACAACTAATCAGCACATGTAAAGAAAAAGACACCATTACAAATTGTAAGGATTCAAAAGAGAGGAGAAATATAATTCAAAATTTAATTAAAAAACATAAACATTTCTTAGAAATGTCTGACTTAACCAAAATGGAAATGTCGAATTACTGTCCGAATTATATAGAAATGTTTGATGGAACACAAATCACTCAAATGTACCTCACAACCAACCTGCCCTTTACGCATAAAAACTTATGGCTCAAATCCGGACTGCTAACAATAAATTCCAGCAAATCACAATGAAAAACATAACGCACAGATTCAATCCAATAGAAAACTGCACCATCTGCAATAAGAAAGAAGCTGACAATATTCACCATTTCTTCACATCATGCCCAGCCTACTCCTCCAACCGCTCAACCATCATACCAGCCATAGCCCAGTTAACACCTTCAAACTTCAGACTATATCTCAAAAATATAACTCTGAAAATACTAAAAAACTTTACTTTTACACCAGAGCAAGTCTAAATTTAAGAGGTTTTGTGATAGATCACTAACTTAAAAAAATGTATCTCAATTTATTTATTATGATTTTGTTCTGTTCTTGAAGTCATAAGAAATGGATATATATTTTTTTTTGCTAATTATTATTGTTTATTTTATTTAGTTTTGTTTTGTATTGTGGCTAAATTTATTTTTTATCGTACTCTTATATGACAATTTACATATATTTATTATTTTATATTTTCTTTGGTTTGTTACACCAAAAAGTAGAAAATTGTTTATAAAAATATAATTTATGTACACACTCCTGTTGTATGGGGACATCCCCGATTGCAATAAAAGTATATTCTATTCTATTCTATTCTATTCTACAAATAATAATAAATTAAGAAGCAACCTCAAATCATAATATTGGAAATTAAACTACATTATAAACAAAATAAATGATATAAGACAGATTATTTCTCGTAAAACCATATATAATTATATGCACTGATTAATAGCTCATATTTCATGTAATATCTCTAAAAACTCCTGATATAATCCCCCGCTCGCTTCCTGAAGAGCGAAAAAATTAAACATTCTCAACTCCTCGTCTCATGTTCCACTTCATGCAATTATTGTGGTTTTGAACATAAAAACAGTTATATAGATGTATAATGTACCGTTGGAAAGCTAAAGATTTTAGTAAAAATATTATCTAATACAAAAGCTTGTAAAGGTTAATGGAGAGTGATGAAAAGCCGATAAAACTGACGGATTGTCATAGATAATAATATCGTAGATTATTTAATGAAACAAATGTTTCTATAGAAACTAAATGTAATTAATTCTTTAACAATTTATCACGAACAGCTGATGCGCTCGATGATAACAGTCATACGTTACTTCGTCTCTCAGATTTTTGCTCTTTTCAGTAGGAATTCGCTTGAGTTCAGTCTGGAAAACATCACTAGACTTCAAGAAAACCACAGCAGTGAATATTTTAGAAATATCGGTAAGCAAAGTTATAATTAACTTTGTACAATCACGAAAAGTGAAAGGAGGGTCACTGATCAGCTGATCGCCGCTAGCTCGGCAAGCTCGGGCTTGCTTTTCTTCAACTTATCTTTCTTTTATTATTTTTCCTCCTCATTCTCATTTCATTATTTATTTATTATTATTTCTTTTTTTTTCCTTTTATTTATTTATATATATATATATATATATATATATATATATTTTTTTTTTTTTTAATCAATGAGATATTTTCATCAAGTTATGTCCTCAAAAGCTATAAGTAAAAGATCTAGATCTGCTGGTTCAAACTCGTCTCCTACAAAACAGAGACCTCGCCGTGAAAATAATAAAAAAATGATTCCACCAGCGACCGCTTTAGCTATCTCTTTAGGATCTGAACCACAGCCTAGCACATCATCACAAGGATTAACTGATGAATCGCCGTTTTTTACACCGAGCCCTTTTCAGATCCTCCAAAATGAAAAAGAAACCATGGAATCTTCTCCTATACCCAGGGAACCACAACATCCACCAATTTTTGTTAAAAATATTAAACATTTTCAACTACTTTGAGCGCATTTAAACAAATTAACCGATCCTAATAGTTATTCTTGTATTATTAGAACCAGTGATACTACAATATCCCGACTACCGCCGAAAGCTACAGAAAAAAAGTAAAATATCTGACTGAGACCAAAGCTGATTTTCATACCTAACTGTTGCGCCAGGAGAGAGCTTTAAGGATTGTAATTAGAAACCTACATTCCTCAACACCCGTTGAAGCTATCAAAGAAGAACTGACAGAATTAGGATTCCAAGTGAGGCAAGTCACCAACGTTCTAAAAGATAAAAGTCCACTGCCTCTATTCTCCGTGGACTTGGAACCATCAGCAGGAGTCGAAAAAATCTATAGCCTCAGTAGACTGTACTATACCCTTGTAAAGGTTGAAAAACCTTACACAAAGAAAGAAATAGTTCAGTGTCATAACTGTCAGGCATTTGGTCATACCAAAAGTTATTGCCATCACATACCACGCTGTGTGAAATGCGGTGAACAGCATAAATCAGAAGAATGTACAAGATCAACACCCGCTGTATGTGCTCTGTGCCTCAAGGACCACCCGGCTAACTGCAAGGGATGTGAAATCTACAAGAAACGCAGAACCAGATACCAAAAACCTCAGGATCCGAATGAATTAGCTATACCAATCAGAAGCAGAAGAGAACCATCTAAACTTGTAAATTCTAATGTGCCATTTGCCCACTTGCTTGGAGGTGGGAACCAGAGTCACGAAGTCGAGGCACTGCCGGAACAACGTTTTCCTCAACATTCTCAATCTATTGTTCAACAATCTATCCCTCAAAGTTTACCTGGTCTTCAAAAAAACTCCTCAACATCAAATCTCCCATATCTCTCCAACATCAAACGTCACAGATCTCACCAGTCTAATGACATCGTTCATCTCCGAAATCAAATCTCTTGTTATGCCGCTTATATTACTCCTTACAAATTTAGTATCAAATCTAATCCCTGCCATGAAAAATCCTTAAATGACTTCACCTAACTTCTTATCCATTCTCCTTTGGATTTCGAATGGTGTTAGAAATCATACTGACAAAATAACAGCGTTGTTGCTGGACAAAACAATCGATGTTGCACTTATAACTGAAACAAGACTAACGACTAAACAGTTCTCCAAAATACCGCAATACATGACATACCGTACTGACCATCCAGATGGCAAACCTCATGCCGGTTCCGCTATCATTGTGCACCAATCTCTCTCTCATCATTTACTCCCACTTCCCACCTATGATTTCCTACAAGCCACAGCCATAGTAATCAAGACTTTTTCCTTTCCGGTAACCCACACATCTGCATATTGCCCTCCTAAACATTCCATTTCCAATTACGAATTTGTATTCTTCCTGGATTCCTTAGGAAATCAGTTCATTCTGGGTGCAGACTTAAACGCCAAGCATCAGCAGTGGGGTTCCAGAACCACGAACTCTCGGGGACGAAATTTGCTGTCTGCACTCGACTCCCGAAATTTTAATATCCTGCATCCTGACTCCCCTACCTACTGGCCAACCAATCCTAACCGCAATCCTGACATCCTCGACTTCTTTATCCACAACGGATTAGGCACCCTCAACTTGTCGGTAACTTGCTTGCAGAACTATCCTCAGACCATAGTCCACTGATCCTAAAAGTATCTCTCACTCCAATTCCAAAACCCATTCCACCATCATTCATCCGAGTCACTGTCAACTGGAACCTTTTCCGCCTAATCCAGACCGATAATATTGACCTCAGAGTAATCCTCAAAATATGACCTAGATAATTCCGTCTATTCCTTTACCACCGCCATCCAACAAGCTGTCTGGACTGCCTCCTCTCCTAAACACTCCAATATAAATCCTCACCAATATCATTTTCCACAACATATTATAGACCTCATCCACACCAAACGCCGAGCAAGATCATTATGGCAGCGCACCCGACACCCAACAGATCGCCGCTCCTATAACTTCTATTGTAGACAATTGAAGAGGGAGTTGGCGACCTTCCGTTTCCAGTCCTTTAATTCCTACCTCTCCTCTTTATCAGCTCGTGATAATTCCCTGTAGAATGTCACGAAAAAGATCCTAAAATACCATCAAGTTTCCCATCCTCTCCAAAGTGGTGATGAAGATAAAGCCGAGGAATTCGCCACACACCTCTCCAAAGTATTCAATCCTCACCCGGAATCCCATATCAATCACACCGCAACAGTGCAAGACTTTCTTATGTCACCAATTCCACTTCCCTTACCTCCTAAAGCTATTAATCCCTCTGAGGTCAAATATCTTCTCCAAAAACTGACCCTCCGTAAATCTCCTAGGCACGATCTCCTTACTCCCCAGATCCTCCGACAACCTCCGCAGAAAGCTATTATATTCCTTACTTATATTTACAACTGCATCCTACGCACCACCTATTTTCCTCTGTTATGGAAAAATTCCACTATCATTCTTTTTCTAAAACCAGGCAAACCTTCCAACAACACTTCATCCTACAGGCCTATTAGTCTACTCCCCATCCTCTCAAAAATTTTCGAAAGGCTTCTTCTTTAACGTATCCTACCCATATTTTAATTTATTTTATTTTATTCGTATATATTACAATTTGTCATAATAGACAATAATAATAGTGCTACAGGATCTCATTCATACAATATTTACAATATAAACAAAAGGAAAGTCAAATTACATAAAATAAAATCAAATTAAATAAACGTATAAAATAACAAAATTAAGTACACAAAATAAATAGAAATAAATGAAGTAAACAAATAAATAAACAAAACATGTCACATTCATACCTCTGTACAATATTTACAATCAGCTCGGGAACACCGGACGGGGCTTGTCCCCCCACTTGTGGAAGGACAAGCAGAGTCCAAAGGATCCCAGCGCCTCCCTCTCAGCCGCATCACTGGTGAGAGCCAGCGGAAGCTAAGTGAGGGCGCCATAGCCACAATCACACCGCACTTGAGAGGAGAATCTGACCAGTGTCAGAACTCCAGCATATGTATTTACAATATATCTCGGGGCCACTGCCGTTTCAACCTTCTAGGTGGGTTGTATGGATGAGTGGAGCTGGATAGGGATCGTGCTAAAGGATTAGGATGATGAATGAGGTTCTGATGGAATTTGGAAATTTTGGATGGAATTAGGTCTGAAATAAATGGAACATTAAGGTCGTGGTGTAAGGTATAGTTGGATACATAATAAGGAGCATTTACTATTATTCGGAGGACTTTGGATTGAAAGGATTGAATGCGTTTGATGTTAGAACGTTTAGCTGTCCCCCACAGTTCAAGTCCGTAGGTCCAGATAAGCTTCAGTATTGCCTTATAAATTAATAATTTGTTGTCAAATGTAAGTTCAGATTTTCTGTTTAATAGTCTGTATAACTGTCCGAATCGTCGATTGAGTTCTTTTCTTTTAAGTCTTGTATGTGGGTTCCACGTCAGTCTTTTGTCTAGCAGTAAGCCAAGATAGCGGACTGTATCTGAAGGAGGAATAGGAATGGAATTGAAGTAAACTGGCGGACAGGAGTTTCGTCGAAGAGTGAAGGTTACGTGTTTGCATTTGGCCTCGTTCACCTTTATGCGCCAAGCACCACACCAGTCTTCGATAAGACAAAGGTGTCTTTGCAGGCTTAAGGATGCTGTTTCGGGATCGGAACTGGATGATAGGATGGCGGTGTCGTCTGCAAATGTTTCCAGAAAGGTGTCAGGATGATTAGGAATATCAGCGGTGTAAAGGATGTAGAGAACGGGTCCCAGGACGCTGCCCTGAGGAACACCGGCCTCAACGGGATAATAGTTGGAAAATTCTACACCACAGCGTACTTGAAAGGAGCGGTTTGAGAGATAGGATCTTAGAATGAGGTAGAGAGACTGGGGTAAATGCGTTTTAAGCTTGAAGAGTAATCCAGCGTGCCATACCGGTCAAAAGCTTGCGCTATGTCCAGAAACGCACCAGAACAATACTCTTTGCATTCGGGGGCTGAGGAAATATGGTCTACAACTCGGAGTCCTTGTTGAACAGTGGAATGATGAGAACGGAAACCAAACTGGTGGGAAGGAAGGTTGTGAGATTCTAATATAGGCAGGATTCGTTTTAGAAGGAGCTTTTCGAAGATTTTTGAGAGGATGGGGGGTAGACTAATAGGTCTGTAGGATGAAGTGTTACTGGAAGGTTAACCTGGTTTTAGGAATAGAATGATTGTGGAATGTTTCCATAAGAGAGGAAAATATGTGGTGCGAAGGATGCAGTTGTAGATGTATGTAAGAAAAATAATGTCTTTCTGGGGAAGTTGTCGTAGGATCTGGGGAGTAAGGAGATCATGTCCAGGAGATTTACGAAGGGTTTGTTTTTGAAGAAGATATTTCACCTCAGATGGATTAAAAGCTTTAGGAGGTAGGAAAAGAGGTATTGGTGAGAAAAGGAATTCTTGAACTGTTGTGGTAGGATTTCTGTTGGATTCCGGGTGAGGAGTGAATACTTTGGAGAGGTGTGTGGCGAATTCCTCGGCTTTATCTTCATCAGACGCAGCCCAGGAGTCATCACCACGCCGGAGAGGATGGGAAACTTTATGGTATTTTAGGATCTTTTTGGTCACATTCCACAGGGAATCATCTCGAGCTGATAGAGAGGAGAGGTAGGAATTAAAAGACTGGGAACGGAAGGTCTCCAACTCCCGCTTTAATTGCCTACAATAAAAGTTATAGGAGCGGCGATCTGTTGGGTGTCGGGTTCTTTGCCATAATGATCTGGCTCGGCGTTTTGCATGGATGAGGTCAGCTAGGTGTTAAGGTAAATGGTTTTGCTGAGGAGTTCTATTGGAGTGCTTAGGAGAGGAGGCAGTCCAGACAGCTTGCTGAATGGCGGTAGTAAAGGAGTAGACGGAATCATCAAGGTCATCCGGTGTTTTGAGGGTCACACTGAGGTCAATATTATCGGTGAGGATATGGCGGAAGAGGTTCCAGTTGACAGGGCCTCGGATAAATGATGGTGGAATGGGCTTCGGAATAGGAGTTAGGGATACTTTAAGGATCAGTGGACTATGGTCAGAGGATAGTTCATCAAGGCGAGTTACGGAATAGTTCAGGGAGCCTAATCCGCTGTGGATGAAGAAGTCGAGGATATCTGGATTACGGTTAGGATCTGTTGGCCAGTAGGTAGGGGAGTCAGGAGGTAGGAGGTTGAAATGTCGGGAATTCAGAGCAGTCAGCAAATTTCTTCCACGAGAATTCGTGGTTCTAGAACCCCACTGCTGGTGCTTGGCGTTCAAATCTCCTCCCAGAATGAAATGATTTCCTAAGGAATTCAGGAAGGATGCAAATTCGGTGTTGGAAATGGAGTGTTTGGGAGGGCAATATGCTGATGTGAGGGTTACCGGATAGGAAAAAGTCTTGATTACTATTGCTGTGGCTTGCAGGAAATCATAGGTAGGAAGTGGGAGCAAATGATGAGAGAGGGATTGGTGGACAATGATAGCAGAACCGGCATGAGCTTTTCCGTCTGGGTGGTCTGTACGGTATGTGATGTATTGCGGTATTTTGAGAAACTGTTTAGTGGTTAGTCTAGTTGCAGTAATAAGTGCAACGTCAATTGTTTTGTCTTGCAACAACGCTATCAGTTCGTCAGTGTGATTTCTAACACCATTCGCGTTCCAAAGGAGAATGGATAAGGAGTTAGGAGAATTCATTTAAGGATTTTTTAAGGCAGGGATTAGATTCGACACTAGATTTGTAAGGAGTGATATTAGGGGCATTACGAGAGTTTAATTTCGGAGATGAAGGATGTCATGAGACTGGTAAGGTCTGTGACATTTGATGGAGAAGGGATATGAGAGATTTGATGTTGAGGAGTTTTTTGAAGAATAGGTAAATTTTGCGGAATAGTTTGTTGTGGAATGGATGGAGAATGCTGAGGTAAACGTTGTTTCGGCAGGGCCTCGGCTTCATTACTCTGGTCCCCACCTCCAAGTAAGTGGGCAAATGAGACATTGGAATCTACAAACTTAGTTGGTTCTCTTCTAGATCTTGTTATTCTTGCTGTTTCAGGTTCTTGAGGTTTTTGAAATCTGGTCCTTAGATTTTTATATACTTGGCATCCTTTGTAGTTGGCTGGATGGTCCTTGAGGCAATGAGCACATACTGCGGGTGATGACTTCGGTTTAGTGCATTCTCCTGTCCTATACTCTTCACCGCATTTCACACAGCGTGGTATATGGTGGCAATAAGATTTAGTATGGCCATATGCCTGACAATTATGGCATTGGACTATATCCTTCTTCATATAGGGCTTCTCAACTCTTACACAGGTGTAGTACAGCCGTTTAAGATCGTAGATTTTTTCGACTCCTGTCGATGGTTCTAGATCAACAAAAAACATTGGAAGTTGAACTTTATCTTTCAAAACGTGGGTGACTTGGCGCACCTTATATCCCATCTTCATCAGTTCTTCTTTAATGACTTCAGTTGGTGTTGAGGGATGTAAGTTTCTTATTACAACCCTCAGTGCTCTCTCCTGGCGTAGCTGATAAGTATGAAACTCGGCTTTGGTGTCTGTCAGATATTTTACTACTTTCCTGTAGGTTTCAGCACTATCCGGAGATATTTTAGGGTCATTTGTTCTATTCAGACATGAATAGCTACCAGGGTTGGTTAATTAATTGAGTTGTGCACAAAGAAGTTGAAAATTTTTAATATTTTTGACAAATATCGGGGGAGGTGGTGGTTCCCTGGGTGTAGGGGCAGATTCCATGTCTTCTTTTTCACTATGGAGAATTTGAAATGGATTCGGTGTGAAAAAAGGAGATTCGTCTGTCATCTCCTGTGATGATGGGCCAGGCTGGTGTTCAGATTTCGAAGTGTTACTTGAAGGGTTCGCATGTGTTGATAATTTCTTATTGTTATCACGACGGGGTCTTTGTTTAGTGGGAGACGAATTTGAACCTGCTGATCTTGATCTTTTACTTGAAGTTTTAGAAGACATCACTTGATGAAAATATCGCATTTCATATAAAAAAAAGATAACATGAGAATGTTAAAGGGAAGCAAGTAATAAGTATATATTCCCAATACCAGCAATCAGCTGATATGAGGAAATATGGCTACCCTTTGTGTCAAGCCTATTGACTCTGCATTCAATGCTTGCGGTAAAAAAATAACTCTGCTTACCAAAATAATACTCCAAACCTTACTGCTGTCGATGTCCAAAAAGCTGGGCAACTTTTTCGACACTGGAATCGATGAAAATCCTTTTGAAAAATCCTACCCATATTAGAATCTCAAAATCTTCCTTCCCATCAGTTTGGATTCTGTCCTTAGCATTCCACAGTTCAACAGGAGCTCCGAGTTGTAGACCATATTTCCTCAGATCTTGAATGCAAAGAGTATTGTTCTGGTGCGTTTCTGGACATTGCGCAAGCTTTTAACCGGGTATGGCACACTGGATTACTTTTCAAGCTGAAAACCCATTTACCCCAGTCTCTATACCTCATTCTCCGATCCTATCTCTCAAACCGTTCCTTCCGAGTTCGCTGTGGTGTAGAATTTTCCAACCCTTATCCCGTTGAGGCCGGTGTTCCTCAAGGCAGCGTCTTGGGACCCGTCCTCTACATCCTTTACACTGCTGATATTCCTACACATCCTGATACCTTCCTGGCAACTTTTGCAGACGACACCGCCATCCTATCATCCAGTTCCAATCCTGAAACAGCATCCTTAAACCTTCAGAGACACCTTTTCCTTATCGAACACTGGTGTAATAACTGGCGTGTAAAGGTGAACGAAGCCAAATGTAAACACATAACCTTTACTCTTAGACGAAAATCCTGTCCGCCAGTTTATTTCAACTCATTACCAATTCATCTCTCAGATACAGTCCGGTATCTTGGCTTACTGTTAGACAAAATATTGACTTGGAATCCACATACAAGACTTAAAAGACAAGAACTAAACCGACGATTCGACAGTTATACCGACTACTCAACAGAAAATCTGAACTTACAGTTGACAACAAATTATTAATCTACAAGACAATACTGTATACTGTATTTAGGTTCATTGATAACAAGAAAAAATGAAACCAGGAAGAAATAAAGTCTCGGTTAAAGGCGGGAAATTCGTGTTAATATTCAGTTGCTAAATTACTTAGCTCGCGGCTTCTGTCTAAGAATCAAAGGTTAGAATTTATAAAACTATTATTCTTCCGACGGTCCTTTACGGATGTGAAACGTTGCCGCTTACTTTGAAGGATAAAAAACGGCTAAAGGTTTTCGAAAATCGAGGAAACTCAAATGGGCAAGTAAAGTTGTTGGGCTCGGTGAGGAGCGGATTCTGAACCGACTGAACCGATTGTGTTAAGGCTGACCTCGGGGGCTTGGGCTTGAACGGTGATCATTGAATAAGTCTGTATAGGCGGTGTTCGGTGGTATCGGCATCGAACCTTCGGGTTCCGTAAGTCTATTATTTATTCATATATTATTTATTATTTGTGTTAATATTATATATATATATATATATATATATATATATATATATATATATATTAAAGCTTTATACTGGTCTTAGGTATTTTTATTGGTCTCTTTCAGTCAATAAATAAACAATATTATTTATGCAACGTTTCGAGAATTTATTGTTCTCATATTCATGCCTTAACAGCGGAAAAACAAAAAACAGAAGATTAAAAATTTTATACAATAATTAATAGATGATGTTATTGTTAAAGAGACAGAAAATAATTCATTAGACAATGAATAGATATACACAGTAGTTAAATAGATATTTCAATTAGAATTCGCATTACAGATATAGTTATAAATTTACTGAAAATTTGAGATAAAATAGTATCTTACATAGACATATGTGCAAGCTTTAAACTTTGAATGAACACTAAGGCAAAAAAGCAAGAAATAGTTGAGGTGGTATGGAGGATTTTCCAAATTTATGACATCAGGAGTCCGGGGTTTTCTCGAGGAGTGCGATTTTTATATTTTTCTATGGTAATCATTTCTTTCATATTTCGTTAAAACTGTTTTTTTCATAATGTATAATTTTGGGTGAATGGAATTCGAATGTATGTCCCGTTTTTTTGAAGTGAGTGGTGAGGAAAGTTTAATCTGGTTTATTAGGGTTTTTTTTCACTTGAAATACAGCTATATTTGTGCTGATGCACTCTCATCTTTAAATATGGTTCTGATGTTCAAAAATAAGAATTTCCTTATTTATCCTCCCAAGTAATTTCCTATTGAAGGTCTAATTGTCGGTGTCTTTGTTTTTTGAATAGTTTGGATGAAGTATTAATATTTTTTTGAAAGTAATAGCAAGTTTTATTCGGAAAGTGTCGATATGTATGGGATAATATAAAATCTTTTTGTGCTGTTCTCTCACTTTTAATTCGCAAATGAAACAGGGAAATAGAAACCAAGTGGTGGCAAAAGCTTATTCCTTCTGGAAGATACATCCTCTACAAATCAATACTGCAAAAAAGTTAATTGATCGAGCGAGAAAATTAACCTCTAAAACACACCAAAAAACTGCTTAAAACAAAGTAGTTGACCTCCTTTTAGAAAATGGTTATCCAGACAAACTTATTTGCAAACTACTGAAACAGATACCAATGTCCCAAAAACAACCACACAATTAGTGTATCAGCACAAATACAGCTGTACTTCAATTGCAAAAAACAAACCTAATAATCCAGATCAAACTGCCCTCACCACTCATTTAAGAAAAACAGTAAATACATTCATATTTTAATAATAATAGGCTTACCGAACCAGAAGGTTCATTGCCGATACCACCAAAATTCGCCTGTATAGACTCGTCCAATGTTCGCCGGTCAAGCCCAAGCCCCCGAGATCCGCCTTAATGCAATCCTCCCATCGACGCTACCAGTCGGTTCAGCGAATACCAACTTTACGCGCCCATTTGAGTCTTCGCGATGCAACCGACTCAATTATATTCACAGGATACAAACTCCGCAAGTCCGCGTTGTGCAACCTTCTAAACTCCCCAGTGGCCTCATCTCTCTTCGGACCAAATATTTTACGCAGTACCTTATTTTCGAAAACCTTAAGCCGTTGTTCATCCTTCAAACTAAGCGGTCACGTTTCGCATCCGTGAAGAACCGTCGGACATTCATATTTTACTCACCCAAAATTATACATTATGAAAAAACAGTTCTAACGAAATATGAAAGAAATGATTACCATTGAAAAATATAAAAATCGCACCATAAATAAAACTTGCGACTCGACCACTGTATCATCCCCTTCTTGGAATATTTTTTACTGTTTCTAGGTGGACTTGAATCCCATAGTACCTATTTATTATGATGGTCATTGAGGTGTCGGTAGTGTGAGGATTTCCATGGACTTCAGCAATAATGGCGCGCTTCTGTCGATTCTCCTGTCTCCTGTCTTTCAGCATGTGTTTTATCCTCCAAAGATTTTAACTTTCTATGTCTTTGAAGTCCATACTGTACAGCAGAATGTGACTTATTCAACAGATATGCAATTTTTGTTATAGGTAAGCCCTGCGAACCATGAACTCTATCAAGTCAGCATAATAACAAGAAATCAGTTTCTTAGGCCCAAGTGAAGTTAATACTGAACTAAGATTTGATTATTGGGATAAGATTTATATATGTAACACTTGAAAGACGGTCATACTACAACAAATAGGATTAATGTTGGAAGCGTATGGAAACTTTTTTGACCTACCAATAACTAATGACATCCTGTATCGTTTTATATTAATGATGAAATGAAAATAAATAAATATATTTATTTATCTAATATTAGTATTAATAATTTGTGCATTAGGAAATTGTTAAGTTGAAAATAAATAGCTACGCCAAGGAAAAGCAAAAAACTTTTAAAAGCAAACTCACCAAAATACGTCGAAGATATTGTGGTTACAGAGCAGCCTGTAGTAGTGGGGCAGTTAATCCCTTAGTCTGAGGAGTAAGTAAGGACGCTCATTTTCGTTTACTAATGCTTCAGTTGTGAGTAAACATTTTTAAAAAGACAATGCTTATATATATATATATATATATATATATATATATATATATATATATATATATATATATATATATATATATATATATATATATATAAGTTAAGGTCTGATAAGGTTGAGTATCAGCCTTAATTCCTACTCACCGGATGTAAACACCTTGAATGTATATATAGAGGATTATATGTATCAATAAATCAGTGTTTAACTAGCCATCAAGTGAGTTGTTATTGTGCCCCTTTTTCTTATTTTTTTAAAGTTTTATATTTGCCAGCTCATAAGTGGTGCCAAAACCCGGTACCTGTAGACAGTATATTTTTTTTTCTTTCTATTATTATTTTCCGCGTCTGGAAATCTTCAGCTTTATTGTTATTTAATTTTTTGTTTCTTTCTCTCTTTCCGTTAAAATTGGTCTAAATAGTGATCATGGCGGAAAATGTTGTGTTAAGACCGGCAGTTCTGAACGTACCACCAACCGAACCAGCACCGGCGGCGGCAAATGTACTTCCACCACTTCCGGAAGTTTCGTTGGCGCAGGTGCACAGAACGACATTGGAATGGATAAAAGTCCAAACCGCGACGGCTCAGGAGCTGAAAAAGTCATATCCAACCTCGACAGATTCACCGGGGAGATTGGTGAGCTGAATCATTTTTTGAAAGGTGGCGATCGTCTGATGGCCAGAATCATCTCCAAAATGTCTGAGAACGTATTAGATGGGGAGGATGCTGCAGCATTGAAGGCTGCGGTGGTCTGCAGGGTCAGGAAGAACATCCTGAATCATATCCAGGGGGATGAAGAGACACCCTGGGATATCGTCAAGGAACGATTGAAGAAGGCCTATGGAGGGGGGAGATGGGCCCCCGAAGAAGATGCGTTCCACATGCTTCGGGAATCAAAAAAGCCGCGTCAGTCTAATGGCCAGTATGCGGGAGAACTGCTTACGAAGTTCAACCGTATAACCGAAAAAATGAGAGAGACTGCGAGTGTCGAGGAGGTCCACTTCAGAATGGATTTCTTGGCGATTATGTTGAAGGTGCAGCTGTCGAAAGAAACCGGCAAACGGGAAGGGTTCCCGAGAGAGCGCTCGTTCATCGACTGTGCGCAAGAAATGATGGACGCCAGTGCCAGAGAGGAGGAATCCCGAATGGAGATAGAGGAACCAGGTTGGACGAGAGTGGCGTACAACCAACCAAGGGGCGCTCAGCCATGGAGAAGAAGAGAGAGGGAGTACGAGACACTGTCCCCACATGTACCGGCGTCGGGATACACACCAGCCAGAACCGATGGAGATCAATGCGCAGGACGTTCGTCCAAGGAGGTTTATAAGAAGGTCAGTCGGATCAGCGAGTGGATCGTCTAGAGGATCCGAGACGGCAGACACAGAGACGGATACAGATGTTCCTGTTCGAGGAGGCAAAACAAAGCGGAATCGAGGTCAGTCGGAGGGCGGCTACGCAGAAAGACAACTAGTCCTCTATAATAGAGTTGTATTGTATAGACAAGAGGAAGGTGGCCGGGGCTTAGAATTGTGCGGGGACTCCTGAAGGTTCAGCTGAACCATTATATGGATAGACTGGGCTTACGGCTTATGGCAGAGCAACCAGCGTGAAGTGTTTTTCGTCAATAACAAGTTATGGACAAGGTTGCCCGTAACGAGATTAAAAGGATCGGGGGTAAATTTCTTAGTGGACACAGTACTAAGCTAATTCGTTAATTAACCGGGAAGGGGCCATAAAAATGGGTATTTGGGAGAAAAAGAAAACGTGTCATTGTACGATAACTACGGTAAGCGGGACCTGCAAAACATCTGGTGAAGTAAAATTCAATCTGAACGAGCTAGCGGGGAGTAAGTCGGAAGTCAGAATGCACGTGATTGCTAGGTTGATGCCAGGGCGAGTGGCGAAGAGAGGCCACTACGAGTTTGTTCGGATGCCATTTGGGCTAAAAGGGGCACCTTTCAACGTATAATGGACGAGTTTCAACGGGGCCCGGGAGAAAGTTTGTTTGTTTATTCGTTTAACATCACTTTATGCTACTATGGCTAATCGGACGATGCTACAGTGGGAGTCCTAAATTTTGCCTATCCAGGTTTTATTAGGATAGGGATCTTTAACGAGTACCTGACATCGCACAGGCTCGGGACCACCTTTTAACGTCCCCTCCGAAGGAATTGGAACGCGCGCACGCCAGTACGAGGTATTGTCGACGGTCGTAATCCGTATCCCAGCTACAACAGACGAAAATGAACTAGAAAGGCTTTTTACAGAATATGCGGTACCTAGTAGGGCCCTACACTTATATCTGGGAAATCGTGTGGTTTTAGCGAAATTGCAACGCCTTGGAGACAAGAACGGATCGGAATGGTCTATCCGAATATTCGCTGCTAACGACAGGTGGACATTGTAACTGGCCCGAAGGTACAATGGCAGATTGTGAACGATCATCACGTGGGGAAAACGAATCATCGGGGGATAGAGGAAACACTCCGCGCGCTTAAGGGATTATATTTTTGGAGGAAGATGACCCAAACAGTGAAAGATTGTATCGCGCGGTGTACAGTTTGCCAGCGGGCGAAATATGACCGACAGCCCCCTATAGCGGAAAAATAATGACTCCGACGGCGTTTGAACCCTTAAGCTCGCTTCAGGTCGATTTATACTCCAGTGAGGGGCAAACGTGGGTAACCATGATGGACACGTTCAGCAATGGCATACCCCGTGGCAGAAAAGACATCAGGAGTTATATGGAAAGGGAAGTTGCAGTGGCGTGCAGCGTATGTGGTCCCAGAGGGAATCGTGTCCGACTGTGTCAGGGAATACAATAATTCGCTCGTTCGGGAGGAGAGTGTCGCGTTAGAGATTAATTGGCAGTTTAAGTGGAACGCCTGCACAACACATTAGGGAAACACCTCAGGTTGTTTAAATTGGGCCGTAATTTAGATCCCTACGAGGCTATGCACAGGGCCGTCATGGCGTATAACAATACAATTCACATGGCGACGGCGTTAACCCCGGTTGAAATTGTCTTTGGTCAACGCCGTCGCGACAGGGGGAACTTTTAACCGTGCACAACCAGAAACTGGGTGTGGAACTTCATAGGCGTTGCGAAGAGTGCCATAACCGTTAGGGTAAGGTTCGTGACAAATCGATCCGCGACAAACTAAGTAGGGTTGTACGAGCTAACGATCGACAGGTGGTTTATCGATATGGGCCGTTAGTGTTGGGAACGGTGGTATATATACGCTTGCGAACAGCGAGAAATAAGACAGAGGCAAGAGGGACCCTATCGGATAATTACAATCAGGGAACACAATTTATTCACTATTCGCGCCATCGATTACCCCTTTAAGATACGAACAGTAAACCTTGAGGAAATCAGAATACATAACCTAAGTCACAATCCCAATCAGAGTGCGGCTCTCATGAGTGATTAGTGTAGTGACTATATTTTTTTTGTATCTTCTCTTCTTTCCAGGTGAATGTTACTATTTTTTATATTACTACTGTTGTTATTTGTGTAATTGGACTGATCATTGTTTTAGTTGTAAGTTATACTTCTTTTATTTATGTCTTAGGAATGTCCAGTTAAATATTGTATGTATATATATATACTCTTTCTCTTTCTATAAAAATTACCAAAATGGTAGAGTGTTGGATCTGTGGCACCATTACCAGCGAGGGCAAATTAATCATAGCTTGTGGTAAAAGGCGTGTAATGTTCCAGGGCGTCTTCCGATTTTAACTATAACGAGATCCAGGCTCTGAAAACTCTAAAAAAAAACCTGGCTGTGTGAAAAATGTGAGCAGGGAAAAAAGATGGGCCAAGCAGAGAAAAATCTACGAGTCTTGCGAAAATCACCAAACCGTCTGCGGATATAAAACGGTTAATCGGTTCAGAACGGAGGTTAATGAGGAGATCAAAAGGCTCAAATCTTAGCTCAAAAAATATGGCAAAATAAGTTTCGAGCTCAATGACCGCCTCACGAATACATAAAAGCATCTCGAAGGTCAGATCAAACACCTTGAGGAGGTCACAAACGAAAAAAAAAAAAAAAAAATTAAAATCAAAAGTATGCGAACTAGAGGTCCACCTTGATGAAGTTGAGCAGCGTCTACTCTGCAGATTTATCGCAAAAAGAGGTATACCAGTAAGCTCAGGGAAAACGCCCGCGTCCCTTGCGACCAGCGTGGCGGTGGACCTGAGAATCAAAGTCGCTGCGGGGGACCTGGACTAGTTGGAGAGGCGCCGGCAAAAAAAATATGACACGCGACCACCTTTCGTCATTGCTCGATTGTTGAGGCAATCGATGCGAGACGAGATGGTGAGGTGTAAACAATTCAAGAGAGACTTCTCAACGAGGAATATTCGGTGGCAACATTAGATTAGATTAGATTTTTATTGAATTAGGGCCTAAGGCCATTTCTTACAGACAAAATATTAATTTTTACACTTATAATTGTGTTAATTAACAACAAAACTATTATAAATTATACAATTAAGTAAAAATAAACACTGAGGGAAGAGATTAAGAAAAAATAAACAAAAAAAGTAAAAGGAACAAAGGGATATTGGAAAGGAAAAGGAAACATCCCCAGGTTTTCTCAGAGCTTCAAGGCGCATTCGATGATTCCCCATCCAAGAATAGTCGAAGACAAGCGTTACGTAAAGAGGAAGGAAACCTGACTTCCATCGGTACATGGTTGAGCCCGGTTTGGCAAGCAAGTGATTGGAATTTACCCTGCAATACCTCTAAAAATTCACGTCTTAGATTTTCCGAAACACCGGAATCTAGAACCTTACTTGCTAGGCACATTAGATTGAGACAGCGATACTCTTTTGCTGGGAGCCAACCCAATTCCCTTATAAGTGGACTTACTCGTCCCTTTTAGTACCGAAGATTAATCGGATAGCTGCGTTGAGAGCTCTCTTGATTCTGCTGCCCTCAGCTTCCGATATATCTATAAATAGAGAGTCACAGTACCATAGCATTGCTGAAACTATATACAGCTGGCTAAAGCCGTTTCCACCGTGAGAGAGAATGCATGACTCCGTAGACTCGCCTCGCCACCAGTCCAGCATAATCGCGCCATGACAACGAGTTCTTGATCATCACACTTAGGAGTTTCATCTTGTCACGACGCAGGACAACCTGATAATGTATCACCAGCGGAGGCAGCACAACGTCCTTCTCAGCCTTCACCACCAGTTTAGGGCTGCCAATCAACATCCGAGATTTTCTGCCGTTGAAGTCTATTAGTGCAGGCCCAGAGCTGAACTTGGTTTAAATCGTCATTAACCTTCTGTAAAGTAGAGAACATATCCTCAGGCAACGCCGAGGCCCAAATGCACATATCATCCGTAAACATGTGCTCTCTGCAGTGCCTGGGGGTGTTATCTATATCATTGACGTAACCCAGAAATAGTAATGGTCCCAGAACGGAACCCTGTGGTACACCTGAGCCGCATTCTAACCATCCTGACGCATCACTTGATGTCTTGACCTGTTGTACTCGTCTATTAAGGTATGACTTGAGCCAATGGAATACTGTTTCACCAACATCAAAGTTACCGAACTTCATTAAAAGCGTATTATGGTCGACCGAATCAAACGCCCCTGTAAAATATAATGATACGAATATGGTTGTTATTCGATCGTCCATTTCTCTTCGTATATCCATTAAAATAGTGTGGAGTACTGCGCCCTGTCTAAATCCCGATTGGTGTAGTGACAGTAAATGGTTTGCCTCCAAGAATTTTCTTAGATCCCTTTCAACTATCCTCTCCAGAATTTTTGACAAAACCGGCAATACCACAATCGGACGATAATCTGATTGTTCTCTGGCCTTTGACCTTTTAGGATTAGGTCTGATGATGGCTCGTTTCCACGCATCTGGGAACCTGTACTGCTACAAGGATGCATTTAAAATATTGACTAGCACTTTGTTGTTATCTACCTTACCTATCATAGCTTTTCATATGTCATCTTCTCCTGCCCCACCGGAATTTACCCTACTCAACCTCCAGGCCACATCGTCTTCGCAGATCTCTTCGAAAATGCACTCATATTCATACATATTTGTTAGTATGTAAGCATATATTTATCTTTTGCCCGCGGTCAAGCGTGTAGGATGAAAAGAACTTGCTACGATCATTAAGATTGCAATGGACATCAATTTCATTTTTCTTAACCACGATAGTTCCGTGGTTCTTTAACCATTTCCACACTTGGAGCAAAGCCGTTTAGGATTTCAGATAAAATATTTCTTTTGGCGTACCCCACTGCGGTCTTCACCTTATTTTTGTAGCGTCGGTACTGCATTGAATTTTCTATATTACCGCTTCTTGTCGACATCCAGAAAAAGAAGTCTCTCCTAGCCATCAAGGACTTGGTACTCTCAGACATCAAGGGAGAGGGCCTTATTAGCTCGTTCAATTTCATTGTGTAAATTCGGACTTTTTCATTGACATCGTCATACAACTCAGACCAGTCAATCATCAAGACATCCAATTTAAAAGCCTCTTGGTCTATGTTTTTCAGATTTCTCCTCTAAGAAAGAGAAATAATTCTTGATTCAGGTCCCCTTTTATAGAGAAAGAATATAAGCTCATGAGTTGAAATTACTGGAACTTACACCTGCCCGTGATGCTTTATTTTGAAGGGTTATACGCAATGATGTGGTCAATCAGTGTCTCAGAGTCGACAGACACAGTGTGAGTATGGTTTGTTGCTTCGAAAGGGAGGATGTTTAGATTGAACTCTCTTAACAAGGAAGTAATTTGACAAGAATCAAATGAGTCACCAGAAGAATCGGCATTGAAATCTCCGTGTACTATGAGATTATAAAACTAGTGTTTGTAACACATTATTATTTCTTCAAGATCAGTGAGATATCCTATTTTCTTCTTCTATAAGCAGAACCAATGATACTAAAATATCTCAGACTATTGCCGAAACTTTCTGTAGGTTTGTAAAATATCTACAGACAGAAAGATTGTAAAATATCTGACTGAGACCAAAGCTAATTTTCATACCTCAGCTGCGCTAGGAGAGACCTTTAAGGGTTGTAATCAGAAACCTACATTCGTTAACACCCGTTGAAGCTATCAAATAAGAACTGGCGGAGATAGGATTCCAAGTGAGGCAAGTCACCAACGTTCTAAAAGATAAAATTCCACTGCCTCTATTCTTCGTGGACTTGAAGCCATCAGCAGGAGTTGAAAAAATCTATGACCTCAGCAGACTGTACTATACCCGTGTAAAAGATGAAAAACCATACACAAAGAAAGAAATCGTTCAGTGCCATAACTGTCAGACATATGGTCATACCAAAACTTATTGCCATCACATACCACGATATGTAAAATGCGGTGAACAGCATAAGTCAGAAGAATATACAAGATCAAGATCAGCACCCACTGTATGTGTTCTGTGCCTAAAGGACCATCTGGCTAACTACAAGGGATGTTAAATCTACAAGAAAATCAGAACCAGATACCAAAAACCTCAGGATCCGAATGAAACAGCTGTACCAATCAGAAGCAGATGAGAACCACCTAAACTTGTAAATTCCAACGTTCCATTTGTCCACTTGGTTGGAGGTGGGAACCAGAGTCATGAAGTCGAGGCCATGCCGGAACAACGTTTTCCTCAACATTCGCAATCTATTGCACAACAATAAATCCCTCAAAATTTACCTAATCTTCAAAACACTCTTCAACGTCAAATTTCTCATATCCCTCCATCGTCAAACGTCACAGATCTTACCAGTCTAATGACATCGTTCATCTCCGAAATCAAATCTCTTCCCACCTATGATTTCCTACAACCCACAGCCATAGTAATCAAGACTTTTTCCTTTTCGGTAACCCTCACATCTGCATATTGCCCTCCGAAACATTCCATTTCCAATCCCGAATTTGTATCCTTCCTTAATTCCTGAGGAAATCGTTTCATTCTGGGTGCATACTTAAACGCCAAGCATCAGCAGTGGGGTTCCCGAAGCACGAATTCTCGGGGACGAAATTTGCTGTCTGCACTTAACTCCCGAAATTTTAATCTCCTGCCTCCTGACTCCCCTACCTACTGGCCAACCGACCCTAACCGCAATCCTGACATCATTGACTTCTTCACCCACAGCGGATTAGCCTCCCTCAACTTGTCTCGCCTTGATGAACTATCCTCAGACCATAGTCCACTGATCCTAAAAGTATCCCTAACTCCTGTTCCGAAACCCATTCAACCATCATTCATCCGAGGCCCTGTGAACTGGAACCTTTTCCGCCAAATCCTGGCCAATAATATTGACCTCAGAGTGACCCTCAAAACCCCAGATGACCTAGATAATTCCGTCTACTCCTTTACCACCGCCATTCAACAAACTGTCTGGATTGCCTCCTCTCCTAAACACTCCAATATAAATCCTCAGTAAAATCATTTACCACAACATATTATAGACCTCATCCACACCAAACTCCGAGCAAGATCATTATGGCAGCGAGTCCGGCACCCAACAGATCACCGCTCCTATAACTTCTATTGTAGACAATTGAAGCGGGAGTTGGCGACCTTCCGTTCCCAGTCATTTAATCCCTACCTCTCCTCTCTATCAGCTCGTGATAATTCCCTGTGGAATGTCACGAAAAAGATCCTAAAATACCATCAAGTTTCCCATCCTGTCCGACGTGGTGATGACTCCTGGGCTGCGTCTGATGAACGTTTCTGGACATTGCGCAAGCTTTTGACCGGGTATGGCACACTGGATTACTCTTCAAGCTGAAAACCCATTTACCCCAGTCTCTATACCTCATTCTCCGATCCTATCCTTCCGTTTCCAGTCATTTAATCCCTACCTCTTCTCTCTATCAGCTCGTGATAATTCCCTGTGGAATGTCACGAAAAAGATCCTAAAATACCATCAAGTTTCCCATCCTCTCCAAAGTGGTGATGAAGATAAAGCCGAGGAATTCTCCACACCCCTCTCCAAAGTATTCACTCCTCACCCGGAATCCCAAATCAATCATACATACCGCAACAGTGCAAGACTTTCATATGTCACCAATTCCACTTTCCCTACCTCCTAAAGCTATTAATCCCTCTGAGGTCAGATATCTTCTCCAAAAACTGACCCTTCGTAAATCTCCTGGACACGATCTCCTTACTCCCCAGACCCTCCGACAACTTCCGCAGAAAACTATTATATTCCTTACTTATATCTACAGCTGCATCCTACTCACCACCTATTTTCCTCTGTTATGGAAAAATTCCACTATTATTCTTTTTCTAAAATCGGGCAAACCTTCCAACAACACTTCATCCTACAGGCCTATTAGTCTACTCCTCATCCTCTCAAAAATCTTCGAAAAGCTCCTCCTTAAGCCTATCCTACCCTTATTAGAATCTCAAAATCTTCCTTCCTATCAGTTTAGATACCTTCCTCAGCATTTACCCCAGTCTTTATACCTCATTCTCTGATCCTATCTCTCAAACCGTTCCTTCCGAGTTCGCTGTTTTCCAAATTTTATCCTGTTGAGGCCGGTGTTCCTCTAGGCAGCGTCTTGGGACCCGTCCTCTACATCCTTAGAATACTGCTGATATTCCTACACATCCTGATACTTTTCTGGGAACTTTTGCAGATGACACCGCCATCCTATCATCCAGTTCCAATCCTGAAACAGCTTCCTCAAACCTTCAGAGACACCTTTTCCTTTTTGAACACTGGTGTGTAAAGGTGAACGAAGCCAAATGTATCCACAAACCTTTAATCTTAGACGAAAATCCTGTCCGCCAGTTTACGTGTATTTCAATTCATTACCAATTCCTCCCTCAGATACAGTTCGGTATGGGCTTACTATTAGACAAAAGACATGGAACCCACATACAAGACTTTGAAGACAAGAACTCAACAGACGATCCGGACAGTTATACCCACTACTCAACAGAAAATCTGAACTTACAGTTGAAAACAAATTATTAATCTACAAGAAAATAGTGAAGCCTATCTGGACCTACGGACTTGAACTTTGGGGGACACTTAAACGTTCTAACATCAAACGCATTCAATCCTTTCAATCCAAATTCCTCCGTACAATAGTAAATGCTCCTTATTATGTCCCCAACTATACCTTGCACCACGAACTTAATGTTTCATTTATTTCAGACCTAATTCCATCCAAATTTTCCAAATTCCACCAGAACCTTATTCATCATCCTAATCTTCTAGCTCAATCCCTATTCAGCTCCACTCATCCATACTACCCACCTAGAAGGTTTAAACGGCAATGACCCCGCGACCTTTGTAAATATGTATATATTGGGGTTCTAGCACTGGCTAGATTCTTCACTCAATGTGATGTATGTATGAGTGTGTGTATTTGTTTATAGGTATGAGTGATTTCTTGACTTTATTGTATTGATTCATTATTGTATTTATATTTTATTGTAATTTTATGCCGTGTAAATATTGTATGAATGTAGTATGTATGATATCGTTCACCACTACTATTGATGTCCAAATTGGGACAGATTGTAATTTTACTCAATAAAAATTGTTGTTGTTGATTGAAAAAAAAAAAAAACACTATTAAAATTTTAAATCGAATTAAATTTTTAAAAAATTATATTATTATGTTTTAATACCCCTAATATCATAATAAAAATTTAACATTTTGGGTTATAAGTGGGTATATACTTGTAAGTTAAAGAAAATTTTAGTGGTTGACAAAGTCAACCGCTCGCCCAGATACGTTACTGAAATAAGCTCGTCAGGTCTAGGGTTGTTTGTTTATTTATTTACGTCGCTTTATGCTGCTGTGGCTAATCGGACGATGCTACAGTGGGAGTCCTAAATTTTGCCTATCCAGGTTTTATTAGGATAGGGATCTTTTACGAGCACCTGACATCGCACAGGCTCGGGACCACCATTTAACGTCACCTCCGAAGGCCGGCATAAGGAGATCAAGGGATTCACTGCATGTACAGAAAACAATGAAACTACAGGTACAGGTATAGGAATATTTAGTTTAGTGAAAGAACTAAATGACCTATTTAAGACATTTAATTCAGCTAATATTGTAAATGCTAAGAGAGTAAACATTCGGTAGACTAAGACAACGTAATGATCCCATAGAAAAAAAAAGTAACCTTATTGAAGGGTTTATGAAAATTATTTTGTACAATAAATTAAATGTTAAATAATACTACAATAAATACAATGTTCTGGAATCGTAAATAAAAAATTACGATTAACTGTAAAAATCTAATAATGTTCAAACCGCTGCTTTTGTAGAAACTCATTTAAATGATACTAATTTGTCAATAATATCTGGATATGTAGGACACAGAGCTGACTGAAACTGACATGCAGAAGGAGTGGCTTTAATCATTAACAAACCCATCAAACACCACCGCTTAAAAATCCCTAACTTACAAAACATTGAGGTAGTAGTAGTAAAAAGTTAACATCACAAATACCCAATGACAGTTGTATGTTACAAAGCTCCTAATAAAAAATTAATCCTTTAAGAGTTAGATAAAATTTTTAATTTAGACCTCAAAATAGTTATAATGGGGGACCTTAACTCCAACAATTTTGCATGCAATTGTATAAACAATAATCGACGTGGATGAGCATTATTAGATTATTGTATTGAACGTACTATAAAAATAAACATTAGCCTACTAGAATTTCAAGTTCAACGCAACCATAGTCATGATTATCGTGACCGTACACAAATAAACTGGTGTAAATTTAAAGAAATAATAAATAAAAACTGCAAAAATATCTTCTGTTGACAACGAAAACAGATCTAGAAAAAGGGGCAACCCACTTTCGAAATATTATTTTATCTTCAGTAACTGAAGCAAACCAACCAATAGTAAATTCAACCAATAGCGATAGAAATATTACAAATAAAAATCCCTTAATCAAACTAAAAAAAATATTTAAACGTAAGCATCAACAATATTTAAATAAATAAATAAAAAAAAATAGAAATTAACTCAATAAAACAACCAACAAACCAATATTTATACAGACAAACAAACAATGAAATAAAAAGCGTAGACAAATCAAAATAACTGAAAAACTTTGGAAATTACGTAGTGTATTAAACACTTTCCTCTACTCACTTATCTAAATAAAAGTGAATTTTCTCCTGTAGGTAAAGCAAATCTGATAGCTGACTATTTAATTGATATTAGTAACCTAAAGATGAATGTAGGTAGCAAGATCCACACATCCATATGTTAAAACAAATCGTAGATACCTCCCAAAATATTATGACTAAATATTCCAAAATTTATAAAATATTGAAAAAATCAAACGCTAAGAAAACTCCTGGCCATGACGGTATTTTAACGATATATTTGAAAAAATTGCCGCCATTGGCAATGGAAAGGCTGGTATTGTTAATAAATGCAAAATTTAGATTAAATCACTTCCCACAAATATGGAAATTATACATAATAAAACCAATTCCAAAAACGAATAAATACAAAAGAAATGTAGAAAATTACAGAGCTATCAGTTCATTAACAGTCTTAGTTAAAATTGCAGAACAAATAATTCTCCAGAGAATAAATTCATTTATTACTAATAAAAATATATTTATTAAAGATCAATTTGGATTTAGGTACCAACATTCTGCGATAACCCAGTTAAGAAGCCTGACTGACCACATCACTGAGGGATTTAATCACAAGCAACACGCAGGGTTGGTATTATGGAATGTTCAAAGAGCGTTCGACAGTATCTGGCATAACGGCCTTGTTTATAAGCTCATTGTTTACAAATTTCCATTTCACTTAATAACCATAATAAAATACTATTTATCTGACTGGCTAATACAAGTAATTATTTGTGGTCAATACTTCTCTCTGCGCACACTCCAAGCTGGACTTCCTCAGGGCGGGATTCTATCGCCAACGCTGTACAATTCAAATATTAATGACATTCCCAACATATACAAATCATTATTCGCAGACAATAGGGCATTTTACACTTCAAGTTACAGACTGACCCCCGAATAAAAAAAATCGAAATATTTTTAAATAAATGGAAAATCAAGATAAACAAAGACAAAACTATAGTAATATCATTTACAAAGAAAATACCTCATTCTATCCCTCAACTTTCTAGAACAGATAGAACTATATCTTGATCAAATGACATTAAATATCTGGGACTAATCATGGATAAAAGACAAACTTTTACTCAGCACAAAAATTATATGTGTAACAAAGCCAAACGAGCTTTGTTTACCATATATCCATTATTTATAATATATCCATATTTTAACAGACACACAGTTATATTGAATATAAATAATAAATGTTTGTTATATAAAGCTTGTCTACGACCAATTCTTACATACGCATACCATTATTTAGCTATATGTGTAAATCATAATATTAAAAAATTACAAACGCTCTAAAATAAATGTATAAGAATCTGTGGAAATTCTCCATATAATATAAGAATCAAAATTATCCATTCAGAATTGAGAGTACACATTATTAAAGATTACATAAACAAGCTTGGTAAACATGTTTTTCCAAATGTTTAACTAACAAAAATCTTCTTATAAAAATATTGGAAACTATACCCAAATTGTACAAAGTACACAAATTGTATGTGTACGAACTAAACATATAATACTGTAAGGTACATTTGATGATTTTTTTTTTTTTTTTCATATTGTGGAAGTATTTATATTTATTTTTTTGTTTCATTTATTAATGTCTCTATATCGTATGTTTATGTCATTATGTGATGACTAACTTGAGATACTGTTTTACTTTGGTACAGCATTATTTATTATTTTATTATTTATTGCTATTAAGATTATATTTTAAAAAAAAGACAGGTGTTTCTCTGTAATTTGACCATCCTCATATTCTCGTAGGAAAATAAATCATATTAACCAAATATCTCCAAAAACTATTATATTAGTTTAAACTGTAATTGCACTCACAAAATTTTTATCAGTCTTACCATCGTAATCTTGCTAAGGAGCTTGCCTATTTTAAATAAAATTCATAATAATGACATTCTTTATTGTTATTCTTCACAAGCTCTAAACAATAAACAACTACATGTATACTCTCAATTCTTTAGTGATCACCCCGTAGTACTTTCTCATTTACTGAAATAAACAAAGCTCGGTTTATCTCCTTATATACTCCTACTCCAAATGACGGTTTCTGACAACAAAATAAAATTCGTTGATAACACTAAATTATTTCGTTTAAACATATACATACTTGTCTTTAGGGATCTTAACGCAAGGCATGTACAATGGAACTGCCACAGTGTAGTGAATATTGAATAGAACTGTAATGTTATGTAATATAACCTACAGTTTATTGCCGACTGTGAGAAAACATATGTTGTATTTGTTTGAGTTATAGGTAATTAGCGTGAGTATTGAAATGGCTATTAATGTGCTGTACTGAAGTTTTCGGTTCTGTTGCAACTCTTTACATGGTGACAGCGGTGTTGTGGAAGATGGAAGAGATAGCGCAAGCTTTATAAGAGGTCATCAAGAAATCCAGTGGGATGCATCAACTTCTTTATTCGAGGTGAGCAGTTTGAGTATTTTTCAATCAGGAACTCACAATGGATTCAATTGGGGTCAATGGATCAAAAGGTTCGAGGTTTATCATTTGGCATTCGAATTGACGGAAAGGAATGAGGTCCAAAAAATAAATATATTAGTATATTATTTAGGTGAGGAGGGAGACTAATTTTTAACCTCAAATCGTTTATAACCTCAGAAAAGAGATAAATTTGATGAACGAGTTAAAAGCTTATCAATCCAATTATCAAAAAGTTAAAAGGGAATCAATCCAGGAATATGTACAAACTTCTTAACAGGTGTGAATGGAGTTGCAATAAATGCAGAATAGGTGAGGATATTTTTCTTTCGAATTTAGTTAAAGGCATGGCTGATGTTATTATGTCGATAGATGGTCATAGGTCGTACGTAAACCGAACAAAGAAAATCTGATGCCGGCAACACACGACTTTCTATTACTTCCATTTTTAACAACTATAAAAGCATTTTTAAATACAGTTAGAGATAAAAATGAGAGAAACCATTAAAGAATTAATTAATTGTTAAATTTTACAAGCTTGTGTATAATATAATATTTTTTCTAAAATCTTTAGCTTTCCAACGGTATATTATACATCTATATTACTGTTCTTATGTTCAAAAACAAAAAATTGCATTAAAAATATATTTTTTCTGTTTTCTCCTTTATTTGTTTATCAAATTCGCTCAAATTGCATATTTAGCTGTTAATTATCAATGCTACAGAATTAAAGTTACTTTAGAGAAAGAAAATTTAAAATTTCGGCATTTAAGCCCTGTCATACTATATCAATCAGGATGAAACCTACATGATATTAAAGCCCATTTAATTTTACAGCAACATAGGGAGTTTAATCAAAATCGTTAGAGCCATTTTTGAGAAATTCGTAGAAAGAC
The DNA here is from genome assembly GCA_023052935.1 of Piezodorus guildinii. Classification (NCBI taxonomy): domain Eukaryota; kingdom Metazoa; phylum Arthropoda; class Insecta; order Hemiptera; family Pentatomidae; genus Piezodorus; species Piezodorus guildinii. The sequence goes on along the minus strand of CM041295.1, from coordinate 6,435,620 downwards.
GCAAAATGCATGATATAAAGTAGATCTTCCGTTCAGCTGATTTTGATGAAAAAGATTCTGTAACATCTAGGGCCTATAGTTGTCTTAAATAAGAATTTCCAGTTTCATAGGAGTTTTCGTTTTCGCACGGGAGTTGACTTGTTGCTGGGTTTTTGGACTCAGGGGACCCTAAAACGTGTATTTCTGTTGATAACTAGAATTCGAAAATTTTCCCGATCGCAATACTTCCCCTTACTATTTATTTCATATAAATAAGTGAAAGTAAAAAATCTAGTGCGAGTAACACACAACTTTCACTCAACCGCGTTTTTAAAATCGATTAAAGAATTTTAAAATACAGTTAGAGAAGAAAATGAGTGAAACCATTAAAGAATTAATTAAATTGAATTAATATAGAAACATGTATTTTATTAAAAATCTATTATATTATTATCTAAAATAATCAGTTAGTTTTTTATCGGCATTTCACCACTATTTATTAACTTTTACAAGCTTCTGTATAAGATGATATTTTTTTCTAAAATCTTTGGCTTTCCAACGGTATATAAAACATGTATATGACTCTTCTTATGTTCAAAAACATATTCATCATTTTTGAGAAAATCATAGAAAGGTGCAAAATGCATGGTATAAAGAACATCTTTCGGTCATCTGATATTGATGACAAAGATTTTGTAACATCTCGGACGCATAGTTGTCTTAAATATGAAATTTCAGTTTCATGGGACTTGTCGTTTTCGACCGGGAGTTACCACACACACAGACCTTTTTTCGGGACTTGGTTATTGGGCTCAGGGACCCTAAAACGTGTATTTCCGTTGAAAACTGGAATTCGAAAATTTTCACGATCTCAATACTTTCCCTTACTATATATAGTAAGTGAAAGTAAAATTGCATATTCATCTCGATGCGATAATGGTTTTAAAACTCGCATAGTGTTTAAGAGCTTTTGGTCCCGTCTACCATATCTGATCCTGAAAGTCCCATTGATGGTGGATATAATCCAGTTCAATGGTTTCGAAGAAGAATTAGGTTTTCGCTATCCGACGCTAACTTTCAACATGAGACAAAGGGGCCGGATTTAAGGCGCACAAGAACATTAAAGAACAAAATAAATCAAAGAACCAGTTTTATTTTGAAAAACGTAATCGTGAAAAGATTTTGGAGCCCTCGAGAAAAGGGGTGAGATTACGGATGATTAAGACTACTCCAAAGATTAAGTCTTGGCGAAAAGAAGATTTTGTCAATCCAAGTGGAAGAAGGGATGTTTCTCTAAAGTGGTATCCACTATAGCTTCAGTGAAGGGAGAATGTGGTGGAAATTTAGTAGAATTACAATTACAATATTATGTAATATAACCTCTATTTTCATGTCGCTTGTGAGAAAATATATGATCTATTTAGTTAAGTTATAGGGGATTAGCTTGAGTATTGAAATGGTAGCTGATAATGTGTTGTACTAATAAAAGTTTTTGGCTCTTTTCTTGGTCTTTACACACAGCACGAATAAAAATGGAAAAAACATATTAAACTTATACTATACAAAATAAAATACAATTACATTGCCCGTTTGAACCCATTTATATGCCTTCCCAACGCAAGTACACACCCAGTGGCAGAGATCTTTCCCTCACAATAAATTTACAAACACTAACTCAACTCATTTCTCTACCTCTCATTTGTTTTTTTCTTTTTTATGTTTTTTGACTTTCCTTTTGTTTATATTGTAAATATTGTATGAATTTGATCCTGTAGCAATATTATATATCTATAGCAATATATCTGAATAAATATATTAAATCTCCCAGTTTGTACCCCTTCATTTTCCACAAATAAACGTTATTACCTTGTTTACCCAATGACAAAAAAGGTTCTTTTCAAAAGTACGGACTGGCGTATGTTCCGGAAGACATTGACGGACTCCCAAATATGGCCCGTTGGGGGAGTGATAAGAGTGAGGGTTGAGAGGGAATGATAGGAGTAAAGGGGAGGGAGGTGATGGGAGTGAGGGTTTAGGGGGAACGATAGGAGTGAAAGGGGGGGGGGGAGTGATAGGGATGAGAGTTGGAGAGGAGTGATGGGAGTGAGGGGGTAGGGGAGTGATAGGAGTGAGGGTTTGGG